>BBPU01000106.1:1200000-1684407 GCA_000950635.1 Mrakia blollopis | reverse complement strand
CCTAACCCTAACCCTAACCCTAACCCTAACCCTAACCCTAACCCTAACCCTAACCCTAACCCTAACCCTAACCCAACCTTCCTCCTTCAACTCTCCAACTTTCTTCACCCTTTTTCACTTTCTCTTTCTTTACCACTTCCAAACTACCTTCACTACTACTACAACACACTCCCTTCACTTTCTTTTCACTTTCTCTTCTCCACTTCACCTACACTCTCCTTTTTCTAACCAACTTCCCCCCAAAACCTAACCCTCTCTTTTTCTCAACCAACACACTTTCACCTATTTTTTTCTTTCTCCACCTAACCCTAACACTTTACTACTACTACACACTTTTCTTACCCTCACTACACACTTTTCTTACCCTCACCCATCTTTCCTACTACTTCTCTACCTCCTAACCCACTTCAACTCACGTTCATCACTTTTTCACAACCTTCTCACTCTTTTTCCACTTCCCTTCCCATTCATCACTCTCTTTTACTTTCCAAACACTCCTACAACCCGTTCACTTCACTTTCCTTTCTTTTTCACTTTCTCTACACTCCCTCCCTTCTCTCAACCACCCACCTACCAACTCCCAACCTTCCTCCTTCAACTCCCCAACGTTCTTCACCCTTTTTCACTTTTTCTTTCTTCACCACTTCCAAACTACCTTCACTACTACTACAACACACTCCCTTCACTTTCTTTTCACTTTCTCTTCTCCACTTCACCTACACTCTCCTTTTTCTAACCAACTTCCCCCCAAAACCTAACCCTCTCTTTTTCTCAACCAACACACTTTCACCTATTTTTTTCTTTCTCCACCTAACCCTAACACTTTTACTACTACTACACACTTTTCTTACCCTCACTACACACTTTTCTTACCCTCACCCATCTTTCCTACTACTTCTCTACCTCCTAACCCACTTCAACTCACGTTCATCACTTTTTCACAACCTTCTCACTCTTTTTCCACTTCCCTTCCCATTCATCACTCTCTTTTACTTTCCAAACACTCCTACAACCCGTTCACTTCACTTTTCTTTCTTTTTCACTTTCTCTACACTCCCTCCCTTCTCTCAACCACCTACCAACTCCCAACCTTCCTCCTTCAACTCTCCAACTTTCTTCACCCTTTTTCACTTTCTCTTTCTTTACCACTTCCAAACTACCTTCACTACTACTACAACACACTCCCTTCACTTTCTTTTCACTTTCTCTTCTCCACTTCACCTACACTCTCCTTTTTCTAACCAACTTCCCCCCAAAACCTAACCCTCTCTTTTTCTCAACCAACACACTTTCACCTATTTTTTTCTTTCTCCACCTAACCCTAACACTTTACTACTACTACACACTTTTCTTACCCTCACTACACACTTTTCTTACCCTCACCCATCTTTCCTACTACTTCTCTACCTCCTAACCCACTTCAACTCACGTTCATCACTTTTTCACAACCTTCTCACTCTTTTTCCACTTCCCTTCCCATTCATCACTCTCTTTTACTTTCCAAACACTCCTACAACCCGTTCACTTCACTTTCCTTTCTTTTTCACTTTCTCTACACTCCCTCCCTTCTCTCAACCACCCACCTACCAACTCCCAACCTTCCTCCTTCAACTCCCCAACGTTCTTCACCCTTTTTCACTTTTTCTTTCTTCACCACTTCCAAACTACCTTCACTACTACTACAACACACTCCCTTCACTTTCTTTTCACTTTCTCTTCTCCACTTCACCTACACTCTCCTTTTTCTAACCAACTTCCCCCCAAAACCTAACCCTCTCTTTTTCTCAACCAACACACTTTCACCTATTTTTTTCTTTCTCCACCTAACCCTAACACTTTTACTACTACTACACACTTTTCTTACCCTCACTACACACTTTTCTTACCCTCACCCATCTTTCCTACTACTTCTCTACCTCCTAACCCACTTCAACTCACGTTCATCACTTTTTCACAACCTTTTCACTCTTTTTCCACTTCCCTTCCCTTTCACCACTTTCTCTTACTTTCCAAACACTACTACAACCCGTTCACTTCACTTTCCTTTCTTTTTCACTTTCTCTACGCTCCCTCCCTTCTCTCAACTCCCAACCTTCCTCCTTCAACTTTCCAACGTTCTTCTTCCTTTTTCACTTTTCTTTCTTCACCACTTCCAAACTACCTTCACTACTACTACAACATACTCCCTTCACTTTCTTTTCACTTTCTCTTCTCTACTTCACATACATTCACGTCTTGCTCCTCAGGTTGAGAGGTGTTCACAAGGAATTAAAGATCAGTCTCCTTTTGCTGCTACGAGTAACTTGTTTGGATATATATTCTGAACTGGTCTTTGATTCCAAATTGATCACATATGTCCGTGAGCACAGAGGTGGTCAGTTTGAGCATGAGAGAGCACTCACATAATCTCGCATTGACACGCAAGTCCTTTCAACTTCTCACCCTAGGCAGCAGAAGTGCCACCGAACATATTGAGATAACTGTCAAGACTATATGAGATGATCTTCAGTGGTTGTAGCAAGCTCACAGCAAGTTTGAGGAAGTCAGAGTTCGAGATGATGGTCCAGGACGTGACTTGGAGGGGAAGTCAGGAATCAATCTCCCTCTTCTGATATAAATCGCCTCGAATCATACATAGTCCGGAAGAGATTCAAATTACCTTTCTATCGCATATCTACACGAGTCTATAGGTGGCTTGGTTCATGATCTGATACCTGTCGAGTGGCGCGTCCATCTTCTCACATCAAGTCGTGAGCACTCTCATCTTCTTCATCTTTTGATAGAAAACAGCCACAGTGATACCGAACATACTGAAAGAACTCTTAAAACCATACCACTTCAATAATGTTGGTCACAGAAGCTTCGAGGAAGATTTGAGCAAGTCGAACTTGGGGAGGAAGGTCAAGGACGCGACTTGGAGATGAAGTTCAAGATCGATCTCCCTCGTCTGATATAGATCACCTCGAATCATACATAGTCCGAAAGAGATTTCAATTACCTTTCTATCGCATATCTACACGAGTGTATAGGTGGCTAGGTCCATGTTCTAGTACCTGTCGAGGGGCGCGTCCATGTTCTCGCATCAAGTCGCGAGCATTCTCAACTTCTCACCCGATGCAGCCACAGCGTCATCCAAGGTATCCAGAGCATCGTCTCATTCATACCAAAACAGTAGTAGCAGAAAAGGTGACGCCAGTGGAGAAATAGGAGCGTGGAAGGGAGCGAGGGGTGAGATGGGGAGGAGGAGCTGCCAGCGCATGGAAGGGTGCAGTCGAGGGAGGGAGAGGAGGAGTGGGTGGGGTGGTGAAAGTGGTATGGGATCGAAGAGGAGGTTTGCTGGAGTGGTAGGAAAGAAAAAAACAAGAGAATAGAGTCAGTATGAGAGTCTCGACAGCATGCAAGGTTTGGGAGGAAGGAGTGTTGAGCTCAACAAAACCCAAGCTCGCTCCCAAAGCCACAGCAGTACCACAGAGCCACCCTCCCACCTTCTCCTACTATCTATCCAGTCCATATACATCCTCCTCAAAGACTCCAACAGCGAAAAAGGAGCGAGAACTCACCTCAGGGACCTCAAAAAGGAAGGGAAGGAGGAGCGTCGAGCTGCCAGCTCATCGAATGACGACGTGGAGGGAGGATGAAGCAAAGCCATTGCGGTGGTGGAAGGGGTTTAGGATGGAAGAGGAAGATCACTGGAGTGGTAGGAAAGAAAGAACGAGAATATAGAGTCAGTAAGAGAGTCTCTGTGGCATGGAGGCTGGGGAGGAAGGAGTGTCGAGCTGAAGGAAGGCGCATGAGCGAGGAGGACCACCTGTATAGTTGCTGCCAGATCGGAAACATCCTTCCTCAACCCCATAGCTGCACCACCACACTCTCCAACTCCCATCGCAATCCGAGAAGATGGGAAGGAGAAAAAGACAAGAGAAGACGAGATGAAGGAAGGAAGGAGGAAAGGTCAAGCTCACCTGAATCGAGCTCATTTCTCCTCGCATCCACCCTAACCCTCGCCAGAAACACAACAGCCTCCATCCCACCCCACTATAGACTGGTAGTGGAGAAGAAGAGAAGATGGGGAGGCCGAGATGGAGAGGGAGAGAGTGTCGGCAGCTGGAGGGAGGAGAGGTGGGTGGGATGAGGTCGACCACTGGTTAGGAGAAACGAAGGATTTCCGGGGAGCGAGCGGGTATAGGTAGGATGGAGGAGGGTGGTAAGACTGCAGAGAAAGAACAAACAAGAGAATAGCATCAAAAATAAGCATGCAGGAGGGGAGGGCAGAATGGAAGGGAGGGAGGGTGAGCTCAAAGGTCGCAAACGAGACTGGATGTTGAGAGAGAGAGGTAGAGAAACCCCTATCACTATCCGGAAGAATGGAGATGACCAGTATGCGTGACCCATCCACCATGGAAAGTAGCAGCAGCAGAGAAGGAAAGCGAGAGGAGGGAGGAGGGAAGGAAGATGGAACGAGCAAACGACGAAGAAGGAAAGCGAGCTCACCTCGAGCGACGAGCCATTCATCCTGCTATACATCTCCAAAACGAGCGAGAGTTCCTCCTAGATGTTGAGAGGATGTCAGAGATCCATAATGGAGAAGGAGGAGGTGCCAGGGTGGAAGGTGGGTATGCGAGAGTGATGGCGTGGTCGTGGGTTGAGGTTGAACAGCGTCGAGCTGTCGGAAGTGCTCAACTTTCAAAAGTTTCCATGCTGCTACGCTTTTGATATAGCAGCTATCATCAAAAGGAAAGCTGATTAGTCGACAAACTATATATCATCTAGACATCCCCCACTTCAGCGAGCAGATTTTCACCTCGGAAGGTGGTGAACCTGCATAGGCGAGAGAGGGAGGAGCTTGGAGCTGAGCTCGAGCTCGTTTGCTCGTTGGACTTTGTGCGTGTAAATTCTCACTCGACGCTTATTCCTTTCTACTGGAGACCAATACAAAGCTCCTCAACAACCTCCGTTTTTCAGATATCAGGAATTCAGCCTGGAGTATACAGAGGAGCTGAAAGAGAGAGGATGGAGCTCCTCCGAAAAGAACTCGCGGAAGTCAGCTCGAGCTCACCCTCTCCTTCGTTTTGAGGTACCTCTTGGGAGACGCGCTCTCGACGATGCAAATCTTCAGGGTTAGAGCTGTGCCTCTGATACATTGTACTTCATAGGTGGATCTAGCTGGTCGTCTTTTCCGTTTGCGATTCGGTGGGGAGCGGAGGGAGAACGAAGCCGACGCAAGTTGCGTACCCTCCGGAAAGCCTGTTGGAACGGTCGGAGGGTACGCAGAGGCCCGTTCCTGCCTCCAGGAACGGGTCGCATATCGTTAAAGGGGGCGAGAGTTGGCTACGTGGCACTGCTACTTGGCTTGCTACTTGGCTGCTACTTGGCTGCTACTTGGCTTTGCTACTAGGCTTTGCTACGAGGCGAGAGGTCCCTTAAGGCTGAGTAGCGGTGGGAGGAGGGGAGGGGGGGGGGGGGAGGCTGGAGAGTTCCTAGCGAGGGGAGAGGAGGAAGGAGGGAGAACGAGGCTACGTCTCCTTGGACTGAAAAAAATGAAGAGACTACGTGTCTCTCCGATGAGTTCTCGGATACTAGAACTGGAGAGGACTTAAAGGTACGAGTGATCAGTGTCCAAGTTGTAGTATTTTGTTTAAACGGAGTGTAAGTTAAGGAACGAATGAAAGCGAAGGAGATCGAAAGACGAGAGCTCGTTGGGAGGACTGCGCGGGCGGCGAGTAAAACCGAAAGAGAGAGAGAGAGAGAGGCGTTCGGGAAAAGACGTATCTACTAGAATGAAGGTAGGCGAGAAGAGTGGGAGAGATCAGGAGCGACGAGTCCTAAACAAGAGGGGAAAGTGAGGAGAGAGCGAGAGAGAAAGGAACTGCTCGATCTACTTCTTTCCTCCAGCCTGGACTAGTAACCGTTACAGCCGCCTCCCTCCTCTCGAACCCCTTCTTCCTCGCGTCCTCAACCGCCGGGTCCAGAGCTCCGGAAGAGGGGGAAGCGAGACCAAGGAGGACGGTTTACGATGCTCTGATCTCTGATCTCTCCTTCTCTTTTCCTTTTTTGCGACCGCTCAGCGAACAAGCTTTCACCTCCGCTACTAGATTTAACGAACCATCATCAGAGAGACACAAAGTTACGAAATGCGATCGAGAGTATACATAGTGATAGAGAGTACATAGCGGCGAGATGAGCGAGGAAATGCTTGATGGGAAAGGAGACGCGTCGTGAAGTTGGGATTGAGCGAGGAGGAAGAAAGCAAGTGAGGCGAAGCGATTGAGAGAGAGAGAGAGAGAGAGAGCACGATGCTACGCATGGGAGGTTGGACCTGAAAGGACGAGAAGGAGAACGGAAGGGAAGTCAGCTCCGAAACGTGCAGACAGAGGAGGAGAAAGGCGACGCGTCGAATTGGACTCACCTTTGCCTTTGACCGAACTACCTCCTTCCCCAATCCCTGTCATCTCTCCTCAACGGCGGCAACGGAGCTCCTCCTCCTCCTCCTCCTCCTCCACCTGGACCGTAGCCTCTCCCTCCATCCCTATCCCTAGGATCTCCACCTCTGGGATCTCGATCGCGAGTATCGTAAGGCGGCTCCTCCCTCCTCGGCGGCGGTCCTCCTCCGTAGAGCGGCTCATCCCTTCTCGGAGGTTCATCGTACCTGTCGTATCTCGCGGGAGCTGGAGGGTACTGCTGAGGAAGAGGAGGGGGAGGAGGACCTCGGTTGTTGTTGTTGCGGGCGTTGTTGTACGAGTACGAGTTAGAGTTGGAGGGAGGAGGAGGAGGGGGGTAGTTGTTCGAGTTGCTGTGGTTGGAAGCTCGATCATGAGAATCGCCTGGAGCGTAGATAGGTCGAGGGACAGAACGGGGAGGAGAGTAGGGTCGTTGACCTATGCGAGAGAAGAGAAAGCGAGTCAGCGGGTGAGATCAGAGATGAGAAGAGAAGGGAGGGACTAGAAAAACTCACCTTGAGGAGGTCCGTTGTCTCGATAGTTCCCAGGAGGAGGTCCTCGTTGATCTCCGTATGATCCCCTTCCTCCTCCTCCTCCTCCTCCTCCTCCTCCTCCGTAAGAGCCACCGCCACCTGCTCCAGAGCCGACTCGACCCATCCCTCCAGGTCCAGGTCCAGAACCACCGCTCGACGAAGGAACGAGCAGCCTCTTCACCGCTGCTTCCTTCTCCAACCTCGCCAGCTTCTCTTTCGTCCTCTCCATCTCCCTCAAGATCTCCGCTGCATCGTTGGAAGGAGGAGGCGACCTTCGTCCCATCGAGGGAGGAGGGAACCTGTCTCGAACATCGCGATCGTATCCGTAAGGGTCTGGAGGTGGTCCTGGCTGGTAGATGGGAGGGTAGATAGGAGCTCGGTCTCTTGGGTTGACCCATCCGTCTCGTCGATCTCGGTCGTCCCGGTAGGGAGGTCGAGAAGAAGGTCCAGCGTCTCCGTAGGCTCCGACGCGTCGAGGAGGAGATGGAGATCGTCGGTACGGTCCTCCTCTAGGAGAAGAAGGAGCTCTCCCACCGTAGCCTCGAGATGGAGGAGGGGGAGGAGAGTAAGGTCGTTGAGCAGAAGGAGGAGGAGGAGGGAGCCGATCGTAGTAAGGGTCGGGAGGGAAGTCTCGGGGGTTTTGGACGAGGGAAGAAGGTCGACCGTCGGGACGAGGTCGTTCGTAGACGGCTGGAGCGGGCTTGTAGGGTTGAGGAGGAACGTAGTGAGAGTCGGAGGGCTGAGGTTGGGACCGAGGAGGGAAGCGAGCGTCGATGGCTGGTCGAGCATCCCAGTTCGAAGGAGGGAGGGAAGGTTGGGTGGATTGAGGATCAGGTCTGAACGAAGAAAGTAGAGACACGAACGCAGAAACAAATCAGCTCTGAAGCTCCGAAGTTTGGAATCGATACGCAGACGTGAGAAGGAGGAGACTCACCGTCCAAAGTTGTCGTATCCTCGTGGTTCTCTCGATCCAGCCGAAGATCTCTCCCTCTCCAACCTGAACTTCTCGACCTCCAAGTCCTTCTCTCTCGCCCTCTCCTTCCTCAACTTCTCTCTGTATTCCTCCTTCTCCTTCTCCCGCTCCAGGTACTTCACCCTCTCGATGCTTTTCTCGCGAAGCTTCCTCTCGGCTCGCAACCTCTCTCGTTCAGCTTCATCGCGTTCGATCTGAAGGATCCTCTCCTTTTCTGCGAGATCGTTCGCAGAAGTACGGGATGCTGACAGAGGCAAGTCGACCGAGGTAGTAGACTTGGTAGGCGAGTTGGTTACGCTGTGGCTGGAAGGAGGAAGGTCGTTGTTCGTGGTCGAAGAAGGGTTGGAGTTGGCAATCGTCGGGGTGGAAGGGTTGGAGGTTGGCGAAGGTCTCCAAGAATCGGCTGCAGTCGGTCGAGGAGGTCTACCAGAGACGACGGAGGAGGGAGAAGGGATCTCCGACGCCGGCTGTCGGAGAGAGCTGTTCGAGTCCGAGGACGCGATAGGCGACGGGAAGATTCGAGAGGCGAGGGATTGAACGGGAGTCGAAAGATGGCTGAACCTCTCCTGGGGAAGAACTGTTCGCTCCAAGAGCGTCTTGGTGTTCGGCGGTTGTTGAGAAGCGAGTCCAGGCTCTGCTGAGGGGAGAGAAGAGGGTGCTGCTGCTGATGTCGAGACGATGGGAGCGCTCGACGAACCGGATGAAGGAGCTGGATCGATCGAGGCGGAAGTCGTCGACTTGTCGGTGAAAGAGATAGGAGTCCAGGTCGAGGATCGTAGGCTCGAACCGTTCTTATCTTGAGTCTTGGGGGCAGGGATGGAAAGAGGTGCGGTCGCGCTCGACGAGGAAGAGGGAGGGAGAGGGAGAGCGACCGGAGCTTCGACGTTGGAAGGCGAGAACTTGATCCTCTTGTCGATGGGACGATCCTCCGAGGACAGCGAGGCTCCCTGGGCAGTGGAGAGATCCCTCTTGTTCGAAGTAGACGTCGAGCTCGATCCGTTCTTGAGTTCCACGGCGACTGACGACGAGGCTGCTGCTGTTGAGGTCCCTTCCGAATCGACAACGGCAGGCTTCATCTCGACGTTCTCGATGGCTCGACTCGAAGGCTTGGTCGTTTCGGGTACATCTGATTCATCTCCGACGTCTCTGAACAAGGATGCAGGGGCCTGAGCCTTGATGACCTTTGGCTTGACGTTGATCGCCCTGGTGTGCTGCTCCTTCGCTTCGGCTGCTGATACGCTGACGGCCTTGAGAGCTTGAGGCTTGATGATGGCGGTGTACTCGGGATGCTGGCCTGTCATGATGAGAGCCTTCACCTTTCGAAGAGTGGCGAGATCCTGGGTGGGAGGAGCGTTGGCGGTTGGGATGGCGAAAGGGAGCGAGGTGGAAGCGGAGGAGGAGGAGGAGGAAGAGCTCATGTTGGGCCGGTTGGCGTCGTCGTTGGTGTTGGAGGAAGGAATTTGGGATATGACGCGAGAGGTCGAGCTGACGGTGAAGGGAACTGGGTATCCGTTGCCGTTGTAGACGAGAGGAGGAGGAGCGGATCCGTTGGAGGAGGAAGACCTGGCAGGCGGGAAGCTCATCCAAAGACGAGGTTCTCAAACGTGAGACGAGGTGCGAGAGATGAGAAGGCGACGATGATGCCCAGAGGTGGTGGTAACTGAAGCTGCGTACGACCAGAGGCAACGGGCAAGGATATGGTAGGAGAAGAGGTGAGAGAGGAGGGAGAGGTGGGAAGGAGGCGAGGTGGAAGGTCAGCGGTCGTTCACTCCCAGCTCGCCCACCCCGCCCCCAAGAGACACAGCAGGAAAAATTACTCACGAGTCTCGGTAAAGGATTTTGCAGGCACCAAAGAAGAGCTCGGGGTGGTTGAAAGAAGATTTTCGGGAAAGGGAAGATGGTGGATGGGAGGAAGATGGAAGGCCGAGCTCACTTCCCCTTCTTGTCGCTTTTCGTCTGAGTTTCTCCTCCTTACTCCTTCTCCTTCCCTTCAACCACTTCCTCCTCCTCCTCCTCTTCCCTTCCCCGCTTTCCTTTTCTTTTCTTCCTTCCTTTCCTTCTATGGATCGTAAGCGACCTCATCCCGATGGTGTCCACGAGGGAGACCGCAAGAGGCGAGTGTCCCCCTCTGAGAGCGGAGGAGGGAGTCGTGCGAGTAGCTCCAAAGCTCGAGCCAGAGCGGCCATGATGCCGGGAGACGAGGAAGACGGCGAGATGGACTCGCTCAGTCTCAAGGTGGAGGTTAGTACACTCCTTTCATCGTTGGTTTATCTTTCCTTCTGGGGTGCAGAGCATGAGTCAGATGGACGGAAGGGGGAAGGGGGGAAGGAGAAGGAGGAGCACTCGAGTCCATCTCCAACGAACGCTTCGAGGAGAGATCGATTTTCTACCTCACTGGAGAAGTAGAGCACGACTCGTCCCTGACGTTCTGGACGTACTTTGAACATCTCCGAGACCTTTGGGGTGGGGAGATGGCAACACTGGCGAACGTCCCTCCTTCCTCCCTTCGCCTCCTTCTCCTCTTCCTGCTCTCATCGGCACATCCGAGTAGTTTCTCTACATACTCCAGCCATCTCCGTCTACCATCCCACTCTCTTCCTCTCTTTTCCACATCTTCTTCCCCTCTCGGATCGTGCTCCCACGCACTCTCAGCTCGAATCAGCTCAAAAGCTGACCCACCTCCTCCTTCTTCTCCTCTCTTTACTTCCTTTCCTTCCATCCATCAGACTTTCCAAAAAGAAGCCATCTATCGACAGATGCGAGAGTACCAACGTCAACACATTCGATCCTCCGCCAGGGTTTCTGAGCTCGAGAGGAGGAAACACGCTCTCGAAGCTGGGCTGCAAGGCGTCGAGGTCTGCTGGAGCGAGGTCAGTTTATCAACTTGACGAGTCTCTCGACTGCTTTTTTGCCGTTCAAGCATCTCCTTACTCTTCTTCATTCGCTTGGCTTTCGATCCCTCCAGTTGCTTGAAGCTGTTCGAGGTCTGGTGGGGTCCAAGGATCTGCCTCCGGTCGAGGGCGCTCCTTCTGGTGAGCTCGCGCTTCCTTTGCTTCCCTTCCCTTCATCTCCTCGTCTGCCTTTCGCATCATCCCTCACTTGAACTTCGCAAAGCTGACTTTTCACTCCATATTTTCTTTCCTCCAGCTTTCCCTTCTTCGTCGACTTCTCTTCCCGAACTCTCCTCCGCCATCAACCGACGCTCGCAGAGCACGAAGCAACTCCTCGTCAAGTTCGTCGAGCTCGCAGAGAAGGGTGCTCGAGCTAGCAGTGAAGAACTCCGAGAGCGATTTGGAGCTGAGCACAAGCAGGTTCGTCTGAGGCCTCCTTCTCATCGAGCTTTCCTGCTGTTCATCGGCTAAAGCGAGCTCGAGCTGGCTGACCTTCGGGTTTCTTCTTCTCCCTTGTTCGTTCAGAGCGCCACTCTACGATCCTCCGTCAAGCTTCTCCAGTCTCAACTCGATCTCGCCAAACAGGAGCAGGAAAAGACTTACGCCGAGCTCGTTCGAGCCGAGAAGAAGCTGGACCGCATGAGGTGCGAGAGCGTGCAGGGAGTCGAGCAGGGAGGACGTCCTTCTCCTTCCGCTGGACCTGCTCCTTCGACCGAGAGTGCAGACGCCAACTCGAAGGGCAGCTCGAGAGAGGTTCGTTCATCATTCCTCCAAGACTGCTTCTTGCTTCGTCCTGGAACCGGTCCAAAAGGTCTTCTCGAAGCTGACCTTCGCTCTCCGTCCTCCTTTCCCTGCTTTCTCCATCCCCAGGCTTCCGTCGTCGAACCACTACCACCTCAGACCAACGGAAACGGATCCCATCTCCCATCACCTCAGACTCCTGGACCTTCCTACGACCCCGAGGATCGAGCTCTCGCTGCTTCACGTCTGGAGGAGATCAATCGACTGAGAGACGATCGTGTTCGACTGGAGACGACTGCAGATCATCTGAGGTTCCAGGTCAGTACGATCTCTACTACCTTTCACAACCCGACCAGCTGGAAGCCAGATGAACTGAGCTGACTTGGTTTCTCGTCTCCTCTTCCTCATTCAGGCCGAACATCCTCCCGAGGCCGTCGTCGCCCAACACGTTCTCTTCAAAAGTCTCATGGTCCAGCTCTCGTACTTCCAGGCCGAAGCCAAGGAGGCGAAGAGTCACTTCGACAAGCTCGCGTCGGAAGCTGATATGCTCAGGGACGGGAGGCAGGAGTTTGAGGAGTCGGCAGTGGTTCGTTCCTTCCCTTTCCTCGTCCTCGACCCCGAGTCTTTCGAGCGTCGATCGTCCTCATCTCGTACCGACTAAACTGACCTGCTCGTTCTGGATCGCTCTGACAGATGGAAGCTCGACAAGACGTCGACAGCCTTCGAGGTCAGCTCAGCAAGAAGGAGAGCGATCTCGCGAGGCTGAGAGGTCAACGAGACGATCTGCAGGCAGAGCTCTCGGAGCGGAGAGCGAGCGAGATCGCCAACTTCAAGCATGTGGACGAGATCGTTGGATTGTCGAACTCTCATCTTGTGAGTTTTCTTCTGTCGTTCCCTCAGCTCGAGCGAGGCTGAACGAAGGAAAGAAGGAGGACGCGAAGCTGACTTCGACGTTCGTTTCGCTTTACGCAGACTCGAATCGAAACCCTACACTCCGAAATTCGACGCTTGAAGGGCAAGATTGCTGCAAACACCGGAGGGAGCGAGAGTTTGCTGGATTACCTGCTGTCGGACGGCGAGGGAGATGGTCGAGGAGGGACGTTGTCGTACGTGAGGAATCTCGAGGCGAAACTACAGTTCGTCCTTTTTTCCTCCTTGACATCCAACCTCGATTTCGACTCCCTACTCACCTTTACTCGTCTCCCTCAGATCCTCAGAATCCCAGATCAACGTCCTCGCCGACCAAATCGCTCACGTCAGTGCAGACACGACCCTTTCGGACGCTCTCGCCAACGAATCCGCCGCTCGAACCGCTCTCGCCGAAGCTCAACGTCGTCTGGAAGCCTACGAGAAGGTGCTTGGTCCCGATCCTTTGGTTGGTGAGGATCTTGTGAGAATGGGGAAGAAGCTTGAGGAGAAGCAGGAGGCGTTGAGGGTGATGGATTTGAAGGTCAAGGAGAACGAGGTGGTGAGTTCATCTTCTCTTCCATCTTCGAAGACCCGAAGAAGTGAAGACGAACGCTGACATTTGGACGCCTTGCTTTGCTCGTTTCTTGGTGCAGGCCACCGATGCTCTCTACGGCGAGGTCGAGCGACTGTCGAAGTCTTGGGAGGACGTCGCCAATCAAGCCAACAGCAAGGTCCTCAACCTGAAAGAGATGGAGGAGAAGGTCTCGAAGCTCGCTACGGAGGTTCGTAGACCTCTTGACTCCTCCCGCGATCTGTCAGCTCTTCTTTGAAAGCTCATACTCATCCTCCCGTTCTCCCTTCCCTCTTCGTCCAACAGAAAGCCAAAGCCGACAACAAGTACTTCGCTGCCATGAGGACGAAGGAGGCCGTCGAGGTCGAGAGGAAAGTCGCTCAACGGAACGTCGAGAAGCAGATCAAGGTACTGGAGAAGCTCTCAGAGTCGGAACGAAACTTGACGAACCAGCTCGTGAGTCGCGTCTTCTCTCTTTCGTCTTTGTCGCTTCCCTGACCCTCGAACTGACCGCTTCGCTCCTTCCTTTCTCCTTTGCCTCCAGTCTCTTCAAGAGAAGGAAGCTACAATCCTCAAAGCTTCGATTCGACAGTTTAAGGATCGAATCATGGAGCTCGAGAGAGAAGCTGCCGAGGGGAAGGTCAGGCTCGAATCCGAGAGGACGCGTTCTGCCGATGTGAGTTTCCTCGCATCTCACTCCTCTCCTTTCGCCACCTTTACGGCCTAATGCTCACTCCCTTGCTTGTTTTTTCGTCTTCTTCTCGCAGATGGGCAAACTCCTCACCACCCGAACTGCCATCGCCGAGAAGGAACGAGCGACTCAACTCAGCCTTCAGGAGGAGCTCGACCGAACCAAGCGTGATCTCGAACGGATGACTGCTAAGGCCAAGATGGTCTCTTCCGGTGTTGCCTCGACTGGAAAGGAGGTTGAGCTGCAGGAGGAGAGGAACAAGCTCATGGTGAGTCGTAACTTTTCGCCTCTGTTTCGTGTGAGCTCTCGCTGAGTTCTCTTTCGCCTTCTCCTTTTCCCAGGCCATTCTCCAATGCTCGACCTGCTCGCTTCGACTTCGTTCACACTGTATCACAAAGTGCATGCACAGTGAGTCGCTTCTCTACCCACGTTCATGGCATCCTCATCTTCCTCGCTGACGAGTTTCTTCTCTCTTTTCCCTCAGCCTTCTGCAAAGAGTACGTCGCTTCCCGCTTCTTCTTCGTGGCGTCCCCGCTTCCTCAGCTGACCTTCCCTCCTTTCTTCTCCTAGCTGTATTGACGCTCGAGTCTCGACGAGACAACGAAAGTGTCCTGCCTGCAACCTTGGTTTCGCGACTTCGGACGTTCAGCAGGTTCGTTCTTCCCTTCCTCCTCCTCTTTCCTCCGAACTCTCCGCTTACCTCCTTATCTTCGCGTCATCAGATCTACTTCCAGTAACGGTGGTACCTCGCGGAACCTTGGCCTCGTCTCGCATCGCTTTCGACTCCAGTGGAGATTGTGAGTCTCGTCTCGACTTCTCTCTTTCCAACTCTCGACGTTCGACCTCGGCCTTGACTGACCTTCCGCATCTTCTCCTCCAGATCACTCCCACCTGTATCTGCACCCACGCCGTTTTCCCTTGTATTCTCGAACCCGAGGATCCTCAACGACGACGACCCTTTAAGCCCATCTCTCCTCCTTTCTCGCTTTCTTTCGCTTGGTGATCCGCCGTCCTTTCCTCCAGAGACGCGTCGGTTCTTCCTGTTTCGCTTCGTACTTCTTCTCTCTGCTATACGATAATCACACGTGTATCCATGTCATCTGCTTTACGTCTTACTTCTCGCCGAACGAACGGAAGAGGAGGGAAGAAGAGGGAGAACAGAAGAGAAAGCGACGCGAAGAGTCACAATCGAATCGTGGGACGTGAGAGAGACAGTCGACGTAGGGTTAGACGGAATTTAGGTTCAGGGTTACCGAGATCTCAACCTGGAATTGAAGTTTGGAAACAGAGAGGAAGACGCGCCTCTCTCTCAGAGTCACTTCCGTTGCTCTGCTCTTCAGTTCCCTCTCTCTCTCAGATAAAAGAAGAAGAGGCAATAATAGCAGCTTGCATACTTCTTACGAGAAGAGGAGTGCAAGCATCCAGGGCCTAAAAAAGATTCAAAGCCGCAAACCAACGACGCGTCCAGCCTCCCGTCTAAGCTCCACCATAATCTACTCGCAGACCTTGTTCTGCCCGTTGGCGGACCCGTTGAGCATAACAGGCTTCCTTCCACTTGAAAGATAGGCCGCGATACCAGCCCTGGAGGTCATCTTCGCGTACCATGCAGCGAGGAGAGGGAAGGCGTTGAGAGTCGAGGGGGAGAGGATGAGAAGACCGTAGACGATATGGAGGAGGGTGAACTCGGGGAAGGTGGGCTACAGGCAGAACGCATGATGAGATGGAATATCAGTCGGAGTGATATTGCTGATTGAAGAGGTAGGAAGGGGAGAGAGGAGTAGGCTCGCACGAACTCACCTTCTCAGCCGCGATGAAAGTTCCCTGGGCTCCCTTCGATTGAGAAAGAAGGTACTCATACTGGGCGAGGATCTTGGGGACCGTGATCTGGCAGAGAGCAGTGAGCTCGTTGATCTGTGAAAGGTTCGAAGGGAGAAGAAGGTCAGTACAAATTCGCTTCTTCCTTTCTACCGCTCCCGAGCCAGAAGGCCCTCGGACGAACGTGGTCGTCAGAGTACACAGCGCTAGTGTAAGCTTGGTTCAGATCCTCGACGGAGCCTGTGAAAAGTGGTGAGGATATCGAAGTTCAGCTTGGGTTTCAGGAAGAGGGTCGACGAGCCGAGAAGAAAGCAGCAAAGCTCGAAGCTCACAGGCAAGCATGTCGACCAAGGTGTTGTCCTCGAACGATGTAGGGGTGTAGCCTGAGGGTCAAACGGGGAACTCGAGATCAGCCTCAGTCTCTAGCTTTCTCGCGTCGCCCCAGCCGCGCACAGAAGCTTACCCAAAGCCCGTGAGAAAAACCTCAATACGGCGTCCTGCTGGGCGATGTAGAGACTACCGACTTGAACCACAGGCAGCTGATTGAAGGGGTACCGCGCATAACTACACGGGTAAGAAGGATAGCAAGGAAAGACAGGTCGGTGAAGCTCAGACAAAGACGCAGCGAAAGGACGAGAAACTCACTCGAACTTATCGGCGTTGTATGCTTCACTGTTCGAAGAGTTCACCTCCTCTCTGTCGTAAGATAAACCCGCATCCTCGAGGAGGAAATAGACTGGGAAGAAGAGGAAGGGAGAGAGAAAGTTGGCAAGAGGGAAAGAGTTCAGCCCTCGGAGGGGAAGGAGCTTGAGCTCTCCTTCGGTCGCTTCCCTTACAGATGCAGACTCACTAGGCTGAGCTCGTCCACCGATGCCGAAGTACTTGATAGAGATGTTGTCGAGGGAAGGAGCTGAAGACATGCCGAAGAGTGAAGGGAAAGGAGGGAAACGAAGAGGTTGGAGGGGAAAGAGAAATCGTCCGCTGGCTCTTTTCACCTCGTCGATCTCACCGGTCTCGTCCGAAGAGGTCAGTCAGCGAGATGTCAGCAAGGAGAGAAAGAAAGATGTCCTCGAGGGTTCCTTCTATAGCTGAGAGGGAAGAGACTGAGGGTTCGAGGCTGAAACGCTTCGGAAGGAGCTTCGAAAGAAAAAGGAGTCGTCCTCCCTTACTGGCGCCTTCGGTCGGATGAACGCGACGCTCTCCTTGTCGCCGACCAAGCAAAATCGATAGTAGCAATACGTAGACCCAAATCAGTTGTAGAGGAGCACCAAACCCGCCAATGACCGAGAAAGAGCGAGGGAGGAAGAGCGTGAAGGGGATAAAGAGCGAGACAAGGCAAGGGGTATCGACGAGCTGAACGCACGAGAACGAGTGAAAGGAGGGACCGTAAAGAAGCGTGAAGATCGTAGAAGAATGAGACCGAAAGAAGGAGGGTAGGGAGAGAAATAGAGATAACACTAGACTAGGCCTCCGAGTCCAGAGGAGGAGAAAAAGCTTCCTGAGCGTTCTCGACCAGCCAATCGATCGCGAGAGCCTTTCCAGCCATGTCTCCGAACTCTCGAGACCGATCCGCCGAGCGCATGAGGGTAGCTGGTAGGAAGGAAGGAGATTAACTGGGTCAGGGCTAGGTCTCCGAAAGGAGAAAGAAGAGGGAAGGAACGCGACTCACGACCAAAGACAACTCCCAGGTTTCGAGCCGACATCAGGTTCTCCTTTTGCAAAGCCATCACTCTGCACGACACGGAAAAGGACAGGTTCAGTTCCTACTCCCGAAGAAAAAAAGATGGTTGATAGAAAGAGGAACGAACCTATTGAGATGAAGCATGAGGTATCGAAGCGTGTCGAAGTGAGCTTTCGGAAGCTGTCGAACGAGAGGAAGGAGGGCCGCTCGTTTGGCGTCCAGGTCACGTATCACTGCAGTAAAGCGAAGATGGAGAAGTTAGGGATTCGATTCAAACAAGAGGAAGATAGAAGCTGAACAGAAGGACGAAAGGAGAAGGATCAAAGACTCACTCGCTGCACCGACGAATTGCTCGTGGAGCTTGTGGGTCAAAAGAGGATCTGGCAGAGCTCGGAAGTAGTTCTTGAGAACGGAGGTGACACTGCTGATGTCGTTGAAGCTGAAAAGAAGGAAGAGAAACGTATGGTCGGTTCGAGCAGGGTCGAAAAAAGGAGAAGATGACTCGAACTCACGTGTCCTGATCGCTCAGATCGAACGCGTCGTAGTCTCCTCGTTCGAAGAGTTGGGTGATATGTTTCGACGAAGAGGATCCTCCGGTCTTTCGGTAGATTCCTGAGGAAAAGAGGGACGACGAAGGAGAAGTCAGCTTTGCGAAAGGAGGCGAGTAGAAAGAAGACGCGTGTTCACCTTCGTACTCCATTCCAACTGCATCGACAGCAGCGATACACTTCCGAACGATCACAGGGATAGACTCTCCGTCAGCGTCAGCTTGTTCTGTGAGGTCTCGACCGAACATCGAAGGCGCTGCGAGCGAAAATGAAAGCAGGGAAAGGTCAGTGCGGGCGAGGGAACGAACGAGAGAACGAAACGAAAACTCACGCGGTGGGCCAGCATCCACTCCGCTTTCATCCAGCGAAGGCAGAGCAGCTGACGAGCTGTTGCAAGGTCGATCGTACATGGGAGCACACTTCGAGTGACAGTTCGTTCCACAGCCTGTGCGAAGAGAAGCGAAATCGAGAAAGAGGTCAGTTTCGACGCGACTTCGAAAGGGAGGAAGGTTGAGGACGAGAGACTCACCAGCACACCTCAACTCCTGGATAGGTCCCCACATCTTATCTCCACAATGATCACACCTCGTGAACCTCAGCGTCGGGATGTTGTGCTGCATGAACACATGCTCCTTTCCCGTCCCTCCTCCTCCCGCTCCTGAGCCTCCTCCCACACTCGCACTCAGCCCACCGCCATCGTAGAGGACCTTCCCACCCTTCCCATTCACCATCCCAAGCACCTGGCTCGAAGGCTGCTTTCCTCCCGAGTTCGCAGACGTCGAGGCTGAGCTCGAGGAGGAGGTCGTGCTGGACGATTCGGGACCTTTCGAGGACTTATACCACTTGAACTTCCGGATCGCAGGTGCTGGTTCCATGGTTTCGGGTTTGACGACCTTGACGTACTTGGCGACTTCTTCGGGGACCTCGTGAAGGGTTGCTGAGGTGGCGATGGAGGAGAGGGAAGGGGATCCGGAAGGATGGTGATGATGAGGGATCGAGGAGGAAGCTGAAGGACCGTGTCGACTTTTGTTTCCACCAAACGAGCGTCCATCGTTGCCGTTGTTGTTCTGGGACATCGACGAGGAACCACTCCCTTGTCGCTGAGCTCTCGTGAGCGCGTCCTCGGCAGTTTCCACCTGCCTCAGCAAGGAAGCTTGAAGATCCGAGAGTTCCTCGTTTCGAGCGTTGAGAGTGGTAGATTCCTCGAGGTACGTTTCCCGGGCTTCTCGGAGCTCGTTGATCTCTCGAGTAAGACGTTCTCGTTCGGCGGTGAGAGGTTCGAGCTCCTCGCGGTACTGCTCCTTCACGACTTCGAGACGAGTCGAGAGGGATCGAGAGAGGGAGGAGTGGTGACCGCTGCCGGAGGACTTGGCTGCTTCGAGGAGGTTTCCGCTCCTAAGAAAGAACGAAAGAGAGTAGACTCGTCAGAGAGAGAGCTTCTGCATCATAGAGAGAGGAGAAAGAGGAAAGCAGAGACGCGTCGCGAAAGACTCACTTCGAACTGATGCTCAACTCCTCGACCTCCGCCAACGTCAGATCTCTCTCGGCTCTCAGCTTGGAGAGATCCTTCTCCAGTCCCTGCATGTCCTTCACTAGCTCCCTCGACCTCCTCTGCATCGAATCCTGCCGCTTAAGATCCGCGTCCATCATCGACAGTCGAGCGGTTTGACCGTGCATCTGGGCTCGAAGACGCTTGATTTCGGACTCGACCTCCCGACGAGCAGAGACTTCCTTCTCGTAGTCGTCCGACGCGACGGTGAGACCTTCGATGTAGCGAGCGGAGGCTCTCTGCGAGAGTGGGAGAGGAGGAGGAGGAAACAAAGACGGGAGTCAGATCGGTGGACATCGACGCGTCGAAGATCCGAGGAGACTGGAGAAGAGGAGGAAGGGTTGAGAAAAGTAGAAACTCCAACTCACCTTGATCCCGTCGTATTTTCCCTTGAGAGAAACGTACTTCTCCCTCCCCTTCCCAGCCTCAGCCATCAACACCTCCAAACTCTCCACCGACGCCGTCAGCTCCATCTCTCCCTTCTCCTTCGCCTTCTCGACCAAAGCCTTCAACATCTTCATCGTCTCCCCTCCATCCTCAGCCAACAGCCCCGAGATCGACCCTTGGGAATCCTGCCTCGCTCGGAGGTTCAACGAAACCGAGAGATCGGTTGCGGACGAGGAAAAGTTGGAGGAGGGAGAGGTAGGTTTGTCGCTGGTCCAGGAGGAGGAGGACGTCAAGAGACCACTCCCTGGGCGGGAAGAGAAATCGGAAGGTCGAGTAGGAGAGGAGATAGAGTCGGCGTTCGAAGTCGAGGTCGGGAATTCGATGGCTGAGATGGTGAGGTCTGGATCCTCCTCGTCCTCGTTCGTGTTCGCTGAAGGTTCTCGAGAGCTGTATCCTCCTCCTCGTCCGAATCCGACTCCATCTCCACCGTCGTGAATCGTCGAGCCTGTCGAAGGAGTGGAGGGGACCTCCGAGGGTTTCGACGACGACTGCTGGTGTTCCTCCCTGCTCTGGAACATCGAGGAGAAGTCTGGATCATCTCCGAGGAAAGAGACCGGCCGATGAGCGTCCAACCTCGGAGGATCGACGGAGACTGCGCTTGTTGAGCGCTGCCGAGGAGCGAGGAAAGTCGAGGTCGGAGAGGTTCCTCGTTCCGAGCTCATCGAGGGACGAGGAGGATCGTTCTCGAATCCGAACGTGACGTTGAAGGAATCGCTCGGGGTTCGTTGACGGTCGTCCGAGGATTTTGTCCTGAGTAGGGGTGGATGAGGTTGACCGAGATGCGAAGGAGGGAAGGCGGTGGTGGGAGAGCGTGGCAGAGGAGCGACGAGGGGAGGGTTCGCGGGAAAGTGAGGTTGATCTGGCGAAGGAACACCTGAGGACGCTTCCCTCCGTCTTGAACTTGATGATCGAGGAACTGGGTCCATTCCTGCTCCTAGGAAAGTTCCTCCTCTTGGGCTGATGGGCGACGATACTCCCAATCCGCCGTTGACGACGAGGGTCGGGCTCGCCAGCGAATCCTGAAGGGAAGCTAGGGAGGAAGTTCGAGGCGGTGCCGAGGAGGTTGACGGATGAGGGAAGGACGTCGAGTCTTCTGCTAGAGGGTTGATGGGATCTCTTGATCTTGAACGCGACCTGGAGGAGATGTTGAGAGGAGCGGTGTTGGAAGGGTTGAGGAGGGATGGAGAAGGCGAGGGAGCTCGATTTGGGGTTCCGTTCCCTCCCTGGTCGAAGTTCGCTCGAAGAGGTGAAGGAGGTAGAGGAGTCAACCTGCCGTCCTGATGTCCTTGGGAGTTGGCAGAGCGAGATCCCAGCGACGACGATGCTGAGACGTTTTGCAACCGATCCGAGGAGTCGACGACGTGAGAAACTGCTTCTACTGGGAACGTCAAAGGATTGATACTCCTCCTTCGATCTGCCTTCGACGTTGGAACTCCTACGCCCAAACCCAAACCAACTCCTGATCCCATCGACACGCTCGGAGTGTGGCCTCCGCTCGAAGTCGCTGGTTTCCCTGACGTTCCATCGTCGACGCTGCTTCGTCGAGGCGAGAGACCATTCAAGGGGCTGATCGCTGGAGGTAGAGGGAGAGTGCTGGTTCGGGGAGTTATCGAAGGGTTGGGAGAGGTCGCCGACGATTGAGGGGAAGGGGAGGAGGAGGACGCGAAGCTGCGATCGTTTGGGTTGAGGGAGCTGTTTCCTTGAGCTGACGGAGATCGAGATGGACGAGGTGAGACTGCCGAGGAGGGAGAAGACATGTCGGGAAAGTAGTCTGGGTGAGGAGTGAGGTTGGGAGTCGTTGCTGTTGGTGAAGGCATTGCGAGGGAGTAGGAGGAGGGAGAGTCGACGTAACCGGAGGAGGAGGGAGGAAGGCTTTGTTGATTTTGGAGTTGGTTCTGAGCGAGCGAAGAAAGAGATATGCAACCAAGTATCAGCATCTTGGTTCGAGAGTCAAGGAGGGCAATGGAAGAAAGAACAACGAACCTCGCGTGACTTCTCCTTCTCCTTGTCCTTCCGTTGCTGTTTCCTCTTCGCCTCAGCGTGCCGTCGACTCTTCGCTACTCGTTCGTTATGACAGGACTGGAGTAAATCAAGAGGTGAAATCTCAGCTCTCTCTCTCTGCTCATGTAAGGAGGGAGACGAGGGCGAGAGAGGAGACAACGAACCATGCAGTAGATCCCCTGACTCGTCTTCGCGAACACGAGCTCCTCGATCCTCTTGTTGCAATGTCTACAGGTGAAGCAGGCAGCGTGGTAGGACTCGTCCCCTGTTGATTTCCAAGCCCAAGCCGAAATGAGATCAGCTCTCTCTCTACTGACTTTTCGTTCGTCGTCGAGGACGGCGAGGAGGTGACCGAAAGTCGAGCTCGAGCTTCAAAACTCACCGGTCATGATGGCCTCGTCCATGATGGGTTTCTTGCAGACGAAGCACTGGAAGCGCAAGAGACGATAGTTTAGCTTTGGCTCTCTCATCCAAGAAGAAAAGATGGGCTGACCTGGTAGCTGCAGTTCGAGCAGACGGGGTTCCCATCCGAGAGAAGGAGAAGGTTGGTGTCCGCGGTCACTCGGTCTTGACACTGTGTCCGATTGAACGAGCAGAAGTGTAAGATGACAGCGTCGAGTATATGGAGGTAGAGATAAGGATATCGAGAGAACGAACCTTTGAGCATCTGAAGCAATCGATGTGAAAGAGACTCGAGCTGCCACGGGGAGGGAAGGAGCCAAGGGGAGTCGATCAGCTCAGCGCTCCTTCATCCTTCGCAGTTAAGATTTCTTCTCTTCAAGGGACTACGAGCTCCCTCTTCTTACTCTCCTCTGCTGTCTGGATCTACGAACTTCGGGCCAGTACACGGGCCATCCCCCAAGGACGAGCCCCTCACTCCTCCTCCCCTGGCTTCCCACGACTCTACCTCCTCCCTGATCCTTCCCTTGCCTCCCTAAACCCTCCAGAGCTCCCCAGACCGAGAGTAGAAGATGGAACTTACCCAAAGGCCACTACTACTCCTCCGTTATCGTGCTCTATAAGCTGTTTGCATCCTCCGCAGACTGTATCGACTCCAGGAGGTAAGCTCGGAGTATTGCTTCCTCCTCCTCCTCCTCCTCCTGCTCCTTCGTGTCCGGAGTGATCGTGATGGTCGGGATCCTGCATCGTCTTCTAGCTATCGACTGCGCTTCGGTTCTAGGGGGAAGAGGGAAGCCAGGCTGGCTGAGGAGGGAGAGCGAAGGAAGCGAGGTGATGGAGGGGACGTGCGTTCCTGACTGGACAAGGGAGAGGAGAGGTTGAGTATCGAGGGAAGAGCAAGAAGGCCGCTCTTTTGTTCTAGAAGGCGATGGTATGCAATGCTGGGAAGGGGAAGACGGGAGCTGGAAGGGGGGAGACCGAGAAAAGCGAGTCGGTGGACGTTGAGAGGGCAAACAAGGAAGGAGATCAGAGAGCTCGCTCGACCAGCTCCAAACGTCGATCTCCTCCTTCTCTCTTTTTTGGATTCCGCTCTTGAATTTTAGATGGCGCGACCTTCAGTGGAGGATATATCAGCAGCTTTCGGATGCAAAGATGAATCCTACGACAAAATCATCTCGGACTACGTCCTCTCTTTCGCAACTTCGACCGCAAACCTCGACAGCTCAAACGGAGGAAGGAGAATCCACGAGACATCTCGGCTTGGTACGTCCCTCGCTCTCCCTCTTGAGTGCCCTCTACAAGAGATCCATCATCACTGAGATTGTTCACAACTGAACGCTCTCGATGGATCCTTCTCCGCCAGCGCAACTCTCGTGAGCTCACGCGCTTCCTTCTTTCTTTCCTTCTTCTTTCCGCGTTCTCCTTCTCTCTCTGCCGACCTCGGCCAGTCTCTGACGCGATCCTTCCTAACCCTTTCCAGGCCAAATTCAGTCATCTGCATCTCCCTGCCCTCATCAGTGCCTTGCCTTTCAAATCTCAGCAGGCCTCACTCTCGACTCTCCAACTTTCGACCATCCTCTCTTCCTCCTCTCCACCATCGCGTCGGACCCTCTCGCTCGTCCTCACCTCGCTCGATACGTTCGGTCAGGAAGCTCAACCCCAAGCTTTCTCATCCAGATGATGCTCGTCGCCGATGCGGTCGTCTCGGATCTCAATCTCTGTCGAACTCACAGCTTCTTGCTGACTTTATTCTCCTTATCTACAGTGTAAGCAAATCCGGTACTACTCTCCAGGTCTGCACTCTCGTGAAGTCAGTCGAGAAAGAATCGGATCGAGCCTGAGTTCAGTCGAAAACGCGTCGCGACTTTCCCATCCTTCGCTTCTCTCCGCCCTCTTCCAACCGAGTAGCATTCATACTGCGACATCCATACAAGATACCCGTCAAAAGAAAAACAAACAGTCTAAATCTAATCTAAACCCAACCCAAATCCTACTCGAGCCTGAACTACAGCTCCTTCCTCCCCTTTGCCTTCCACCCATCCTCCGGACTCCCACCCTCGTCCTCCTTCTCCCAATCCCACAACGCCCCGAACCACCCACTCTCCAACCAAAGCTCCAAACACTCCCACACGCTCGTCCGACACACCTCCACGACCTCTTGGACTTTTTCCAGTAGGCGAGAGAGGGTCGCGGAGAGGGGAAGGCGAGGTGGATGGCCTTCTTCTTTTGAGGAGGTAGAGGAGGGACGGGGTGAGGGCTGGAGGAAAGGGGACAAAGAAGAGAAAAAGGAGTCCGAGTCAGCGAGACGTGGACGGGAAGAGAGCAGAGAGGAGAAGAGAGGATTGAAACGACGAACCTTCGCCTTCTTCCCACCAGCCTTCTTGGCCTCAGCGTAGAGCTTCCTGAACTCCTCCACGGCGTGAAGAGACTCGCTGAATCGGTGAAGGGTGTTGAAGAGAGAGACGATCTCGGATCGGGAGAGGAGTCCTGGGTTGATCTTGGGGCTGATGAAGTGAACGCGAAAGAAGAGCAGGGAGGTCGCGTCGAGTCAGCGATCATTTCGCGTTCTGCTCTCGCGGATCCTCTCGCAGCGCAAGCGAGGGGACTGGAGCGAGCGAGCTGGAAAGCGTGTGATCGGAGTTGAAAAGAGGGAGAAAGAAAAAGATGAGAACGGTCAAACTCACTCCAAAGCCTTCTCGTCCAACTCGAACAGAATCTTCAACGCCGTCCCCACTCCTGAAACCTGAAGCTTCCCCCAAAGTCGACACTTGTCGCATCCGACGCAATCCATAATCCGAGAGACGTTTCGGAACCGATCCTTGAACTCTTGTTTGATGAGCTGGAAGAGCGAACGGAAGTGGGATATCAAGTCAGCTTTAGCTCGAGTTTGAACGCGTGGTTCGTTCACGCTCTCTCCACCCTGCCCTTATTCCTCCTTCGTCACCCTCCCCTCCCTCCATCTCTCCCAGCTCTCATCCAAAGCATCCTTTCCACTCCTGTTTCACTCACCAAAGCGTCCTCGCCTTTAAACATCCCTCCCTCGTCGAACACCTCTCCCCTCCCTTCCTCCCCACCCTTCGCTGTCTCGACGACCTTCTGCAACCCCGTCCGGGTCTGAGCGTCCAGTTGAAGGTCGCCGGTGGAGACGTCGTAGGCTTCGAGGTAAGGACCCGCTCGAGAGACGGCTCGGAGGAGGAGGACGAGGTTGAAGTACATGTTTTGAAGTCGGTCGGGGTGGGAGGCGATTCGGTAGATGAAGCATTGGAGGTCGGGGGTCTGCGAGCGAGGATGAAAGTGGGTAGGGAGGAGAGGGACAGGAGAGGGGTGGGACGAAAGGGAGGAGTGAGCTAAAGGACGGTGGGAGGGAAGGAGAGGAAGGAAGGAAAAGAGACGTACCCAAAGTCCAGTCTCTTGATCGAGGAACTCGGAGCAGATATGTGTTGAGATAGAGGCGTGAAGACCTAAGTGAGCACGGAGCGATAAAGAAAGGAAAGCGACAAGCGAAGAAAGGAAGCGCGTCAGGTTCGTTTCGCGTCGTCGACTCGTTCAGAGGGAGTAAGAACGAAGCGCCGAGTTTCAACTCACCAGACACGATCCTATAATAAACCCTCTTCTCAACACACTCGTCGTCCCCTCCATCCCTCATCTCCGTCCCCTCCGACAACTGCCCTCCTCCGACTGATCCTCCCAACCCACCACTCGACCCAGATTCGGGGATGATCGCTCCAGGAGCAAGATGCTGCGCCGACGATGCCGAAGAGCTGAGGGAGGATCCTTCTGAGGAGTCCGAGACGGAGAGCTCCGAGAGACCGAAACAGTTCTCCTCGTAGATGGATTTCCAGACGCGAGCGGCGGAGAGACCTGCGTAGCCTGTGAAGCGTTCGGGGTTGAGCGAGAGGTCGACGTATTGGCCCTCTGCAGAAAGAACGAAGTGGAAGTGGAAGTGGAAGTTGGGATCAGCTTATGGAAGTGAGAGGTTTGAGAAGAGGGGCGGCGAAGGGAAGGAGAGGAGAGGAAGGAGTGGGAGAGAAACGAACCATTCTGAGACTCGTCGTCCAGCTCGCAGAAGTCTTGATCTCGGTAGTAACAGGAAGGATGAGGTTGGCTCTCCTGTCGAAGAAACGAACCCTTCCAGATTGATCAGCGAAAGCTCGAGGTTTCGTCAAGAGAACGACGCGTCTCCTTTGCCCTCCTCTCCCTCCGAGCCGCCGCCAAACTCACCGTCGCCTCTGCCGAGCTCGAATAACTGATAGCTCCCAAGCTCGAAGTCTTCCACTTCTCTGGAACGTCGGCCTACGGAACCAGAACCCAAGCGCGAGGAGAAAGGTCAGCTCACGGCGAACGAAAGGAGGGAAGATGGGGTTGGTTGGGTTGGGTTGGTAAGGCGGAGGGAAGGGAGAGAGAGAAGCAGCTCACCTCCTCGGCAGTTTCTACGCTACAGTCTCGGTTCATGCAGAACGTGTTCTCGTACCAAAAGGGACATTCTTTGTAGAGGTCGACCTGAAAGAAAAGGACGAGCAGAGTCAGCGAGGTAGAGAAGGAGAGAAACGTCGGCGATGACCTCAGTGGGTGAGCTCCCTTCTTCCCATCCTCTCCGTTGGAGGCGAGAACCGGCATAGAAACAGCAGCGACGGACGAATACCGAGGTGCTCTCCACCGAAGTATAGAAGGTACTTGAAGCTCACCTTGAAGTACCTGAAGAACGGTGTGTTTACGAGATCGTGCAAGGTCGAGTAGAGGTCGGTGTTGACTCGCTCGAGAGTTTCGTATTCGCACAGAGTGTTCTCTATAGGTCCAGAAGGCTAAACGACGTTTCCAACCAAAGGAACCAGGACTCTTGTTAGTAATAAGACGAGCTCGTAGGAAGGTAGCAGTCGTAAGAAGGTCGAGAAAGAGGTTGCTTCCTGACGTGTCACCTCCGCTCCCTTCTCCCATCTTCCCCTTCCTCTCTCGTTCGCTCTGTCTCTTTTCGCTTTGAAGTGGGATGAACGAGACTTACCGAGCAGTAACCTCTCGTCTCGGGCTTGGATTCCAATATATTCTTGGCCATCCCTGACCGCGGGCGAGTCGGGGATTTGGCGAGAGAAGGAGACGACGAGGAGGAGGAGGAAGGGGTCGTGGCTGCTTGGACGAGGAGGACGGGCGAGGAAGGCAGGATCGGGAGGGCTAGGAGGAGGAACGAGAGGAGAGCGCAAGGGAGGTGCATGGCAACAGAGAGGGGGGAGGCTCTCGATGAGAGCTGTAAAAAAGTCCGAGTCCGAGAGGCTGATGGTTGAGGACAAGGAAGGAAGGAAGCAAGCAAGGTTGAGCTTTCGAGATCTCCGATCAAGCAAACGTCCACGTGGAATTTGCCTTCCATCACCTTCCAGAAGTTTATACCTCCCTTACCATGTCGGACGACAACGCAGGATGGTCCCTTACAGAATCGTGAGTCTCCCGCGTCCGAGATCTTGTAGAGAGGAGAGCTGGGAGAACAGAGAAGGCTTAACTCGAGCTGACCTCTTGTCCTTCCTTCCTTTCCTCCCAGGGATCCCTCCGTCTTCACCGCCCTTCTCAACGGAATCGGAGTAAAGGGACTTCAAGTCGAGGATCTCTACACGCTGGATGAGGAAGCAACCGTCGGATTGGGAGAGATCAAGGCGTTGATCTTCCTGTTCAAGTATGTCAACGGCATCGAAGAGAGCACAAGGGCGGGGGAGCTCGTCAGTTCCATCTTGCTCGTCTGTCGCTCCCTTCCTGGGTCATCTCTACGAGGCTGATTTTTACCCTTCGTGACGCTTGATATCCAGGATCCCAACTTCCCTGGAGTGTTCATCAACCAGGTCATCACCAACGGTCAGTAGCAGCTCTCTTTCTTCGGAGCTTCGCGAGAGCCGAGCTCACCTGCCTCCTTCCTTCCTTCCCTCGCTTTCCTTTCCATCTCTCCTTTAAACTCGCCTCTTCTCCACCTCTTACGCCACCTTGTCATCATCTTTCAACTGCTCTCTATCACTCGGTATCATCTGCGACGCTCCGATCCCTCTATAGCCTGTGGTTCCCTCGCCATCTTGAACGCCGTCCTCAATTTCCCTCCCTCCTCCGACTCGGACGAAGACAAGCTCGTACTCGGAGACGAACTCCAGAACCTCAAATCTTTCACTGAAGGGATGGACTCGATGGTAAGCCTTCCTCCCGACCCTTTCCTTTGAACTCTGTGCTCCTCCCTTTGAGCTCAGCAGCTTCCTTCCTTTCGTCTCTCTCCCTCGCGTGAGCTCAAGCTCACCTCCCTCCCACCCTCCTTTCCTCTTTTGTCTCTTTTTCTTCTCTTTCTCCTTCCTCCCTCTCTTACTACCCATACTTCCAGGACAAAGGCCACGTCATCTCCAACTCCCAAACCCTCCGAGAAGTCCACAACTCCTTCGCTCGATCCGACCCGTTCACCATCGACCCCTCCCTTGCCGACGCCTCCAAGGAAAAGGAAGACGCCTATCACTTCGTAGCCTACCTCCCCGTCGCTGGATCTCTCTACGAGTTGGATGGACTGCAGCCTTCACCACGAAGGCACGGAGCGGTGAAGGAGGGAGGGAGTGGGTGGATGGAGGAAGCGAGGAAGGTCGTCAGGAAGAGGATTGAGAGTTATCCCATGGGAGCTGTGAGTCCCCACGTTTCTTACTCTCAGTCTCTTGAGCTCTCTCTCCGTCATCTCCCTTCCAATTCTCCCTTGCAAGCTGACCTCGTCCCTTATGCGCGTTCGTTTTGCGTCGTCTTTCGTCCTCAGCTGCACTTCTCCCTCCTAGCCATCACCGCCGATCCTATGCCTGCGATCCAACGAGAGCTCAAGGAGGCTCACGAGAAGGGAGACGAAGGAGCTGCGGCTCATGCTATGATGCGGCTGGACGATGAAGAACGGAAGAGGAGAAAGTGGGCGGTGAGTTCAAAATCCACATCTCTCGTTCAACGCGTCAAGTCGAACTTCTCACCGTTTCTCTTTCCTCCACCTGGAACTGATTCGACCTACTCTTCTCCCTTCTCTTCTTCAACTTCTGGTCTTGTGCTACTGTAGTTCGAGAACTCCGTGAGTCCTCTTCTTCATCCCTCATCAGGCCCACCCTTCTCGTCCGTTCCTCTTCTTCCCCACTGACACTGCTTTCCCCTTCTCTCCCAACCAGCTCCGTCGGCACAACCACATCTCCTTCATCCACGCCCTCCTCCTCGGTCTCGCTTCCTCCTCTCCCGGAGCCCTGGACTCGGCGGTCGAGGACGCGAGGAAGAAGGGGAAGGAGAGGAGGGAGGCGGCTGCTGAGAGGAGGAAGAACGCGAAAGCGGGAGAGGCGGATGATATGGAGGAGTAGAGTGAAAGCTGATCGTACATCGGGGTACAGATAGAGCAGATCACATGGGCATGGTCTGAGTGAAAAAAGAGAGGCAAAAAAGAGAGGGGAGGCGTTTGGTCAAAGGAAGGCCTTGAGACGAGACACGAATTCGACGCTTTCCACGCCAACACCCACCAGCACATCCCCTTCCTTCCCTTCAAGAACCCTAGAACATGCACCCCGCTCCCACCTCGCCTTCGGAGCCTCGACTTTCACCTCAAGAACTCGCTGACGATCTCTGGAAGGTGAGCTTGCCAGGTCCTCGGCGCTAGCGGGATGGATTGTACGTATGTGGAAGGGAAGGAATGGAAAGGTCGAGCTCACCATCTTCCTTCCTTCCTTCTTTGCACTTTCGATGGATGCAGGACATCACCACCGAACGAGAATATCTCCTCATTGATGTCAAGAATCTTCAAAGTCGAAACTCCACGCTTCAGAACCGAGTCATCTTTTTGGAGGGAGAGGTCGAGAGGTTGAAGAACGGCGAGGGAAGGGAGCTGGGTGGAGGAGCGACGGGAAGAGAGGTTCGTCCCACCTTCCTTTCTTCTGCATCCTCTCCATCAAGTGCGTCAAGGATATATACGATGCTGATGCTCTACTTCGGCCTGCCCTTTTCTTCCGAAGTCTTGGACCTCAGACCGTCGCTGGACTGCCCTCTCGCTCGCCGGCCGTCCTCTCGAGCCCACCCTCGTTCGCGTTCTCCTCGTCCTCGCTCTTCTCCACTCAGGAGCCTCAAGCCTCAGCTTCGAAAGTAAGCCCCTCCTGACGCTCTTCTCAACTCTCCGTTGACATCTCAAGCTGATCCTACCTCTCCCCTCTCCCTTCCCAGACCCTCCTCCCTCCTCCATCCGACCTCGACGTCTTCCCAGACGAGATCCTCACCGAGATCCTCCACCACCTCCATCAGCCGTTCCACTTCTACCACTACTCGAACGCTCTCCTCAGAATCTCAAACCCTCCTCCTGGATCGAAGCCTTGGAACCCAGTCGGACTCCAGCTCGTCTGTCGAAGATGGAAGGGAATCGCTCGTCCTCTCCTCTATCGTCAGGTCGCGTTCGACTCTCGAGAGGCGAAGTCGGTTTCCTTGGCCGAGAGCTCAATGTACGAGGACTTTGAACATCCTCTTTGCTACTCTCAGCACTTGGTCTGGCTCATCGTCGAGTCTGCAGAGGGAGCTGGGCGAAGTGATCTTATCCGCGTCGGGGCTCTGGTGTCGTCGCAGGCCGATAACTCCACCGTCGTCGCCTTCGTAGACGGCGCCTCTCGGGTCGCCATGCTGTTGAAAACATGTTCTCAACCTCAACAGAGAACGCTCTCTTTCCCAAGCTCCGACGCCAGAGTAGTCAAAGCAGCTATGGAGCAGGCGAGACTTGGGCGGGAGGTGTTGGGAGGGAAAGACCGATGGCCCATCCACATCCATCCCGATCTCCTGTTCACCTTCCGCCTCCCTCCTCTCCACATCGGCTCCTTCCTTTCCTCGATCCTCAAGGAAATGAAACACTTCGAACTCCTTCCTCGCTTCCAACTCGACTTCCCTTTCCCTCTCCTTCCCTTCTCCCTCATCACCATCTTCCCCCACCCTCACTTCCATCCTCCAACATCCCTCCCTCCCCTCCGGACGAGATTCCATCCTCAAACACACCGGAAACACCAAGAAGATCACCTTTGGGACTCAGACGGAGAAGGTTGCGTCGGCTCTTCTCGAGCGAAGATCGAGGAGTTGGGAGAGCTGGAGGTCGTTGTTGAGGTCGTTGTGTTGGAGTTGTAGGGATGCACAGGAAGTCGGATATTGCTCTGCGCTGAGAGTGTAGGTGGGAGGGATTGTGCATCAGCGAGCGAGTGGAAGGAAGCGGGTAATTCACGTGTTTGATTCTTCTACTGTACGACGCGTCTTTCTTTGATCAAGCTTGTTTCGTCTTTTTCTTCATCTCGGATCTAAGAGCTGTGGGGGTTTGGAGAGGAAGTGAGGAGTTCTTATCGTTCCGTTCTTTCTTTTGTTTTGGTCACGACGCGTCTCTTCTGCTTTCCCCTTCTCTAAAGACCCCGCTTCTATAGGTTCAGGGCCTCGGCCTTCTGTTTATATTTGGATCTCTTCTTCCCTTCGCCGACTCTTCCATTTCTGTAGATTCCTTTGCCTGAAACCCTCCTTTCGCGACGCGTCTCACTTGCTGCGTCCCCTTTTGCTCTCGACCCTCCCTTCCGTCTCTACTCTCTACTTTAGGTACATATTCTTCTCGGTTCTTCTCATCTCTTCCTCTTCTCCTTTATAGTTTATACCCCTTTTGATTTGCTGGGACCGCTGAAGCCTCCTCGTCGTGTCTCCCTGTCTGCTTTCCCCTTCCCTAGCTACTCCCTCCTGCTCCTGTTTCTTTCTCGGTGCTTTGGACTGCGGACCGTATTTAGTATAAAGAGTAGTCTAGTTTTGACCTTCTTGTTATCCATCAACTTCCACCCCAGAATTGGTCAACTTCTCGTCTTCCCTTCTCGTCTCCCTTTCTCAGCTTCCCTTCTCCAGAACCAGTCTCGCAGTCAAGTCGCCCAGTAGTAGTTCTCATTCTCCATCGCATAGTTCTCAAGTCGCCCAGTAGTAGTTCTCGTTTTCCCTTCTCTCTCCCAGCCCACCCCCAAAGCCTCCTAGAGCTGAAACCTCAACGAGCACCCGCCAGCGTCGTTCCTCCCACGAACTTCGATAGAGCTACCCCTCACAACCCCTCCCAGAACCCTTTACTTTACCGTAGAACGTCCACAGAGCGGGGGCGATGTTAGGTTTAAGCTCAGACCTTTCTAGCATTTCAACTGATGCGAGGAAACTCAGTGCTGCCGAAGCATCTTTGAAGGGTTCTAGCACCTGCTTGCGCCTCAACTCGAGTCTCGGACAGCAGGACGACCGTGAAAAAGAACCTTCCAGTTTGAAGAGCAGCTACGATGGGATGATGTGAGCGAAGAGAGGAGTGTTGGAGGGAGGGAAGGTTGATTAGAGTATGTAACCAAGATTAAGGAAGAAAAAGAGAGCGAGAAACGGAGACAGAGAGAACGTGAGGGAGAGAGAGAGAAGAGAACGAGAGAAAGAGCAACGCGTCAAGAACGGATCTGATAATGTCTTTATCCCGACCTTCAGATGTGGCTGAAAACGTTCCGAGTCCATATCTGAGAATATATCAAGCTTACGAAGAGGAGGAGTTGGCGAGAACGGAAGAAAAGAGGAAAGAGAGAAAGAACGACGCGGCATGATTAACTGGACCTCTTGGCTACTTGAGCGAGAGAATGAAATCGGTGGAAGTTGGGCCATCCTAGGTACGAGAAAGATGAAATCCTGGGGAGAAGAAAGAGAAGTGCAGTCGTTCCGAGGGAGAGGTAAGAGAAGAGAAAGGAAAAGAAAGTGAACAGACAAAAGGAAGAAGAAAAAGGAAGACGCGTAGAGCTCATGCCCTAAATCCCTAAGAAAAGCGCTCAAATCGAAGATCCCAAAGGTCGACGACGTCCCGGACGCCTGGAAGAAAGAAATTAAAGAGAGAGGAGAGTCCGTAAGCAGAAGCGCGAGAGAAAGAGGAAGAGAAGAAGGTGATCAGAAAGCGAAAAGAAGCGAACCGAGGTGAAGAATGAAAGAAAAGTGAGTGAAGCCCAAACTTCCTCCCAAACCACCACAGGGCCGTTGTTGCATTTTTTTGAGTTGGTGCGTGTGGCAGATACAATTCAGAATATGGTACAGGCTTATTGAAGGAGATGGTGAGGTTTCTTTTCTGTCTCTTCTGCTCGCTTTTACTTTTCGCCCATCGGGTCCAGCTCCGAGCACCGAAGCTGACCTCCTTTCCTCCTTCCCTCTCTCCCCTTCCCCTCCTTCTCTCCTATCTATCTCTCTAGTCTCCTCACGTGGACTGCACCGCTTCACACTCTACGTAAAACCTGCTTTCTTTCAACCGACTCCTCTCCGGAAGACTCGACTCGTCCGCGTGAAGCTTGCTTTCCCTCCAACCTCAAGATAAGGAAGGTATTGTTAGAGCGGCACAGCGAGTAAAGGAAGAAAGTGAAAGAGGAAAGGAGGGAAGAGAACAGAGAGAAGAAAGGCAGAGACGCGTCCTGGCTAAGTTCATTTCTTTCCTCGGGCCCTCTCCTACACATTTGTAGTATCATGAGCCTATCCGAGCGAGCTTCAATGCAGCGGAAAAAAGAGCCGCGGTCGGCGTTTGACCAACGGCCGGAGAGCTGGGACGCGTCAAGGGAGGAAGGATGAGGAAAAGAGAGCTAGCTGGAGCTTCTGAGGAGACCGAGGAGCGCTGCAGAGGAGGAGGAAAGGAAGGGATGGTAACAGCCGGATGCGAGAGGCAACACGAAAAAGGGAGAGAAGGGCGGGACCGTGTTTCCATCAGGAAACCTTTGGGGTGGCAAAAAGTCACGAGCAGGATTCGAACCTGCGCCCTCAGAGAGGAGATGATGTTGTACTTGAATTAGATTCGTTCGAATCAGCCGTCGTAACCACTTGACTACCGTGACTATTAGGATTAGTTGTGACAACCCATTCTAGCTTTTCAATAGGACTTCAGCTTAGAAGAGGAGGGTAGTTCTTCCATCTCGCTGGAAAGACTACCTTGCCGCTTGGAACTCGATCATCACTCTTACCCCCTTCGCCAAGAAGAACTGGAACGATATAGCTCTTCGCCCTCCTCGGTCCGCCATCTCTCCCATCACCACCAAACACTTCCTCGGACCCGACCAAGAACGCGTCTCTGCCGATATCGGAAAGGACTCGGTAAGGATTCTTCTCAAGAAGTTTCGTCTTATCATTCCTCCCGGTTGGGCGGATAGGTTTCCTGGTATCACTTCTAACCATTGGGAGGAATGGTGGAGGAAGTTGAAGGGCCTTTCGAGTCACTCTCCGGAGGACGTCGATCTTTCACATCGTCTTTCTCTGTACGCTCTTCACCCAGGTTCGCAGGTCGGCAACAATCCTACCCATCGCTTCATCAACAACAGATCCACCTCCTTCATCCTCTGCCTCGATCCCTCATCCACGGAAGACTTTCAGCACCTACTCGTCGACTGCGAAATCGCTCGGAGAATTTGGATCCTCGCTTCCCCTCGACATCTCCCTCCTCCCCCTCATCCCAGCCTTCAAACCCTCGTCTGTCCGTCGCCAATCCCCCGCCTCCCTCATCTCATCCAAAACATCGTCTTCCTCGGTCGTATCTGGAAACTCTCGCGATCTCGTCGTTGGGGGAAGAAGGACGCGGCGGTCGAGAGGGTGACGGACGAGGCGATTGTTGGGGTGGTGAGGGCGATCAGGAAGGGAATGGCGCGTGTGGACTCCGGGAATGGAAGGATAGGAAGGGAAGGACAGGGATAGCTGGTTGGGATGGGTAGGGTGTGAGAAGGATGGAAGGTCGGCGGTGATCTCGGTTGTTTTCTTTTGTCGCGTCGTATTGCTCTCTCTCTTTCTCTCCCTCCCTCTCTCTTCTCTTCCCACCACTTCTATACTCTATACTCTTCATCTCTCACTCTTTCTCTCTCCACTCTCTTTCCCCCCAACATCGTCTTCGGTTAGTTCCAGTCTAGGTGATACGATGGATCAAATACAAAAAAAAAAAAAAGACGCGATCAGGAAGGGAATGGCGCGTGTGGACTCCGGGAATGGAAGGATGGGAAGGACAGGGATAGCTGTTTGGGATGGTTAGGGTGTGAGAAGGATGGAAGGTCGGCGGTGATCTCGGTTGTTTTCTTTTGTCGCGTCGTAATGCTCTCTCTCTCTCTCTCTCTCTCTCCCTCTCTCTTCTCTTCCCACCACTTCTATACTCTATACTCTTCATCTCTCACTCTTTCTCTCTCCACTATCTTTTCCCCCAACATCGTCTTCGGTTAGTTCTAGTCTAGGTGATACGATGGATCAAATACAAAAAAAAAAAAAAAAAAAAAGCGACCATTTTCGTCCCTTCCTCCCGGCTCTTGAGGTCTCCTCCTCCTTCATAGTGGGTTTACTTCAAATCCATTGATTATTGCGACTTTGATGTCACACTGAACCTCAGTAGGTAATTATATCGGTTCCTCCCGATCCTTGTCTCATCCCGTGCTGCTCGACACTTCTGATTCTTCCTCTTCCTCTCCCCTGGGTCTCCTCTCTCTCCACGGATATTGGTTACCGCAGCTGTTATGCAGTTTACTACAGCGTCATTAACATTGAAGCTCGGTAGGCGGCCTCTCTCCACTCCCATCTCAACCTCATTCCTCTCGCGACGGTTCACTTTCGCTTTACTGTACTCCCTTCTCCTCCTCTCTTTCGGATATTTGCTCCTCTTTCAACCTACTCATTCTAGTACTGAACACTTCTAGCAGCAGTGATACGAGGTCCTTGACCTTAGCTGTAGTTTTGAACGACTCTAGTATTCCTTTCCTCTTTTCTTCAAACTTGTGAACACAGGACTTCTCTCTGCCTTGACCGCTTTCATCTACTTTCCCACTCTTCTAGAATCCCTACCTTCTCGCTATTTCACCCTTTATGCTGTGGACGTGACTTCCTTTGTTTTCTTCTGAGGTCGAAGTTGGATCAGCCGGCGTGAACACGCGACAGCCTTGTTTTCTTTGTTCAAAGAGAGTACGAGCTTTCCCTCTCCTAGGTTTGAGCTGACTGGATGTTTGACACAGGGAGCTCAGGTTGTGTATAGCTAGTCAGATTGGGTCGGTCGCAGGAGGATGGAGCAAGGGAGAAAGCAGGGAGGGAAGCAGAAAGGAAAAGGAACAAAGGAGTCAATCGCTGGGCGGGTTGGTTTCGTCCCGGTTGAGGGTCAAATTCTCGCAGAGTCTCTTTTGAAGATGAGAGAACAAGATAGATACTCAATGATTAATTGAGAAGCGACTTCCAACAGACGCTTCAACTTTATTTGACTCGTTGTCGAGGCGTCTGACTTGGGTTTTCCTTGCGCAAGCCAGCGAGAAGATGAGAGAGAGAGAAGCTGAAGGCGGTAGAAAACAAATACGAGAGGAGAAGCGTAGAGTGGCCAATCTAGGGACCAGACGAAAAGAGCAGGGAGAACAGCGAAACGGAGAGTTGTGCGAAGCCCTCTTCCTCGAGTCTGTTCAGTCACTTCGCCGACGTACAGTCCTATGATAGCAGAGTGATGAATACCAAATTCGAGAACGAGAAGGTTCAAAGGTTCAGGAGTGGGTTCAGGAGTGGTTTTAAGAAGTAAGGCAAAGGGGACCGACGCGTCGAGCTCATCCGTCCGCTGGATTCTCTCGGGCTGCGAGGAGAAAGATGATTATAACATGTATATTATTGAGAGGTTTAGCAAAAGAGAGAGGAAAAACGAAAGTAGGATGCTGAATCGGTCGAGCCTATCGAAAGATCGTCCATGGCGAAAGGAACGTAGAAATAACGAAGATTGTTCTATGCGAGGGCAAAGAGAGAACCTAGGGAGACCCCAAGGATGAAGAGGGTGATGGAGAGCTGGGTAGACGAGTGAGCTGGAAGGAAGCAAGCGAGAGATGATCAGCCGCGTCGAAGAAAAACACGACGCGTCACAGGAGGGCAAACGAACCTCTTCCCGGAATCGAGCTCTGATTCGCAGACTGAGTTCCCCCAGTAGCTTCGGCTCCTGATACTCCTCTGAGTGCTGATTCGGTAGTAGTGGCAGTCGAAGATCCGACAGCGGGCATCGACATCGAGACGACCTCTCCACCAGGCGAGGATTCATCGAGAGCGGGAGGAACGACGAAGTTGGCGACGTTGAAGCCGTCGACTTGATCTGCTGGGTTCATGGCGTCTGAAAAAGCAACGTGGGAGCTCAGTTATCGAGCTCTGCGACGGAGAAGCAGCGAAGACGAGACGAAACTCACAGCTCATCCTCGTGTAGAGGATGTTCTCGACAGCAGGTTCCATCGCCCAAGCTTCCATACCTCCCATATCGAAGTTATCTCCCCAAGTCCAGGCGGTGGAGTTCGAACAGGCGGTCTGGGCGAGGTCGTACTTCAATTTGAGGGAAGGATTGGCTTCGAGCATGGGAGGAAGCATCGACGCGAGAGAGGTGTTGGTGGAAAGGGAGACGTTGGCGGGGACTTCGGGAGGGTTGCTGAGAGAAAAAAAAGAGAAGGAAGTTCAGCTGGTGTAACGAGGAATAAAGTCTCTCAACTCACATAACAGCGAACATCCCCTAAACAGAAGAAAACAGAGAAGATAGTCAGAACCGAGCGTTTCACCACACAGTTCGCGGTCGAGCGACAAACCTTCTGGCAGTGAGTTGGAACCTAACGCAGAGACAATGTTAGTCAGTGGTCCAAGAAAGCGGTTTAGAACGAGAAGCGAACTGGAGATCGCTCACCGTGCAGTAGATGAAGCTCGTCGACGTGGAGGGTTAGAAGGGTTAGGGTTAGGGTTAGGGTTTAAAAACATGAATTAGTTCAGCTTCTTCGGTTCGAGAAGAAAAGAGGAAAAAAAAGCGCTCACCAATAACAGTGTGAGTCTTCGTCCCCGTCCCTCCCTCTCCAGGGGGAGGAGTCATCTCAGAAGGAGGAGAAGGAGCCTCGGTAGCAGTAGGAGCGTAGGTGGCTGTTCCCTTACCCGGGGGAGCGAATTGAGCTTGGCAGCTCTGCAACAAGAAGGGAAGAAACGATGGTCAGTTCAAGTGAATTCGAGGCGACGCGACGAACTTCAGACGAGGAAGAAGAGATGGGAAGAACGAACATCGATGCAGGCGTTGAATCCATTCCAGTCCGTAGATCCGCTTCCGTACTTGGATCCAGCGGTGGTCTGAGAAAAGGAGAGAAAGGAACGGAAGCTCAGCGAGTGAAGGAGGGCGATGAGGAGAGAAGAAGATCGAGAAGACGAGACGCACGTAGGCAGCAGCCTGAAAGCGAAAAAGAAGGATAAGTCCCCTGAGATGACTAAAGGTAGTAGAATGAAGACTCACAGTAGTTTCATACGCAACAGGATCCTCGTAAGCAGGCGAAGCGGTCTCGTAAACAGCTCCACCTGCGGTAGCGGTCTCTCCTCTGGCAGGAGGGTAGGTTTGCTCAGCGGGAGAAGCGTACTCAGCAGTAGTAGCAGCTTCATAGATGGTCTAGAAGGCGAAGAAGCAAGTCAATTCGAGACGCCAAAGAGAAGAGCCAAAGGAATCGAGAAAAAGAGGGAGAAAGAGAAAAGCTCACCGTCGCTCCAACAACCGCTCCTCCTCCAGTAGCCGAAGCGGCGTCCGTAGCAGCACAAGTTTCTCCCTCGCATCCAGCAGAAGAGGTTCCCTGGAAGTTGGAAGAAGCAAAGGAAGAAGTTAGCTCGAGGTAAAAAGCGGTGAAGCGGAAGAGAGGGAGAGGGCAACGGACTTGATCTCGAGGGATCATGGCATGAAAAAGGGTAGGAAGTCAGTTTGGGAGGATTTAAGGAGAGAGGGAAGAGAAGAAGACTAGAGCCCACCAGCACAGGCCAAAGAAAGAAGGGACGAGAGGAGGAGGAGGTGGTTAAATATCATGATGAGTGCGAGAGATCAGGCCTCAGGCCGGTCGAGCGAAAAGTTGGAGGAGGTTGTGGTCAAAGAAGGGAAGGTTGTGAGCGATCCTGCGCTGGGTTGGTGATGATGAATCCTGCTCGAAAGGCGGAGGACGGTGAAGGAGAGGGAAAAGAGGGAAAAAGGGAAGGAGGGAAGGAGAGGGAGAAAGAAGAGCTGGAGGAGCCGATGGGAAAGAGACGGAGACTAGTCAGCCGGAGCTTGGAGAGATCCTAGTTGAGCAAGAGGAGAGGAGTTTGAGAGGATGAGAAAGGATTCATAGAACTTACGGCAGTGGTGATGGTTAGAGGAAAAGAGCGATGCAACTTCAATCAAGAAAAAGAACCGAGCGAGATCGAGTTCCTCCCTCTCCCCTGACAACGGCCGTCTTTCTCCCGAGGTTACTGACCGGAATCAAAGAAAGACCTACATACTGATCAAAGCAAAACCATCCAAGCTCAAATCTTCCAGCCCACCAAAGTATTCTGCAGCTTTCTCTTTAACTCCTCCTCCAACCTTTCCCACTCCAACACCTTCATCGAGCTCTTCCCGCTCTTCCTCTTCTCTCCTCCCTTCCTGCCCATTTCGACGACCTCAAGCCCAAGCACTCTCCTTCGTCTTTTTCGGAAAGAGAAGAGTTGCTCCGTTGCGAGGTAAGCTTTCGCGCAGGATATGGAGGAGAAGGAGGTGGGTGGGAGGTGGACCGTGGACGAGATGGGTTTGAAGGCGGTGCGTTCCTGTTCGGGAGGGACGATCGTGGCTCGAGAGGAAGTAGGTGATTGGTGGGAGAGGACGGAGGTAGAGATGGCGTAGAAGTCTTCAATGAGAGGGGAGGGGAGGTGGGGTTTGGAGTGCAGGGCTGCAGGAAACGGGGAAGAAGAAGAGAAGGTCAACTTCGGACGAGGGCAGGGAGACGAGAGAGCTGAACTTACCAGGCTTGTTGATCTGAGCAAGAGCAAGAGGGAGGAGTGAATTTGGATCGAGAGGAAGCGTAGATCCTAAAGCGAGGTCTTGAGCCAGGAACTTGGGTCGTTGGTGAGATTCGAGGTCTGGAGAAGGAGACACGTCGGACTTGTCAGCGCCCGAGTCGTTCTTTGGAAAGATGAGGTTGGGCAAGGGAAGCATACCTGCTTGAGCGTGTCCTGAAGAAGATGATGTTTTCTGAGGTTGAGGCTGGGTTTGGGAGAGAAGAGCCTTCTTCTGAGCGAGAGCTATGAAAAAGCGAGACAGCACGTCAAGACCAACTTGCGAACGAACTATTAGGAAACAAGAACTCACCTTGCCTGACCTCTAACGGACCCTTCTTTACCACTTTTCTCTTATCCCACTTCATCAGAGACACCGATACGTCTACCTTCTTCGCTCCCTTCGCCTCCTCGTCTTCCTTCCCTTTGTCGTCGTCAGAGTTTGCTCCTACTGCTCCTTCCTGCTCTACTTTGGACTTCCCTCCTGAGGAGTAGAAGTCGAACTTTTTCTCCCTCTCGTCGTCGTCGTGGTCCAAATCGAGCTGTTCTTCCACTTCGTCTTCCTCGACGAGCCAGCTTGGACGGCCGAGAGCGTCGAATGGAGTCGGGTGTGCAGGTTCGTGCTGGAGGAGGAGCAGAGCCGGATGAGGATGAGGTCTGGTAGGGATGGGATGGTGGATGGTTGCTGAGAGAGGCGAGGAGGAGGAGTGGACGGTGCTGCTGGGAGGAGGAGGAGGTGTATGCGCTGAGGCTATTGAAGACGAGGAGATGGGATGCTGATTGAGGCAGAAAGAGGGAGAGCTGCTGAGTTGGAAGAGAGGAGAAGAAGAACGAGCTGTTGAGTGGAGGCTGTATTGAGCTTGAGGCGGGACTGAGGTGGGATGATGTTGATGCTGGTGAGGGAGGAGAGGGTGAATGGGAGGATGGAGGAGAAGGGTGTTTCTGAGGGAGGAGGAGGTTGGAGGGAGGAGGAGGAGGAGGAGGAAGAGGAAGAGGAAGAGGTCAAGAGAATGGGTGGTAAGGCCGTCAGCGAGTTCGCTCTTTCTCAAGAGGTCAAGAGAGGATGTATAAAAGCTGCAGAGAAGTGATAAACTTCCTCAGGAAAAGTTGAAAGTGGGAAGAAAGACAAGTCGAGCTCGCTGAATCGGCCCTCTCGGTTCCTCCTCCTCTCCTCCTTCAAGGGCTCGGCCTTTTTCGTCTCACCTGGATGATTCGTTCCCTTTTCGATTTGCGTACCATCTCTGTCGGTGGGTAGAGGTCATGGTGGATGAAGAGGCGTAATATTTTTGTTTGAGTGTAGAGGTGGAGGATGGTGGTTGGACGTGAAACATCTCCCTCGCTCGTTCGGACTCCCTCTTTGCTCTCCCATCGCTCAGCATCCTCTCGATCTTCCTTTTCTCTCTCTCCCCTCCACCTGTCCCAGGGAGTCCCCTTCGATCCTTCTTCCCTCTTTCGGTGCGCGTACCTCCTATGGTCGCAAGGATCCTGCCTCGCAAAACGTAGCTCCAACCTTAGATCCTCTCCCGACTCCCTCCCTCTTCACCTTCAACCTTCTTCGGCTTCCTCTCCTTCCGCCCTCCCGACCTCTTCCTTCCTCCGACATCCCACCTCCACCTCCACCGCCATGCCATCTGTTACTACTACTACGGCGACTCCGCTCTCCTCCTCCTCTGGCAGCAAGGATGGCCTGAGTGAGCGCGAACGAGTGCTGCTCAAGAAGTTCGGAGGAGACCTCCCTCTCCCTTCTCGAAAACAGCAACAGCTCGAGACGCCAAACTCGCTCAACGGAATCACCAACGACTGGCCAGGAGTCGTGCTGGGAGGGACTGGAGGAGATCTCGATGGTGGCGTGGGAGGAGGAGTAGCTCTCGCCGTCCATCGTTCGAGCGAGACGACCAACTCCCAGGCTGGGAAGAAGAAGGACAAGGTCGACGCAGGGATAGCTCCTTGGCTCAGTGCAGATCTGGGAGGAGACTTTGGAGTGAGTGCAACCTTTCATATAGATTCTTGGCCGTGGCTCGAGAAGGAGGGACAGATCATGGGAGAGCAAGAGGAGGTCGAGGAAGGAGGCATCGAGCTCGCATTGTTGTCCTCCTCCTCCCGTCGAGCTCGTCACACTTCCCTCTCCTTCCTCGTCTTTCAGCTCGCTGATTCTTACACCTACCTCTTTCTTTCCCACTCATATCCGCCAGGTCCCCGAACCTGGCTCTCCAACCTCAAGACCTACAGCGAGACCTACCCAACAACCGCTCAGCCACTCCCCTTCCGCTCCTCATCTTTCTGGCTACTCCCCTTCAGGCGGATCCCCTTCCAACAGCAACCACAACTCCTTCAGTCGAGTTCGTCAGAGTACAGTCCAAGCCATGTCGAGTACTGCTCCAGACAAGAGAAGACCTGGCAGCAAGGATGGCGTCGATCGAGGAGGAGGAGGAGCTCAGAAGTCGCCTGGTCCCTTCGTTCCTTTGCCTCCGAATGTAGCAGAAGACAAGAGGAAGAGGACTGGGTTCCTGGGAGGTCTAGGGTTGATCAAGAGGAAGGCTACCAAGTCGAAGGAAGAGAGTGAGTTTTGTCGAAACGTTTGAGAAGCGAAAAAAAAGGGGAGATTTCGGACGTGAACGAAAGAACACGAGCTCACCTCCTTCCTCTCCTTCCCTCAGTCCGATCCTCGTCTCGGTCCCAGTCGATAGCATCTTCCCAACAACCCGAGTCCCCACCCGTACCTCACACTCGAGCTGGCTCGTCAGGTCTCGCTCTTCCTCCTCTCCCTCACGGATCAACTCCCTCCTCGGGCATCTTCTCTTCGAAACCCTCTCGCGACGTCTCTCCCTCGGAAGACTTCAAGAACTCGACCAGCTCTCGCAAGGGAGGCAAGAAGCCTTCGTCGGATCGAGGAACAGGAGGATTAAGTCGTCATCCAGCTCCCTCGGAAGGTCTCTCAGGAATGTTCGCTCTCGACCTTGATCTCGACCACATGGAGGGCATCGTGAACCCTTCGTTCGCGTCAGCGTCGCAGCCTTCGACACCAGGAGGAGGTCCCATCACCGGAGGAGGACTCGGCGGAAAATCGAACGGTCCAGCATCAACGGGATCATCGTCGAGCGTCGATAGCAAGAGCGGAGGAGCTTGGACGGACGGTCTCTCTGGAACAACCCACTCCACTTCGTCCTCCTACGTCGCTGCATCAACGCGTCGTCCAACTCACGTCGACATCTCGCCAGTCTCTCCCTTCAATACTCGCGATCCCTTCGCTCTCCCTCCCAGCACCAACACTATCGGACCCAATCAACGAACTCCTCCCTCTCCTCATTCCACGCAGAACCTCAAAGGAACGGGACCGATCTTCTCCTCTCAACCTCGTCGTCCTTCCCAACTTCGAAACGTCAACTCTCCCGCAGACGAACTAGGCAACCCCTTCGACATGAACAATCCCGTCGCTTCCTCCTCCCTCTTCAACACCGAGTTTAGCAACCCCTTCGCTGGAGCTTCCGCCTCAACAAACGCTGCTCGAGCGAACCACCTCTGGGAGGTCGATCCCACCACTCAACCTCCCTTCGACCCAACAGCTCTCATGGACAGCCTCTCTCTTCGTTCACAACCTCCACCGGTCACCGCTCCACCTATTCAATCCGTCGGAGCAGCAGCCTTCAACGCCGCTTGGGTCGCTCCAGAGTCGTGGGGAGTCGAAGGAGATCAGGACGACGAGGACGGAGATTCGACGGACGAGGATGGCGATGGACCGTCGATGGGGATCATGGATATCTTGAGTGGAGGGAAGAAGTTGAAGAGCAGAACTTCGAGTGACGCGAAGGATCTGGTTGGTGGAGTTGGGAGTGGGAAGGAAGAGGAGGATGAAGTGGAAGGAACGATCTTTGGTGCGGGAGGGAGCGGATCAGGTTCGGCGGGTCCTAGACCTATGACGAGCGGGTCTTCGTCGGGGAAGAGACCTGGAACGAGCGGAACGAGACCTGGAACTGGAGGAGGGAGACCTGGGACGGGTGGGCGGCAGGGGACGAGTGCGAGTGGGCAGAGCGGGCCGATGGTGAGTTTCGACGCGTCCTTTTGGTCGGAGAACGAGCTCAAACCTGATCTTTCCCTTTTTTGGATATCGACGATCGAACAGAACTACCTCCGAATATACAAGTCGGATGGAACGTACAGCACGATTCAGTGTCAGCTCATGTCGTCGACAACGGAGATCCTCAACATCCTCACGGCGAAGACGACTCAGGCCAAGGCTGGATACCGATTGTTCATTCGAGAAGGGTCGAGTGGTGAGTTCAATCTCTTATGTCCTATCGGGCGCTAAATCCAAGATGATCGAGCTCGGCCGCTGACATCGAACGCTTCTCTCTTCTTCCCTTCCCTTCGCTTCGCAGATCGCCCGCTCGACGCTCGAGAGAAGCCGGCTCTCATTCAGCGACGACGACTTCTTCAGGCTGGATTCAACGAGAGCGATCGCATCGAGGAGCTCGGGATGGAGGATCTTTCGCTGCTTTGCTCGTTCATCTACAGGATGCCGAAGCTTCCCTCGGTGGATTCGGTGAGTCTTCGTTTCTCTTTCTTAGACGCACCTCCTCGAACTTGTCGCTGACTCTCTTCATATACTTCCTACCTATCTCTCAGACAGAAGAGGACTCTTTTGATTCGTTCGAGTATGTCGATCTCTCAGGACGCGACCTTCAAGTCTTCCCAATCTTCCTTCATCGTCACGCCGGAACCATCGTCCATCTCAACCTCTCCAAGAACCCTCTCCAGGAACTCCCCTCCGACTTCATCCAGGACTGCACCACCCTCCGAGAGCTTCGGATGTCGCATATGGCTCTCAAACGAGTTCCTCCCTCCATTCGACAGTCCATCTCCCTCACTCGACTCGACGTCTCGTGCAACAGGATCGCCGACCTCGACCAAGCCGGATTCGAGGACATCCCAGGTCTCATGTCGATCAAGGTTCAGAACAATCGTCTCTCGGTCCTCCCGTCGTACTTCGGTCACCTCAAAGCTCTCAAATACCTCAACATCTCGAACAACGCCTTCGACGTCTTCCCCTCCATCGTCTGTGAGATCCCAACCCTCCTCGACCTCGACGTCTCCTTCAACGCTCTCACCTACCTTCCCTCCGAGATCGGAAAGCTCGTCAACCTCGAACGTCTGGTCATCGTCGGAAACGTGATCGTTACCCTTCCTTCCGAGTTCACTCGCCTCGAGAACCTCAGAGAGTTTGATTGTCGTCGGAACCAGATCGTCGACTTCACGGCAGCGTACGCTCTTCCCAAGCTCGAAGTCCTCAAGGCGGAGAAGAACGACGTCAAGGTCGTCGAGGCTCAGTTTGGACCCAAGATGAGGGAGATCAATCTCTCCAACAACTCCATCACCAAGATCTCCCTCTCCATCCTCGCCGCGGACTCACCGTCGTACGGACTCACGAACCTCGATCTCTCCTTCGCCAAACTCTCCTCCATCGCCGACGAAGCCCTCGCTCAACTCGTCAGTCTCGCGACCCTCAAACTCGACGGAAACCAGTTCGTCCAGCTGCCGGAGAGCATCGGAAACCTCTCCCTCCTCAAGGAGCTTCACTGCACGGACAACATCCTCGTCTCCCTTCCTGAAGGACTCAGCAAACTCCAGAACCTCCTCGTCGTCAACGTCCACAACAACAACCTAAAGGAGCTCCCAGCGAGTCTATGGCTCTGCTCAAGCCTCGCGACGCTCAACGTCAGTTCGAACCTGCTCGAGACCTTCCCCGACCCTCCGCCGGTCAGCGACAGGATCCAGATCGACGAGAACGGAAGGAAGAGCTCTGCAAGCTCAGGTACCCAAACTCCTACAGGGAAACTCTCTCCTCCCCTCGGACTCAGCCTTCGCCAGCTCTACCTCGCCGACAATCGACTCACCGACGACGTCTTCGATCCCATCTCCCTCCTCTCGGAACTCTCCACCCTCAACCTCAGCTTCAACGAGATCTCAGAGATCCCGGAAGGAGCTCTTCGGAAGAACACCCATCTCGTCGCGCTCTACCTCTCGGGGAACAAGTTGACGAGCATTCCAGCGGAGGACCTGACGAACGACTCGCAGGAGCTTCGGATCCTCCATCTCAACGGGAACAAACTCCAGTCGCTTCCAGCAGAGCTCTCGGCAGTCGTCAATCTCAAGGTCCTCGACGTCGGAAGCAACGTCCTCAAGTACAACATCAACAACTGGAGGTTCGATTGGAACTGGTTCGTTCCTCTCTTTCTCTCTTCACTAGTCGTCGCATCTCCCTTTCCCAGCTCACCTTTCCGCTTCCTTTTCTTCGCTACCACAGGACGAAAAACATCGAACTTCGATACTTCAACCTCTCGGGAAACAAACGACTCGAGATCAAGCCGAACGAGCGAAACCAGTACGACAACTCGACAACGCCAGACATCGCCAACTTCAACTCTCTCTCCCACCTTCGCGTCCTCGGTCTCATGGACATCACCCTCCGAATTCCTCTTCCCGACGAAGGCGACGATCGTCGAGTTCGAACCTCCTTCTCCGAAGTCAACAACATGGCCTACGGAATCTCGGACACGCTCGGAAAGTACGAACACATGCTTCTCTCCGACATGGTCGTCCCTCAGTTCCGAGGAAAGGAGAACGAAGCCCTCTTCGGACTCTTCGGTCGAGCCCACACCTCCACTCCTACCCTCATCGCGCGAGTCAAGTCCTACGTCGCCGAATGGTTCGCGCCAACGTTCTCGGAGCAGCTCGGAAAGCTTCGAGAGGGAGAAGGAGTCGAGGACGCGTTCCGACGAGCTTTCCTCCTCCTGAACAAGGCTTGCTACGAGAACTTTGCCGTTACGGAACCTGGAGGAAGGAAGGGATCGCAGGCGAGTACGGGGAACACGTCTCTCAGCGGAGGACAGTTCGGAAGCATTCCAGCCCAGACAGCAGCGGTTCTCAGGACGGGAGCTTCAGGAGTCGTCGCCTACATCGTCGACAAGACCCTCTACGTCGCCAACGCCGGACTCGCTCTCGCCGTCGTCTCCAAGCAAGGAACAGCCGAACTCCTCTCCCACAAGCACGAACCGTTCGATCGATCCGAGGCAGCGAGGATTCGTCAAGCGGAAGGATGGATCTCTCCCAAAGGACTTCTCAACGAGGATCTAGACATGTCCAGAGGATTCGGATTCTACCATCTCCTTCCCTCCATCAACGCTCGACCAGACGTTCGACAGTGGCAGCTCTCCGAGTCGGACGAGTTCGTCATCCTCGCCAACAAGGGACTCTGGGACTTCATGTCCTACCAAACCGCCGTCGACATCGCTCGAACCGAGAAGGAGAACCCGATGATGGCCGCTCAGAAGCTACGAGACTTCGCGTTGGGATACGGAGCCGACGGAAGCATCATGGTCATGATCATCGGAGTCGGAGATCTCTTCGTCGCGAGAGGAACGAGGACTCGGCAGATCGCCATCGAAGACGCCTCCCAACTCGACTCCTACTACAAGCAACGCCAAGGTCGTCGAGGAAAGGACGACATCGGAGATCGAACGCTCGCTCGACTGGATCGAGAGATCCCGCCTCCGACTGGAATGGTCGCTCTCGTCTTCACCGATATCAAGAATTCGACGTCGCTCTGGGAAACGAATCAAGGGATGCAGATCGCCATCAAGATGCACAACGCTCTCCTCCGTCGTCAGCTTCGAAACATCGGTGGATACGAGGTCAAAACCGAAGGAGACGCGTTCGTCGTGTCGTTCCCTACCGTCGCTGGAGCCCTCCTCTGGACGTTCACCTGTCAGCTTCTACTCATGCAGGAGGATTGGCCGAGGGAGATTCTCGAGTGTGAGGACGGGAAGGAGGTTCGAGACAAGGACGGGACGTTGCTCTATCGAGGAATTTCGGTCAGGATGGGGATTCATTGGGGGAATCCAGTGTGCGAAGCAGATCCGGTCACGAAGAGGATGGATTACTTCGGCCCTATCGTCAATCGGGCGGCTAGGATTTCGGGAGCAGCCGATGGAGGTCAGATTACGGTGTCGAGAGATGTGGTGAACGAGATCCAGGACGTCTACGATTCGTTGGAGCAGCAGGTCGCGGCGTTGGAGGAGGTGGATGGAGTGGAGGATCAGGTGTTGGCGGCGGAGGCTGCGTTGGAGGCAGAGGAGAAGCTGGGACCGCATATCAGTCAGCTGAGGAAGATTGGGTTCAGAATCTCGTATATGGGAGAGAAGAAGCTGAAGGGTGAGCTCTTTTCTTTATTTTTCTCGAACGCGAAGGAGAGGTCGAGACGCGTCCATTCGCCTTTCGCTAACTTCCATCTCATCCATCCGTTCTCTCCCTTCTTCAGGTCTTGAAACACCCGAGAAGCTCTCCCTCGTCTTCCCAACTCCCATCGCCGCTCGACTCAACTTCACCACCACCAAACCCGACATCAAAGCCGCTACCATCTTCGAACCCAAAGCCGGCCTCGTCAACGTCGATGAAGTTCGTCAACTCGCCAGTCTCTGCCTGAGACTCGAAGCCCTTTCCTCCTCTGGAACCACCCATACTCACTCCATCTCCCATGCCCACTCCCACACCAACTCGACGGCGATGACGAAGAGTAGCAGCAAGATGGACAACCGAGCTTCGAGGTACAGCGTGAGGAACCCGGATCTTCTCCTTCCCAGCATCGGACCTGAACGGACGGACGACGAGTTGTTGCAGATTCTGGATTCTCGTGAGTCCGACTGCTCTCTTTCCTTACCTTTGTTCTCCCGACTCTCGAAGATATCGTGCTAATCCGCCTTCTTCGCTCGCCAACAGTCTCCATCCGGATCGAAAACTCCCTTTCGACCCTCTACCTCAAACAACTCGGAGGGTTCTCCTCGGTTCTCGCCGCTCTCACCCAAGCTACCAATGTTGAACCAAGACTCATCAACCATGCTCTCGCGCTCTTCGGGAACCTCATGAACGCACCGTCTCCGTCCTCGACATCGCAGGATCGCCAACCCATGTCGGTCCCCCTGGAGTAGTTCCCATTATGCTTTTCTCCCATCTTCGTGTCAACATCATCTCTCTCTTTGCTCCCAATGGTTTTGAACCCACCTCATCTCTCACCTCCATATAACCTCACGCACACGCTGTCCTTATCCTTCTCCCTCCTCGCTCTCCCCTTCTTCTCCCCCGTCGGGTCTCAACTCAACTTTATACATCCTGTCTCTTCCTCTCCTCTGCTTTCTTTATTTCTCTTTCTCCACTTGATCTCGTGCTCAAATTTGCCTTCCTCTTTACTATACCCCACCCACGTATCCTTCTCTTTCTCTTTCTCCGAGCTTCGACTGTTGTAGTTTCGTTTTTCGTCTCTCCCTCTCTTTCTCCTTTTCTGATTTCGCTCTAGTTGAGCTTTCTCTGTGGATATGCATTCTGATCGACCTTTTTTTTTTTTTTTCGCGATCAGGACAGAGAAGAGAGAGATGAGGGACGTTGAAGGTTGACGAGGCTTTTCGTCAGCTCCCTCTCTCTTTCTCTCTTCCTTGGGTTTTGTTTGAGTTGGGTTTGCTTCGCGAATTTGTACCCGTATCCAGCTCGCCCACCCGTTGACTTGCTGTAGCAAGGGATAGGGAAGAGGGGAAGAGGGGAAGAAGGGGTATCAAAGCAGAGGCGCGACGCGACTTGATCACTTTCCACCTTGTCTGGCTCGACTTCCTCTCGAGATGGACCTGGCAAAGGACGGTGGTGGAAGGGGAACGTGCATGTATATCGGGGATGCCGAAAAAGACTAGAAAGAGCGAAACTAAGATGGCCAGACGAGCGAGAGGATGGTATCCATTCCTCGAGGATCCGTGGAAGCTGCCTTTCGACGAGAGAGGAGAGGCTGCGATGAGGTCCGGGAGAGGAATATCTCTGAGAGCGCTAAAGAAGCGCAACATAAGTCGGAAGAGAAGAGCTTCGGTCAGTGAGCTGAAGGTTTCGTCGAGATCGAAGGAAGGAGAGCGAAGGATCGACTCACCTGGAACGAAACGCGACGAGAGAGAAAGAAGACGAAAGATCGTTGAAACGAGCCGGCGACAAGGTCGTGATAGGTAGTGCGAAGTGCAAGGTTCTGAATGAGTGGAGGAAGGAGAAGCTCGAGTCAGCGGCCAGTTCACGAGAGAGAAAATAGAGAAAGGAGGGTGAGAAGAGACGAGGTTCCAAAACGAGAGGCTAGACGACGGAGAGAAACGTGCGATACCGAGACGAGAGCGATGTGAAAGCGAAGTTTGTGTGAGTAGGTGTGGATGCGGGTTCGAGTGGAATCTGGAGGGAGGAACGAGAAGAGCAAAAGGCTCAGTTTGAGGTTCGGACGCGACGAGAGAGGGAGAAAACGAACGATGATGTTCCAAAAGGGCAGTGATACGAGGAGGTTCCTGCGGCGGAGAGAAATAGGAGCGGAATATGTAAGCGTGGTTAGCGAGGAAGAAACTCAGAGAGAAGGAAGATGGCTCACAAGACGGAGGCGAAAGAGAACGAGAAAAGGTCGACGGGTTTCGAGGTTGAGAGCCGAGAAGAAAGAGGAATGCGACGAGAGGATCCATGGCGTGCAGACGTGAGGGAAGGAATATGCTGACGGTTTGGGAGGGAGGGAGGGGTTGGAAGACGAAGGGGTGGGCTGAACGATAGGAAGGAAGAAGAAAGGACGCGTCGAGTCAGCAACGTTTCGATGTGAAAGAAAGAGCGAACGAGAAGGAGAGAAGGAAACTCACCTCAGGGAGTCATCTCACCGACGACGACGGACACCGATATCAACTTCATCTCCTTCCCGTTCCTCGAAACACCCAGCGCAAAGAGCTCTTCGGCCTTGATCTTTTCCTCGTTGCTCTCGACCACGACCTCTACATGGAGAGGGCCAATCTTGAGATCGAGATGTTTCTCCTCCATATCAGCGATATCCTTCTTCATCTCCTCAAGGAGCCAGTATTGCCCACTTCCTTCGGAACCGATGGGAACCTCAAAGGTGACCCTCCAGGTCGTTGATCCAAACTATCGATCCGGGGCGTTCCCGCGAAGAGGGCGTTTGTGAAGCGAACATGCTGGATTCGAGTCCATCCTAGAAGCGTTTCCTCTGGGAGGTGGAGAATGACCGAAGAATTTTGGGAAAGGGAGGGTTCCGGACGGTAAGTGGGAGTAAAATGGAAGGTGATTGGGTTGAAGAGGCAGAGAAGACGCTGCATGAGGGTGGCGTTGGACGAGAAGAAGTGTTCGTCTTCGGTGTAGTTGAGCTCCCCATTGACCGTGAGTCGAAGATGCTGGATTCGAAGAGGGCGGAAGAGAGTAGGAAGGTAGAGTTCGGGGACGACGCCGCGTCCCAGGTTGTCTCTCGAGAGTTGGAAAGTGAAGGTTTGGATGAGGGAGAGGGAAGCGATTGGAGCGTAGTCCCCGAGCTTGAAGTTGGAAACCGTCCTCTGTGGTAGCAGACGAGAGAGACAGGTTCGGTAAGAGTGAGATAGCGGGCAGTGCGACGGAAGGGAAGGAGAAGAGGAAGAGGAAGAAGAAGAAGGCACTTACTCTCTCTCGGAAGAGTCGACCCAGCCTCGCGTATCCGTCGCCACTACTGTCCAACTCGATGTGCTCGTGGAGTGGTTTCATGGCCACCCTGAGGAAGGCTGGGTTCACTCGGCAGCACGCCACGAGAGAGGGCTTGTCGGCGAAGGAGAGGATGTGGTCGTGGATTTCGGTGGAGAAGAAGAAGGGAGACCTGGGTTCAGGCTGCTATTCCTGGAGCTCTTCTCCTCGGAGCTCGATAATCCTGGACTTGAGAGCTGCGATCTCGGCAAGGAGGGCTCCTACGTCGATCGTGTTAGAGTCGAGGGAGAGATCCGGCGTGGATGGAGGAGGGAGGGGAGCGTCGTGGGAGAGGGAGAGAGAGTCGAGCGAGGAAGGGAGCGACGTCGAAGCCATGATCGTCGAGCGTTTATGGTGGAGAATAAGGAGTTCCGAGTGAGGGAAGGGAAGGATTGGAGTGGAAGGAGAGGAGCTCGTAGGCTGGAAGGAAGATGGCGAGAAGGAGAATTCTCTGCTTTGGAGATGGAAGGGGTCGGAGGAGAGGAAGGAGAGGGCAGCTCCGAACGATTTCGTTGTTGACCTCGACCCGTCACGATCTCCCTTCCTTCCCGTTACCTACTTTTCACTCCCAGGAAAACTTGCTCACTCCGTCGACTATCTCAAGAGGCTCATCAATCAGGCTGCGTGAGTCAGGGCTCATGTTTTGCTTCTCTTCTTCTCAGGAGGCCGTCTTTGTTGAGCTCACAAACCTCCTTCTCCTCCCTCCCTCCCTCCCTTCCTCTCTCTCTCCTTTCCTTCGCCTTTCCTTCTACGAGCAGATCACGAAGCCGAGGGGAATAGAGCCCAACTCTTATCTCTCAAGATTAGAATCGATGAGCTCGAAGCTTGATTCGGAGGATATGCCGAGGCATGGGAGTGAAGGCAGGCATGGAGCCGGAGAAGAGATGTCGTCGAAGAAGAGGTTCGTTACTCGTCTCCCCTCCTTCCTGCTCTTTCCTCCTCTCGCAGCAGGAAGAAAGACATCCAAGCTCAAAATTGTCTTCGTTCCTTCTCGACCACCAGTCTTCTCTCGCTCCAACGTCTCAAGATCTCGTCTCTCAAGCTCCTGGCGTCTCCGTCGTCCTTCATCCTCCTCTTCTCTCTTGAGCCTGTCTGTGACGAGTCGAGATCTCGTCTTTCTCGTTGTCGATCCAGAGGTGCGCCAGTCTTCTGTACTTATCACACTTCTAGAATCTGATTCAGATTATTTCATCTTTCCGCTCTTCCTCCAGTTCGGCCCTCTCACGCTCTCACCGAACCTCCCATCGACCTCGACGTCCAAAACAAAATGCCCCAAGAGATCTTCGGCCACTCTCCTCCAGTGCTCTTCTTTCCATCCCACCACCTTACTCCAGGATCGCGACCTGGGGACCCAGTCGGACTTCATCTCGTCTCGTCGCGATCAAGAGGAGGTCCCTCGACCTCCTCTCCTCCTACTCGGTCGCGTTCGACACTCGACACGGAACAACCCTCGCCCTCTCCTCCCTAGCCTCCCAGAACTTTCGTCATCCTCTCGCGTCATCAAACTCCCTACCGAAACATCCTCCTCCAGTAGGAATCCTCTCCCTTCCCCTCCAAGAACAACGAGTCTCGCCTGGTCTCTTTCCCAACCTCCACCCTCCTCCGCCCCTCGTCGCTCACCTCTGCTCGTGACGTGGTACCTCCAACGGCATCGGACTCGACTGGGGGTGTCTCTGATGGACGATGTTGTCGGGTCGTCGCTGCGACTTGGAGGATGCTGCTTTTTGGGGGGACGAGGAGCGCGTGGGTCGACTCTCCGAAACTTACAGATCACCCTGCCGCTTCGCCTTCTTAGCCTTCGAATGATCCCCCGAAACCCACTCCACAAGCGGCTCAGCACTCTTCCATACCGACTTCTTCTTCTCCTTCGACTCGGCTTTCCTTTCGATCTTAATCTCTACTCGAAACCCATCCATCTCATCCTCCCCCCCCCCCCGTCTCTTCATCCAAACTCCCCTCCCATACCCATCTCGAAGGCCAGGAACCTAGCTCGGCGGCCTACAAGATCCAAGAGAGACGTCTCCGGAACCGTCTCGGAGGGGAGACGCCTTGGCTGTTCGAGGAACGATGAAAAAGTCGAGAGGGGAGTTGGAGGGGTTCGAGGAGTTTGTCGGGGAAGGAGGAGCTTTGCGCTTGTTGAGTTAGCTTTGGGTGGGAGGTAGTGGGGAGTGTTCGGAGGTTATACGCAGCTTACATCCTTTGGCTTGGAATGTCGATGGAGGTTCTCTCTTCGAGAAGCGGGAAGAGGTGGGGAAGAGAGCGAGCTCGACCTGAGTCGTTCGACGCGTCGAAGCTAAGATCTCTTCTCTCTTTCTTGTCTCGCGAGTGACAAGTGAAGGAATACAGGACGAGAGGATCCGGGATATCCTTTACTTCACCTAGATATCTCGTCAGGGCTAGAAGAAGAGAAGATCCGAAGATGCAAGGACGAAGCGGATGATGATTTTCGGGACTCGCCTCGAAACCAAATCACAAGAAGCATAGACGAAAGAGAGTTGAGCAGTAAAAGTATGTGTCCGTGTGTAGTGGATCCCAGAGCCCGGGAAACGAGAGTCTAAGTAAGAAAAGGAAAGAGAGAGAGAGAGAACGGACAACAAGTCGAGGGAGAGAGAGAGAGAGAGAGAGAGAGAGAGAGAGACGAAACGATACGAAGAAGAGAGAAAGAGAACTAGAGAAGAGAATCAAGACTGCGTATAAAAAAGGAAGGTGTACTCGCAACCGGATCAAATGGAGGCGAGGGTAGAAAAGCGCGGTGAATAAATAAGGAAGGGAGGGAGGGAGAGAGAGGGAGAGAGGGAAAGCGAACGACCACCGACGAACGAAAAGTAGAGACCTCAACCGTCGAGCTATCTGGATATCTATTTGGTCGCGAAGGAGAAGCAAGAACAAACCTGGTCGCTATGGGGAAGGGGGGGAAAACGTCCCAGAGGCTTTGTCTCTTTCAAGCAGATTCTTTTTGCTGGGTCTCCGAGGCAGGAAATGAGCGAGAAACCGAGAGTCAAAGCAGCCCTGTCCTCCGACAAACTGTTGCGACGCGTCGACATTCTTTTCTGATTCTCCCTCGCGCTCTCGCTCCCCCCTCTCTTCTTTCGCAGCCCCTTCAAGTAATCGATCGTTCACGAGTTATTAAGACACGCGAGAGAAACATGTCTCAAAAACGATCAGAACAGAATTTCGAACGGACGGGAGCAAGGAAGGGGAAACGCGCCTTCAGTCATCTTTGATCACGAAGCAAAAAATCAATCAGAGAAGAAACGAGAGATAGACGAGAGGCCAAAACTACTATATCTAGTAGCCGGAATTGAAGTCTCGTCCGCCGGTGTTGGTGTCGGAGGAAGAGTAATCTCCGGAAGGCGAGTTGTCGACGTTGTAATCTCCGGAAGGCGAGTTATCGACGTTGTTGTTTCCGTACGAGGTGTCGTTGTCGTTGGAGGAGGACCCAACGTGAAGCTTGTCCTTCGCCTTCTCGACGAGTCCGTCTGATGGGGAGCGAAAAATGGGAGAAGGAGGGAGGGGAAGAGGTGAGCTGAGTCGGAAAATGAAAACGCGTCGCGACGAGACGTAAACGGAGGTACGAAAGTCAAAGGAGAGAAGAACACTCACGTTTCTTAGGCTGACCATCGGAAGAGTCGTTTCCGTAAGAAGAGGACTCGTTGTTGTTCGAGTTTCCGTACGATGCGGTAGCCTCGTCGTTGACCCTGGCGGATCCGTAGGACGACTCGTCGGGCTTGATGTTTCCGGTTCCAGAGACGGAGTCGGAGGTTCCGAAGTTGGACGAGTTGTTGTAGCCGGATCCCGTGGAGTTTCTGAAGAAGGAAGAAGCAGACGAGTGGCGGGAGGATGAGCGAGAGTTGGGAGAAGACGCGAAGGTGAGAAGAGGGAAAGAGCAGAAGAAGCTCGAGCTCACTCTCCGCTTCTTCCCCCAGCTCCGCTTACTCCACTTCGATCGTTGTCTCGTCCTCCGAAGCCAGACGAGGCAGCCTCGGACGAATCGAGATCTCCTCGGTTTCCAGAAGGTCGAGACTCGCTGTGAAAGAAGATAACAAAAGGCGAGCGAAGGGTTAGATATATCTGAGGCTACACCTCGGTCTGAGGAAGAAAGGATCTAATCACGAAGAAGAGTACTGGTTGTAAGAGGAGTTCTCCCTTCCGTATCCTCCCTGGCCTCCTCGACCCGACTCTCCTTCGAAGGAGCTCGTAGTGTTGGAGGAATCAGAGCCTCCGAATTGGTTGGAGTCCTGTTGTCGACCCGACGATCCGTAGGAGTCAGAGTTGGAGTTGGAGTTGAAGGACCTGACGCGGTACGAGACGAGATGGTAGGAGGAAGGATCAAAGGTCAGCCAAACTCCTTTCTTTCCCATCTCTCGAACTCTTCCTTCAATGGCAGAGAAGGAAGCTCCTTACTCACTCAGAGTCGTTGGTGTTGTAGTCGGACATGTTGAGTTCGAGTTGGATTGGATTGCGTTGAAATGGAATGGGCTCGGAAGGAGGGAGGGAAGGAGGGGGTTGAGAGAGAAGAGGGAGGAGCGGGAGATGGCGAGTTTTGGTGATGGGATCAGCAGCTCGTGCTGAGTTCGTGATTGATGCCCAATGATGCCCACTCTGACGCGGGACGCTCTGGGAACAATTTCCAAAAAAAAAAGAGACAGAGGAGGAGGAGGAGGAGGGAAGGAGGGGGGCCACGTTCGCTGGGAAAGATGCCGATGCTCGACGCGTCACAGAAAAAAGGGATGAGCTCGCTCGACCCATAGAGTTTTTTTTTTTTTTTTTTTTTTTTTTTTTTGGTATTTGGCGCATCGTATCGAACTCGGGGTAAGCACTCGCCTGAGGATAGAATCTTTCCTGCGACGTGAGAAGGCGAGGCAGATGTGAAGAATCGCAGTGACCCGCTTGGTTGTTTTCCTGGAAAGCTGTCGAACAACGTTCGTCCCTCTCTCTCGAACCTTTGCTTCTCGAGGGTGTAGGCGAAGGCTCATTCTGATATCCTGATAATCTAAAACTCAAAAGTCGAAACCAGAACATCCGTCAGCTTCCAACAGAAGCAAGAAGGGAAGAGCGAGGAAGAGAAAACGAGCTCACCCTCAAGAACAAAAACCGCTGATCTCCCTTCCTTCCCTCCTTTGCATCTCGACCTTTCCTCTCTTGCTACCAAGTGATGCCCTTTCCGTTGACGTAGAGCGAGAGCTTGCTGAGGATCTCGACCTGCTGCTCCGAGGTCATCGAAGCGATGGTCTGGAGGACCGTAGCTGGGGTGATGGGGTTGACCTGATGAGCCAACGAGCGAAGGGAAGAAAGGAAAAGGTCAGCTTGAGCTGGAGTTCGTCCATGGCTGATAACGAGAGACATTTAAGACGTACCCGAATGAGCGAGGAGTAGTAGACGTAAGAGAAGAGTCCCATGAGGAATCTGAAGCGAAGAAGGGAGAGGACGATCAGTTTGAGCTCGAGACGAAACACGACGAGGAGAAAAGAGAGGCTCACTGGCAATCCATCCTGTCGGTCATTCCTCCGTGTCCAGGGATCGAGTGTCCGAAGTCCTTGATGTTGAAAGCCCTCTTGAATCCGGAAGCGAAGAATCCTCCGAAGGGAGCGAAGAGCGACGCGAAGGCGGCCATCACGACGGCGTGAATCTGGAAGGGAGCATACGAAAGCGAAGGAAGGACGAATCCGAACTGGGGAGAAGCCAACAAGAAGATCTACGGTTAAGCCAAAACTCAAAACTTGGGAGGAGGAGGAAGAAAGAGAAGAGATACTCACGGTCGAGCTGACCCAATCGACGAGGAGAGGCGGGAAGGAAACGCTCCTCCAGATGAAGACGGGGTTGGGATCGCAAGTAGCTCCCGACCAAGCCGAGGTTCCGAGATCTCGAACCGGGCAGATCATGTAGTCGTATCGCATGCAGAAAGTTCCCCACTGATAGAAAGAAAAGAATTGGGAGACGAGTCAGCGTCGCGTCGTGCATGGGAGGAGGAAAGGAGAGGAGGACAAACGAGAACTCCGAAGATCAAAGTGCAGAAGAGTCCTCCAACAAAGCCCTCTACGGTCTTCTTGGGACTAAGCTTGAAGAGAGGGGTTTTTCCGAAGGTCATTCCTAAAGTTACAAGGGAAGGAGGCATCGAAATTGTGAGCTTCGCGTCTTGAACTCCAAGAAGCTGCTCGTCTAGTAGAGAGAGAACGAACCACAGATGTACGCCCAAACGTCGTTGCAGACAACGAGGCAAGCGGGGAAGAAGAACCAGATCATTCCCTGCGAGAGACGTAGAGCAGAATTTCGTCAGTCTCGGGTCGCGAATGGGTTCGAGTTGAGGAAACGGGATGGAACGTACCTCGAGGATGTTGTTGACGATGAAATGACTCGAAACGACGATGACGAGCAAACTCATGTGAACCCAGCAGAAGAGGGCGAACTGCTGAGGGAGGTACTGCTTTTGAAGGTTGGAAACGAATCCGACGAAGCCTGAGACGCGAAGAAGGCAAGAGGAGGAACTCCGTCAGCGAGAAGTCTGAAGCGACGACCATCGTAATATTGAGAAGAAGAGTAGGAGCTCACCGATAACGTAAAGCATGAAGCTGATAAACCTATGGTTCTTCGCAAAGATGGCGAAGTAGGCGTCGACGAAGACGACGTGCTTGAAGTAGTAGATGATGGTCTCTCCGTAGAGGAAGTAGTTGGCGACGGCGAAGAAGTACCTAGAAGAAAGAAATTGAAGGCAAGGGGTGTATCAGTTTTCAGTCGAGTCGGAGAATGGGTTGATCGAGGGAGGGAGGAGGGGGGAAAGAAGAGGAGACGTCGAGCTCACCAGTTCAAAGTCTTAGACCATCGATCTCCCTTCGAACCGTCCTTAGTATCCTTCGAGCCTCCTGTGGAAATGCATGAGAAAGGAGTCAGACAGGAGTCGTCGAAAAAGGAGAACGATGAAGAGAGAAGGAAGGAGCTCACGAGCAGAGAATCCAAAGAGAGCGGTGACCTCCTTGTAAACGAGCGTCTGACAGATCTCGACGAGGACGATCATGTACGGGTGTCCCATGAAGAGAAGAGCTGTTCAATGGCAGCAGCAGAAAGCAGTTCGAAAAAGTCAGCTCTCGAGCTCTCTCCTAAATCCGACGGCGAGGTGAAAGCTCCTTCCCCGCTCGACCTCCTCTGACGTGCTCCAAGCGAGATCAACACTCACTGAAGAACCCTCCCAACATAGCGAGCGTACTGACAGTCCTCTCAGTAGCATCTCTTCTCTTCTTGGTCTTCTTCTCCCTAGCCTCCTTCTCCTCCTCCGACTCTCCTCCGACGACCGAGCTCTCGAATCTGACGGCCTTCTTCTCCTTGACCTCGCTGGGAGTGAAATCCTCGGGCGAGTGTCGCTTCTGAGGGAGTGGCGAAGGAGGGGTGAGGGTAGGGAGGGCTTCGGGGAGGTTGGAAGGGTGGAAAGGGTGAGGGAGACCTCCTGATCCGTTAACTCTGGAGCTGGACGACGCTCCGTTTGAAGGAGGAAGGGGGGATGAAGGGCTCTTGGAGGTTTTGAGAGCTGAAGGGAGCGAGGAAGAAGCTGCGACGACCTCGACTCGGGTGGAAGGAGAGTCGGCAGAGGGTTCAGCAGATCCAGCAGAAGGGCCTGATCCGTCGTTCTCGACTCCCATCTCGATGAGAGCTTCGACCTCCGGCGTGGAGGCGGAGAGAGCTGGGAGGGGAGGGTCGGCATGGTGAGGAGGAATGAGGATGGAGGAAGGAGCGGAGGTGGTGGATTCCTCCAAGGCGGCTGCGGCTTTAGCAGCGTGAAGATTTTGACGGTCGAGTTTCTTCTGAGCTCGAGCGGTGAGTTGAGGAACGACGGCCGGGGGGGAGGGGATGGAACTGGCGAGTAGAAGGGAGAGAAGAGCGGAAGTTCAAAGGTCAGTCCGAGCTCAAGGAGGGACGGTAGCAAGTTTATTGTTCGACAAATATCATCTTCAGGCCGTGGATACGGATCTCGCTGTATGAGATACGGCTAGAGAGGTTGGCGAGGGCAGGACAGCTTGACATGTGGGATGAGACCGGAAGGGAGGTTCATCTCGCCAGCTCTTCTTCGTCTCCCCTTCTTCCACTCTGCGATATGGATGCTCGACACCTCCAAACTCCTACAAATGGACTCTGGTACTCACTCGGTGACCTCATCAACGGTAGCGACGATCTTGCCGAGCAAGGAAGGCTCCTGCTTGACCTCCTTCCTCTTCACCTCCACGACTTCCTCCTCCTCCTCTTGTTCTTCTTCTTCAGACGACGAGTCCTCTCCCTCAATCTTGAGGCCGTCGAAGATGGAAGCATGCGAGACGGCGACTCGTCCCTTGACGGGTGCAGCGGCGGTAGACTTCCTGGCCATCCTAGAAAGGGAAAGAACGGGAAAGAAAGGGAAGGAGGGGGATGGGAGCTGGGGAGAAAGAAGTCGAGGAAGGGGTCCAAGCGTGACGTCCTTTTTGAAGACTCTGCTTGCTTGCCGACGAGGAACAGTTAGTCGAGAGTCTAGAGGACCGAACTTCCTGATTCATAGATATTTGGAGGTTCTGACGGCAATCGGAATCTTGCAAAGTGAACATCTTCCAAATGAAGACGACGCGACTCCCTCCGCTCTCTTTGCCCTTGAAAAAGACAGAGTTACATCTGATCCGAGAGCACGAGGCCTCCGACCGAATCACCTCGACTCCCTCCCTCTACTTTCGTCTCTCTCTCCTCGGCGCTACCCCTCCATCGCTCTCTTACTCCCTCGAATAGTCATACTGCCACTTATCCCGTATATATATCCGCAACCGGACTCTCTCCCTTATTCCCGTACCCTTGATTTAGGGATCTCTCTGATGAACATTCGACGCGGCGCGAGCTTCCCTTCGCAACCGTTCTTCGCGACGACCAGAAACAATAAAACGCTGGAGACTCGTAGATATTTTCAGTTTCCTTCTTGAGCAAGGCCTTCCTGCACACTCTCAAAACGCTTTCCTCGTCGAAAGAGCGTCCGCTGTCTCGGGTGGGGGGGGGAGGGAGCACGCGGGTCGATGGGCAAGGAAGCTGAATCGAAACGAGAGCTCGTCTTATCTCTCCCCTTCGCCACCAACCAACCATCACCCCCACCACTCTCAAACCACTCTTCTACACCTCACTCAACAGCACTATGGGATCCTCTCAATCCAAGGTCGAATCTACCAACTCTCTGCCCGTCTTGACCGAGAAGACAGCAGCTCTCTCCGTCTCGAGCTCGAGGTCGGCCGTTCCTCCTCCTTCCTACTCTGGCCCTCCTCCTACGGCCGAGCTCCTTCCTTCCAAGGTCAACTCATGGCAGGAGGACTTTGATAAGGGTTAGTTCTCGATGTTCGAAGAGTGCTGCTGCTGCATGGGCGAGAGATGGTTCGGAGGGAAGGCAGAAGGCTGACCTCCTCCTTCCTTCCTTTCGGTCTTCTCCTTTCCTCAGATCCCAAGAACCTCCTCGCTCAAACCATCCTCTCTCACACGGACATCCCTACGGCTCTCCTCTCACGATCCACTCAGATCAAGGATCCCCATGTCTACAACCACACTCTCACGCATGACTCGACTGTGAGTCCCGTCCTCGATTCGCAGACGACCGAAGAGGATCCACGCTGACCGCTCGTTCCTCCCTCTGCGTCTCTTCCCTCTCTAGGTCGTGACCAACCAGATGTCGTCCGGACGATGCTGGCTCTTTGCGACTCTCAACGTCTGCAGATTGTCGGTGACCAAGAGTCTCAAGCTCAAGGACGACTTTGAGCTCTCTCAATCTTACGTACGGAGTCGTTCAATCTCTCGAGTCTCCCGTCGTTTCTGCATTTTCTGATCGACCCTCTCTTTCTTTCTTCTACAGCTGTTCTTCTACGATAAGCTGGAGAAGAGCAATTACTACCTCGAGTCATCTATCGAGCTCGCTGAGGAACCTCGTAGGTTTCCTCCTTCCCACTTTTGCTCCCTCTTTCTCAACGTCTCGTCGCCTAAAAACTAATTCCCAACCTCTTCCCCCTTTTCTCGCTCTTCCAGTCGACTCCCGAATTGTCTCCTTCCTCTCTCAAGCTCCTATCAACGACGGAGGACAGCAAGACAGTGCGTTTCGTCCTCTTCCCTCTGCTCCCTTCTTCCACGTCGACTCATCTCGACCAAATAGTCGCTGATTCTCATTACTCCTTCTCTTCACTCAGTGGCTGCTGGTCTGATCGAGAAGTACGGGTTCATCCCCAAGTCTCTCTACCCCGAGAGCTTCAGCTCGTCCAACTCTGGGAAGCTCAACGGCCTCCTGACCTCCTACCTTCGACAATCCGCTCTCGGGCTCCGAAAGCTAATCGCTGCTGGAGCCTCGAAGGAGGAAGTTCGACGACAGAAGGAGGATAACATGGAGCACGTGTACAAGGTCAGTCGGTCGTTCAGTATCCTGCAAAGATGTTGCGAGAAGGCGAAGCGAGGGCTCATTTTTGTTTCTCGACGCGTCGTTTTTCTTTCTTTCAGGTCCTCGCAATCGCTCTCGGCAGCCCTCCAAAGCCCGACGACAAGTTCCTCTTCGAGTTCTACGACAAGGATGGCAAGTTTGGAAAGGTCGAGATGACTCCTCTCGAGTTTTCGAAGGTTCGTTCGACATCTTTCCCTCGCATTCACTCTCTCTCTCCCTCTCCCTCCCCCAGTCAATCTGACCTTCTCTTCCTTTCCCTCTTTTCCAGAAATACGCCGGTCCCTTCCCTTACGTCGAGTCTTTCTCTCTCATCCACGACCCTCGAAACGCCTACAACAAGACTTACGGTGTCGATCGACTCGGAAACATCTGGAATGGCAGAAAGGTCTGCAGCTCGTTTTCTTTCCGTCCTTTTCCTCCGCGACGCGTTCCTCCCTCTCTCTCGCTGACTCTCTCTTCTGGCTCTTCTCCTTTTGCAGGTCCTCTACGTCAACGCTGAGATCGATCGGCTGAAGGATGCTGTCGTCAAGTCCATCAAGAACAACCAAGCGTGAGTAAAAGGAGACGGCGCGCGGAGAGAGAGGGAAAGTTGAGAGTGTATCAAACTTCAACGAAGCTCACACTCCACTTCCTACATCCTTCTGTGACCTATCTCTACATGCAGGACGTTCTTTGGGTGCGACGTCGGTGCGTTTTCTTCTCGAGGAGGAGAAATGGATCTCGACATCTACGACTACAACACGGCGCTCGATCTCAGCTTCACCTTGACCAAAGCTGAGAGACTTCAGGTACGTTCTCGAGTATTCTCTTACTTTCCTCCTGTTCTGTCTGTAGACTAGTACGCATAGAAGAGTCTAAGGACCTCTACACCAGAGCATACTCTCACTCTACACCTCCCCTCAAGCTGACCGACTTCCCTTTCCCCCTTTCATCTCCCCTCCCCTCTCCTCTCCTACCCACCTCTATACACCTAGCTCGGAGACAGTGCCATGACCCACGCCATGGTCATCACCGCCGTTCATATCGACGAAAAAACCGGCAAACCCATTCGATACAGAGTCGAAAACTCCTGGTCCGACGCGGCGGGTCAGAAAGGTTTCATGGTTATGACTGACGCTTGGTTTGAGCAGTAAGTGCCTTCATCTTTCCCTTCTCTGCGTCTTCTCATTATTTCTCCTCAATCGATCGAAGGAATGGGCGTTTCCTCCTTCCTTCCTCCTCGCTGAGTTGACTTCCTCCCCCTCGTTCGTTTCCCAAACCAGGTACGTCTACCAAGTCGTGATTCACAAGTCTCTCGCCGACTCTGATCTTCTAGAGGTGCTCAAGAAGGAGCCTATCATCTTGGACGCTTGGGATCCTTTGGGAGCTTTGGCTTAGACTGGAAGGGAAGGGATGCAGATCGTCGTATGGAGTTCGTTTTTCAGTTGTATGCTCGAGGGCGGTCGTTCGATGCATGTCGAGGAATGAGGAGAGGCTGGGTTGGCTGATTCCGTCTATGTACCAGTACTCTACACTTTATGAAACCTTTTTTTCTCTTCCTTGCGAAGCTCGCTGCGAGTCGAAGTCGAAGTGGAGAGAAAGGGAAAGGTCGCGACGAACGAAAAGAGGAAGTTTGACCTCGAAGACCAAGGATAGAATTTCGTGACATGCATAAAAGGTAGATTAAAAGCTAGCAGACTAGAAAGCAGAGACAGGACCTCGAACCAGCAGCTCGAACGAAAAACAGAGAAAAGAAGGAAAAAAAAGGGATTCGCGCTCTGCATTGTTCCCCATCTCCTCCCCCCCCCCCTCTCCCCTCTCCCAGAGTACTCCCCTCCCAACAGCTCCTATCTCCTCCCCTTCGCCCCCCCTCCAAACCCTCCAAATCCCATCATCCCCATCATCCCTTCATCCACCTCTCCTCCCCTCGCCTCCTCTTCCAACTTTCGTCTCTTCTCCTCCTTCTCCTTCCGTTTCCTGTCCTTCTCCGCCGCTCGTCGAGTAGCCTCAGCTTCTTGAACGGATGCCAAGCGAGCTTCGAAATCGAACCGTTTGGATTCGGAGAGGGTGTGGGTTTGGGAACGGAGGAGGGCGATGCGAGCTCGGACTTGGTCAAGGGAGGAACGGGCGACGGAGGTGGTTTGGCCTAGGCGGCGGAGATCTGGGGGAGGATTGATGAGCGGGAGGGGTGGGGGGGGGGGGGGGGGAGGAGAAGGGGAAAAGCAGTGGGTTAGCGAGGTGAAAGTGAAGGGAGAAGCAGAGAAGAGGGAGGGAAGGGAGGGCGGGAAGGAAGAGAGAGCTAGCTCAACGACTCACGAGTCCTTCCGTTGAGATGGTCCAAGTACGCGATCGAATCCTTCGAAACTCGTTTACAGATGTCGCACTATATATATACCGTTTCCCCGATCAGTCAGCGTTCAGCCTCTTTGCACTCTGCGAAGGGAAAGCAAGCGTCGAGCTCTTGCACTGACGTAGAATCCCGGTTGACCTGCACCTCTCCCTCCTGGATTGTTTACGATCATGGTCTTTCCGAGGTTGGTGTCGAGTTCCAAAGGAGCTGTACGTTGTTCCAGCAGTTTGGTAGCCTTGGGAAGTTCTTCTTTGAAGCGGGCGGGCTTCTTGCCTGCGAGTCGACGGAGGAGAAGGAAGGATCAGCTCGACGTCGTTCCTTCTTGTATAGAACGCTGAGAAGAAGGTCTGTGTGCTCACCTTTCATCATAGCTGCCTCGTTCTCCTTTGCTCTGTCGCTCGCTTCCTTGTCCTTCTCCTTTGCTCGTTCAGCAAACACGGCAAGATCCCACTTCCCGTCTCGACCAGAGTTCTGAAAGAAAGAGAGAGAGAGAGAGAGAGAGAGAGAGGTCAGCTTCGACAACAAGGGAGAAAGAAGGAAAGAGCAAACATAGAAGGGTTACTAACATCTTGCGCCCCGTACGCTCCTACTTTGTCGGCCATGGCTGGATGTTCGAAGGGATCAGGTGCAGAGGAGGAGGATGGTGAATATCGAAGTTGGAAGGAGAGAAGGAGTTTCGAGAGGTGAGCTCGTCGTCTTTCCATCCCTCTCCTCCATCAACTCGTTCTCACTTTTTTTCACACACTTTCGACTTAAAGAGCCCACCATCCGCTATCTTATCAGGTAAGCAAATCTTCACCGCCTCTCGTCTCGAAAGGTCAACGTGAAGCTCACCTTTCTTATCTCTCCTTCCTCCTTCAAGCTTGCTTGAGCTCGACTCCCTTTCCTCCTTCGCTCGCCATGTCCTCCGCTCCTTCTCGAGCTTACAAGGTCAGTCTCAACCACTTCTGACTTTGTGAGAAAGTAGCTCGCTGACCTCTGATACTCTGTCTGTAGGATGCCATCACTCTCCTGAACTCTCTTCAATCGAACGCTCAAACGATTGAGGCCATCCGGAAATCAGGAGGGAAGCTCAACGAAGTCGCTCTCAAGGAGATGAGAGAGTATCTCGCCAGAGTTGGATACTATGTGAGTACCACGTCTCTTGTAGGATCTACTCGCATTTCCTTCAAAGCACTGCGCTCTCTCTACTCTCGAGGCCTCAACGGAGTCTACAAGAGGGGATGCTCTCTCAGACGAACGAAAGAAGCTCACCTCTCCCCTCCTCCCTCTCGTCTTTCGCCTTCCTCTCAGCCCTCGGATCTCAACCCTCTCAACGTCATCCACGTAACAGGAACGAAGGGAAAAGGATCTACTTCAGCCTTCTGCGATTCTCTCCTTCGTTCCCTCCATCGAAACCATCCTCCTCCTCCTCCTCCTCCTTCACCATCTTCCCCTTCCCCCTTCAAAGTCGGTGAGCTCCGTCTCCCTCCGCTCTACTTCCTTCCTTCCCCCCCACTCACATCAACTGACCTTTGCCCTCCTCTCAGGTCTCTACACCTCCCCTCACCTCGTCGCCGTTCGCGAAAGAATCAGGATCAACGGCGTCCCTCTCTCGGAAGAGAGGTTCGCAAAGTACTTTTTCGAGGTTTGGGATCGATTGGAGAAGAACAACACTGTTAGTTCGAGTCGAAATTTGTATTTCGAGAGGGTATAGAGAAGCCGACTGAAGTCTCTTTCGGGTGGGTTTGCTATGGTAGGTCTCCAACCCTTCAACACCTCTCAAACCCGTCTACTTTCGTTATCTCACCCTGCTAGCTTTCCACGCGTTCAAGTCGGAGAAAGTAAGCTATATCCCTCCTCTTCCTTCACCAAACCACTCCAGAATGCTACCTCCAAAGCATGTTGAACTGATCCGGTTGCTGCTCGTGCTTCTTTCTTCAGGTCGACACGACCATCCTGGAAGTCGGAGTAGGAGGAGCCTTCGACTCCACCAACATCGTTCCTCGACCCCTCACGACGGGGATCACCTCGCTCGGATTGGATCACGTTGCGTTGCTGGGAGATACGATCGGAGAGGTCGCTTGGAACAAGGCTGGTATCTTTAAAGTGCGTTTTGAAGTCTTCCTTCGCTCGTTCGCGTTGCGTCGACTTGTCCTGATCGACCTTCGTTCGCTTGGGTTTGTTTCTTCCTTCAGGCTAGCGTCCCCGCTCTCACCGTCGAGCAGAAGGAGGAAGCCATGGTTGTTCTGAAACAACGAGCTGAGGAAGCCAAGGTTCGTTCCCCTCTTCCTCTCTCTCTCTCTCTCCCTCTCCCCCTCTTTCTCTCCTCTCGTCGCTTTCGGACCTCATCCCCCTCATTATCCATCCCGTCAGGCTTCTTCCTTCTCCATAGTCCCCATCCACCCAGAACTCAAAACCATCAAACTAGGTCTCTCCGGAACCCATCAACTCTCCAACGCGTCCCTCTCCCTCGCTTTGATCTCCTCCCTCCTCTCCTCCCCTTACGTCCCACGATCCCTCTCCCACATCCCCGCACCTCCTCCTCCCCCGGCACCAGGCGCGCTTCATGCACCGCTCGAGAAGAGCCTCAGAGAGGGATTGGAGAGAGCTAGGTGGCCGGGGAGATGTCAGTTGATCAGGGACCCGAAACGAGGAGAGGAGGTGAAGTGGTGGTTGGATGGAGCTCATACGGTCGAGAGTCTGGAGGGATGTGGGAAGTGGTTTTGGAGTGAGGTGGATGGGAAGGGAGATGGGGTTGCTAAGAGAAAGTTGGTGGGGGAGGAGGTCGAGGGAGCTGAGAGGTGAGCTTTTTCGAACGACAAGGACGGGTTTCTTTCCGTCTCTCAAACACAACCTGACTCTTTCTTTCCTTTCCCTTTTTCCCCCCTCACCTTCACCTTCTTCTTCCGGTACTTTCTCGCCGAACTAGGATCCTCATCTTCAACTGCACCAACGGCCGCTCAGCTTCTTCCCTCCTCGCTTCCCTCCTCTCTCAAGCTCCCTCCTCTTCCTCTGCCGCGTCCCCAACGCTCAACCGAGGATTCTTCTTCGATAAGGTCATCTTCTGCACCAACACCACTTACGCTTCTGGGGATTCTAAAGGAGGTACGTAACATCATCACAAGCATCTCACTCATCCTTCGTTCGGTTCGTTCGACGCGCTCAAAAAAAAAAACTGAACTCTCTTCCTCTTCCGCTCCTCTTCTTTTTTTTTCCTCCTACTCCCCAATCCCTCGTTCCTACCACCACCACCCCATTCCTTCAGACCTTCAATCCCGCATAGAAGACACAACCCTCCTCACCCAAACCGACATTTCCCAAGCCTTCTCGGCTCTCAACCCTGCTTTCCCCCTCGACAAGATCCACGTCGTCGCTTCCATCGAGGAGGCCATCGCTCTCGTTGACGAGACCTCCTCCGCTGAAGGTGAAGGCGAGGGTTTGAGGGAGGGAAAGGGGAAGGATGTTTTGGTGACGGGGAGTTTGCATTTGGTTGGAGGAGTGATGGAGGTTGCTGGGTTGGTCGATGTTGGGTTGAGGGTTGATTAGAGTTGAGTCGATTTGAATGAGATCTTGAGATGGAGAAGAGTATTTGGGCTCGATGGTGGTGAGGAAGCTGGTGTAAGAGGGAGGAGAGGAGAGGAAAGGGAGGTTGTTGAGTTCGAAGCTGAAGAGGGCTCGTCTTCTAGGAGGAGGTGAATTGTGACGTGGGTAGTAGGTGGATTTCCCAGACCATCTCTGAATTCGGTGTTTTCGAGATCCCGCGTCGTCGAAGCTGTCGAGAAGAAAGTCGAGACGACCGCGTCTCTCGATCTTTCGACGATGAGAGAATTATAGAGAGAGAAAACGACATCCCTTCTACCAAATGAAATCCCAAGATGACTCCTGTAAATCGACTGCGAGCTCAACTAGATCTAAACTAAGCAGAGAAAACCTTTCGGAACGACTCGGTCGCGACCGACTTGGCCTCCTCGACCTTGGACGTCTCGGATCCAACACCCTGGAAGGAATCGGGCTTTCCTCCTCCCTATGAATCCAAACCCCACGAAGTGAAAAAAGGTCAGTATCGAAGCTCTTTTCGATGCAAGAAAGAGTGTGAAAGAGAGCGGAGAGCGACGAACCTTTCCACCGAGAACGACCCCGACGGGACCAGCCCAGGTCTTTCCGTCGAGCTGCTTGACGAGATCCTTGGGGACGACGTTGACGTAGGCGATCTTTCCAGCGACTTCGGGATCGATGTTGAGGAGGAAGATGGGCTTGTTGAGGTCTCGGACGGTGTTGATGAGAAGCTGAGAGATCGATGAGAGAGGAAGATACGGTTTCAGTTTCTTTGCTTGAGAGTCGAGAAGATCAGCGAGTGAAGAAAGACGGACCTTCAAGCTGTTTCCGGAAATGGCGATCGATCCAACGTAGTGGTCGGCGTTAGGGTTCTCCTTGAAGTACTCGAGGATGGTATCGTTGGCCTGGAAGGAAAGAAGAGAGAAAAGAAGGAAGAGTCAGACGCGTCAACGGAACGAACGGAGACGAAAGAACGAGAACGAACCTCCTTAGCTCCCTTAGCATCTCCAGCCTTCTTCTCCTCCGCGAATCGCTTGACGATCTTGGAGTGTCGCTCGAGCAGAACAGCTCGGCAAGCGTACGTGACCGAAACACCAGCGATGGCCTGAACGGAAACGAAGGGGAAGGTCAGCATTCCTGTTCGTTCTTTCGACAGCGGTGAGCAGCGAGAGTGAAGAAGTTTGAACTGACGGTAGGGAAAGCCTTGAGAGCGGCATCAGCCTCCTTGCCCTTGAGAGTCTCCAGAGCATCGGCGGTCTTCGTCCATTCCTCGTTGAGACGAATCGACTCGTCGGCCTCGGTTCCAGTAACAGCCACCAAACGACGAACACCCTTGGCGATTCCATCGGACTCGAGGATAGCGAAGGACTTGATATCGGAGGTCTTGTTGACGTGGCTGCGAAGGAGAACGAAAGGCGAAGGAAGGAAGAAAAAAGGTCAGCTCGTCGTCCCGTCTCCTTTCGTCTCTCTTCCCGTTCTCCCCTCGTTTCCTCCGAGAATTAAAGAAAGAACAACTCACGTTCCACCACAGAACTCGACACTAGTTCCCCTCCACTTCTCGTTCTCAACATCCTTCGCCATCTCCTCCACATCAAACTCCAACGTCACAACCCTCACAGGATCAGGGTACGCCTCTCCGAACACGGCTCTCAACCCAGGGATCTTCTGCGCAAGCTCGAGAGGAAGCTCCTTCGAGTAGACGGTAGCGGCCTTGGCGATCCAGCCGTGGACGACGGCTTCGATCTTGAGGAGATCCTCGGGGGAGATGGGTCCCTTGTGAGAGAAATCGAATCGAAGCTTGGTAGGAGCGACGAGGGATCCCTTCTGGTCGATGTGGTCGCCGAGGATGTCTCGGAGGGCGAAGTTGAGGATGTGAGTGGCGGTGTGGTTCTTTCGGATAGGGGCTCGTCGGAGCTGGGAAGTCGAACAAAGAAAGTTAAAGAGAGGGAAAAAGTCAGCTCCCGAAGTCGCGTCGAGCGAACGAACGAGCTCGAGAGAGAGCAAGCAAGATAGTTGAGAAGACTCACCTCATCGTAAGTGCAAACAACCTCATCTCCGACGTTCAGCTCTCCCTCGATCAAGGTTCCGATGTGAAGGACGTAACCGCTGAAAGCCTGAACGTCCGTGACGAGGAACTCGGCCTTTCCGTCGATGATGATGGTTCCGGTATCTCCCTCCTGTCCTCCGGATTCGGCGTAGAAGTTGGATCGATCGAGGAGGAGACCGATGGATGGAGAAGGGGAAGGGAAAGATGAGGTGGAAGGGAGGAAGGTCGAGGAGTGGTAGATTCCCTTGAGGGTGGAGGTGATGGCAGCGGTTCCTGAAGACGAGAGATAGAAAGAAGGATACATTAGTATGAGATCGAAGGAAATGGATAGCTGCTCGAGATTGAGGCGGAGGAGAGAGTCGAAGCAAGAGAAGGAGCAGCGAAGGAAAAGAGACGCGTCTTGAACTCACCAAACTTCGCGGAGTCCTCCGTCTTGGGAATCGACTCATCCCCCTCCAACTTCCCAAGATCATGCACATCCAACTTCACCACAACTCCTCCGTCCTTCTTCCCCACCCCTCTGCTGACCTCCTTCGCTTCCTGACTCGCCTTCTCCAACCCAGCCTCATCCACGCCCAACCCAATCTCTCCAGCCATCAGCTTCGTCAGATCGATGGGGAACCCGTAGGTGTCGTACAACCTCCAGACGTCCTTTCCAGCAAGAGTTTTGGATCCAGCGTCGATGGCGGCTTGGGAGTAGGTGGCGAAGAGTTTCTCTCCTCGATCGAGGGTTCGAGCGAAGGAGACTTCTTCCTCGTTGAGGATGGAGGTGAGGTTGTCGGTGGAGGTCTGGAGTTCGGGGAAGAAGTCGCCCTGGAAAAGCGACGGCAGGAAAGCCAACGAAGTCAGATCTTGGAGGGAGAGGAAGAAAAAAGAAGGGACGCGTCTCGAACTCACGAGCTGGGAGATCACCGTCGGCGCCAACCTCGAGAAGAACGTTCCAATCTCGACCTTGAAGTACTTCCTCACGTATCGCGCTCCTCTCCTCAAGATCCTCCTCAGCACATAACCCCTTCCAACAGCATCAGGAGTTCCTCCGTCCACGATAGCAATCGTCAACGTCCTAACGTGATCCGCGACGACTCGGTAAGCCGTATCCACTCCATCGATGTCGTCCTTGCCGAGCTTCCCAGAGTAAGGTCGAGCCCCGGTGAGTTCCTGGATCTTGTCGAAGATGGGAGTGAAGACGTCGGTGTCGTAGTTGGATCGAACGTCCTGGAGCACGGAAACGAGTCGCTCGAAGCCCATTCCGGTGTCGATGTGCTTGTTGGGAAGAGGTCGAAGCGAACCGTCGAGTTCTCGGTTGTACTGCATGAAGACGTTGTTCCAGATCTCGAGGACGTCGGGGTCGTCGTAGTTGACGAGGTGGGCAGCATTTCGTCCTCCGATTCGGTCGTAGTGGATCTCGCTGAAGAAGGAAAGACGGGAGAGGAAGGGAGGAGGATCAAGTGAGCTTCCAACAAATGAGGATGGAGGAATGTGAGCGACACTCACGAACAGGGTCCACAAGGTCCGGTAGCTCCCATCTCTGCAAAAAAATAAGGGTTCGAGGGGCGTCAGATTCGGCGAGCGACCGAGACCGCGTCGGGTCGAAGAGGAAAGGAAGGAGGACGAGAACGCACCCCAGAAGTTATCCTTTGCGTTTCCAGTTAAGATGTGGTCATCGGCGACTCCCATCTTCCTCCAGATATCTCGAGCCTGATTCCATCCAAGAAAAGTCAGCGTCGAAAGCAACTTGTCACAAGTCGCGCGAGAAAGAACTGGAAGGAAGGAGAACGAAAGCTCACCTCGTTGTCAGGTTCCAGACCTTGAGCAGCATCTCCCTCGAAGTAGGTGACGTAGAGACGGTCCTTAGGGATACCGTAGACCTGAAGAGAGCAGACGAGAGACGGTTCAGCTTCACGGGGGAGCGAGGGAAGCAACAGGAGGAGGTTGAGCTCGAACGAACCTCGGTGAGAAGAGTCCACGCCCAGAGGATGGCTTCCTCTTTGAAGTAATCTCCGAAAGACCAGTTTCCGAGCATCTCAAACATGGAGCTATATAAGGGAAAGAAATGAGTGGTCAGCTCAATTTGCTGAAGCGGAAAGAGAAGCAAGGGAAAGAGAACGAACTGATGGTAGGTGTCAAGCCCGACGTCCTCGAGATCTGTTGATGACAGCGAGCGAACCGTGAGCTTCTCGCACGGGACGAGATATAGGACGAGAAGAGAGGACACTCACCGTTGTGTTTTCCACCTGCTCGGATACATTTCTGGGAGTTGACGGCTCTTGTGAGCTTCCCGAGGGCGGAGGAGGAGTCGGCGGTTCCAAGGAAGATGGACTTGTACTGGTTCATTCCAGCGTTGACGAAGAGCAGGGTAGCTGTAGAGAATCGAAGAGAGAAGGGCGTAAGGATATACGCTCGCTAGAAAGCAAGGAAAGCAGGAAACGGGAAGTCCACCCCTCTGGGACGGGACGGGATGACTCGAACGGAGAAGCTCGACGGCTTCTCCCCTTCCCTTGTTCCCTCCTGCCTCTCCTTCCCACCCTTCTAGATCTATAGCTAAAGCACTCACGATCTTCGTAAGGGATAACGGAGGCGGATTTCCAGAAGGTGTGTCCATGGGTCTTCTCGAAGAAGTCTATGAAGGTGGCTCTGACTTTAGCGGCGGGCCAGTTTGAAGGGTCGGGGAACTTTGCAGCTACCATTGTTGAGGAAGGGAGGAGGGATGGAGGAGGAGGAGGTTGGTGGAAGAAGGTTGTTGTTGTTGATATAGATCTGAGGAAGGTGGGTAGTCTGTTTGGGATGATGGAGTGCAGGCGTGTGTTCATCCACTAGTTAAGGCGGGAGAGAGTTGGAGGTCAGGAAGGGAGGGAGCGAGAAAACGAGCTTTGTCTCTCGCCCTTTCGAGTTCGCATCAAACTCCGACCTCGCATCCTCCCTCCTTCCTTCCTTCCTCTTAGCTTCTTTTACTCTTACCACAGAGCCAAGATGGCCCCATCACTCATAGAAATAATAAAAACTCGTGAGTCTCCCTCTCTCAGCTCTGGCAGTCTATCGAAGTCCAAGTCTCGTTCCTCTCACCGAGATCGCTCCCTCCCTCCCTCCCTCCCTTCCGCTCCTTGATCCTCTCGCTCACTCCTCTCCCCCGTTCTCGTTTCTCGCAGGCCTTCTCGAGAAAATCCGGTCCATCTGTCCGTCGGCATGGAAGGTGCTCGTTGTGGATGACTACACGAGGGAGCTGCTGGAGGAAGTCATGAATGTCAACGAGATCTTGAATCTCAACGTCACAGGCAAGTCCCCGCCCATCTCTCCCACTTCTGCCGCCTCGCTCCTACGTTCTACGACGTCAAAAGGCTCTTGTATAGCCTCCTCGAGGTCTCCTACAAGCTGGAAGGAAGTTTCGCTGTCGAGGAAGCTCTAGAAGTGGGCTAGGCGAGGAAGGGAGGACGGACCTCGCACAGCTCAACCCACCGACCTTCCCTTCTTCTTCGTCCGACCTCACCTCCCTTCCCTCTGCCCTCTTCCAAGCTCTCGCTTGTCAAAAAGTTTCATCGTTAACCTCTCCTCTGTCCTCTCTCTCTTGCAGTCATCGACTCGCTTCAATCTCCTCGTCGTCCAGAACCCAGCCTCCCTGTCATCTACCTCATCACTCCAACAACTCAGAATGTCCAAAGGATCGTCGCAGACTTCCAGAACGGAAGGAAAGGCTACAAAGAGGTTCATGTCGTCTTCATAGATAGTAAGTCGCATCCGCATTCTCTTCCTTTCGCTGCTGCTCGCTTCTGAAAGCCGTAAGGTTCACGAGGAGATGGGAAAGGAGGAAGGACGAGTGTCATCCGTCCTGACCTCACCTTCCCTTTCTTCGATCCAACCAGTCGCTCCGGATCGTCTTGTTCAGATGCTCAGTCAAGGCGTAGGACCGGAGAACCTCAAGACTCTTCAGGAAGTCTACCTCAACTTCTGGCGTGAGTCCCTCCCTTCGTTCGTTTGAACTCGAGGCTCGTCCGCGCTTCCAGTCAAGATGGATGAGCTCACCGCGTCGCTCGCTTCGTTTTGGGTTCCTTTATTCAGCCCTCGAGGCCCAGGTCTTCACCTCTCGGACACCCTGGTCTTTCTACACCATGTACGGACCGACGGGAACCATCATCAACCAGGAGCTCGCCTTGGAGGCGTTGGAGGATGACCTGACGGTCATGAGTCGGACGGTTCGTTCTCTTCTCACTTCCTGGACTCTCTTCTCCCTTTCACCGCTTGCTCGTCTCATCGCGCTCCTCCCTCTCGCCTCTTTAGGTCGTCAACGTTCTCGCATCCTTAGAAGAAGACCCTCTCATCCGATTCTACCAACCCAATCATCATCCTCCTCTCGGTCCTCTCGCCAACTCCAAATCCTCCTCTTCAACAACACCAGCCCACAACGGCGCGTCTTCTTCATCAGCAGCGGCAGGAGGTGGGACTGAGCGATGGAGGAGTGCTCTGGCGATGCGAGCCGGAGGAGCTGGAGGAAGCACGAGCGGGAGAGGAGCAGAGCCGTTGGGAGATTGTGTGAGCAAGAAGTTGGCTCAAGCGATCGAGAAGGAGCTGCATGCTCACAAGCAGGAGAACGAGGATTTCCCCGTGAGTTCAGATACTTTTCATTTGGTCTGAGACAGGTAGCTGGGACAGAGGAGAGGGAGAGCTAACCCGTCCTCGACCTTCGAATGAACGAACCTCAGAAACCCAGCGACCCACCTCGACCTCAATCTGTCCTCTTCGTCGTCGATCGATCGATGGATCCCGTAGCTCCTTTCCTGCATGAGTTTACCTACCAAGCAATGGTCAACGATCTGCTACCTGTTCAGGATGGGAAGACTTACAAGTGAGCTTTCACCTCATCTCCTCAACCCTCCCTTCTCTCCTCTTCCAGTACCAATCCATTCTTCCTCTACCACCTCACTCCTCATCATCGGAGACATAGCTCATCTTATCTTTCCATCTGCTTCCGTTCCCAGGTACGAGTTCCAATCCTCCCTCGGCCACTTCGATACCAAGGAAGCCAAACTTTCGGACTCGGATTCAGTCTGGACGGATGTTCGACACATGCACATGAGGGATGCGATCGATAAGCTCATGGGAGACTTCAATGGGTTCTTGAAAGAGCATGGAGGGTTCTCGGCGAAGTGAGTTCAGCTCGTCCTTCCTTCCTTTCCCTCGAGCAGGTGTTGGGCTGAACGCGTCGCGAAGTTGAGTCGAGAGCTGATGTGAGTTTCGTTTGCTTTTCCAGACAAGGAGCTGTGACTTTGAACGACATGAAGGATATGCTTGCTAGTTTGCCTCAGTATCAGGAGATGAGGGAGAAGGTTTGTCCTGATCGTTTCTCTTTCTTGCGCCGAGCGAAATCGCGACTCGAAATTGAAGAGCTCATCACCTCCTCATTCTTCGTTCCACAGTTCTCGCTTCATCTCAGCATGGCTCAGAGCTCTATGGATCTCTTCGAGACGAAGAAGTTGAGTGATACGGGAATGGTCGAGCAAGTCAGTTCTCCTTCTCTTTATTTTCCTTCCTCGGCTTCGACTCGAACTGACGACTCCTTCCCTCCGCTTCTTCGACTTCAGAACTGTGCTACAGGAGTTACACCGGAGGGGAAGACTCCAAAGTCTCTGGTCGACGATATGGTTCCTCTGCTGGGGAACAACGAGGCGGTCGTTACGTTCGTTCAACATTCCGCTGTTCTTTCTTTCGTCCGTGTCGATTTGAGACGCTCACGCATTTGTTCTCCTTCTATGTTTGCTCTAGTCGGATCGACAAGGTCCGGATCATCGCTCTCTACATCCTCTACAAGGATGGTGTGCCCGACGAGGATCGAAGACGTCTCTTCCAGCACGCGAAGTTGTCGATCTCGGAGCAGGATGCTGTCAACAACTTGGTGCATCTGGGATTGAGGGTGGTGAAGGTGAGTTTCTTTCCAACTCTTTGAATGTCGAAACCCCGAGTCCCAAAAAAGAGATGAAGATCGGTCAAGCTCGAAACTGACGCGTCCTTCGCTTTCGTCTTCCGTTCCCTGTCCCAGAACCCTGGAGATCGAGAAGGGAAAAAGAGACTGAAACAGAAGCCTACTGGAGCCGAGGACGAGTACGAACTCTCGAGATTCAAGCCAGTTGTTCGATCCATGCTAGAGGTGCGTTCAAATCACCTTCTCGTCTTTCCTTCGTTCGTTAACCTATCCTCTCTCTCTCTCTCTCAGGAACACGTCTCGGGCAAACTCGACCCAGCTCACTTCCCCTACCTCCGCAATGCCCCCACCGAATCAGCTCCGACTTCCTCGCTTCGCGGCCCAGCTTCCTCCCCAGCTCCCAGTGCAGCAGGCTCCCTTCGATCTCAGCGACCCAACTGGGCTCGAGCTCCTCCTTCTGGAGCTCCGAGAGAGGGAACGAAACAGAGGTTGATCATCTTCGTCGCTGGAGGAATCACCTACTCTGAGATGAGAACGGCGTATCAGGTTGGACTGGCCTTGAACAAGGAGGTCATCATCGGTAAGTCTTTCGTCGAAACCTCCAGCCAGACGCGTCGACCCGAGCTCACTTCTTTTTTTCGTCCCCTTCTTTCGTCCCTTAGGTTCCACCCACGTCATCAACCCCGAATCCTTCGTCGCAGACCTCAAAGCCATCGGTCGTTCAGGCGTCGGAGTCAACCCACCCAATATCTACCCTCTCCACCCTTCCTTCCCTCTCGCTTCCGTTCGTCCACCCAGAACTCCCCGAGAACGCTACCAAATCGCCCTCGACAAACGCTACTGGACGACCGTCGTACCACCTCCACCTCCTCCTCAGGCTGCTGCTCCTCCGCCGCCGCCGCCGCATGGGCACGGATCGAAGTTCTTGGGAGGAGGGTCGGGAAGTCATTCGCACTCGACGAGCAGTGGAGGAGGGACGAACGGGTCTTTATCGAGTGGGAAGAAGGACGGGAAGGATTCAAAGTACGGGGAGGATGGAGGGAAGAAGAAGAAGAAGGGGTTCTTGAGGTTCTAGACTGCTTTCGAAGGGAAGAAAGAGATTGGAGGATGGGACGCGCTGCTTTTCGTTTTTTTTTTTCTTCTTTTTTTCTTTTTTTTTCTTCTTTTTTTTGTTGGTCTGTTTACGCCTTTTTACGATTTGATTCCCCCACTTTTTCTTGGTTTTTTCCCAACATCAAACAGCCGAATATCTAAGAGTATGATTGCATCATTACGAAAGAACGGTATACAGTGGTACGGTTTAGAGAAAGGGACGCGACGAGCTCGGTGAAGGGCGAGAGGACGGCGGCGAGGTTTCGTAGAACGGCCACATCTATAGAAGAGGACGAGAACAGAGATTCAGTTCGAGGCCCGAAGAAGCGAGATACAGAGAAACTTCCAAGACTCACCTCGAGCCTGGGTCCCTTGTAGACGGGCCAACAAACGACCTTCTCGGGAGCCTTCACTCCCTCCCAATCAATCTGCTCCTTCATCGAAGAACCCTCCTGCGCCAGCTCGGCCAACATCCCTTCCGCTCCTCCTCTCCTCACGCGTTTGTCTATCCACTCCGACGAATAAGCGGCGGCGTCGTAGGCGAGAGCGACGCGAGGGACGAGGATCCAACGAGTCGAGTTAATCGACCAGAAATCATGAGCGATGATGGTGCATTCGCTCTGAGCGGAAGGGAACGAGAAGAAGGTAGAGAAAATTCAGTTTGATGTCGAGATGTAGCAGGGAAAGGAATCGGAGAAGGGATGAGTGAGGAAGTCGGACGGGACGAAACGAAAAGGAAACGCGAACGAACCTGAGGGCAGTCCCCTTCCTCGACTCTCCCACTCCTAAACCAGATCTCATTACCTCCCACTTCCTTCGGCAAGAACGGTACCGCGTTGAAAACGGCCATGCCGTTGAAACAGCTGTAGACGGGAGTAGGGAGACCTGCTTCGAATCGTTCGCGAGAGTCGCTCTTCGCGTCCCAGGTGAAGAGTTCCTTCAAACCGTCGCGAAGTTCTCCGAACAAGTCGAAGCGAGGTCGGAGAGGGTAGCCTTCGATGGATCTGTAGAGTTGCAATGGACGAGGAGATCAGATTTGGGATTGGAGTTGGAATGTGAGGAAGGACAAACCGAGTGACCCAGTCTGAAACGAAGAGTGGAACGAGAGTCAGTTTTTTGAGCCTTGGCATCGAGACCAATCGAGAAGAGAGGTGAGGGAAACTCACTATCGTAGAATCTATAGTTCGTTCCCATCGCTCCTGCGAGCCATCCCCAGATCGCTCCCCTGGGAGCGTTCGTGAAATCCAGACCACAAACAGCATCTCCGTCTTGAAACCGTCGTTGGTGGAGGAGCTCGAGGACGTCCGAGGGACAAACGAAGACGTCGTTGATGAAGATGAGATCCGTGGGTAGGATGGGATGATGGGGGTCGGCTGGAGACGTGCTTTGGGTTGGGCCCAGGCGAGCTTGGAAGAGAGGAAGGTTGGAGGAAGAGTAGTTGAGGAGGGAGGTGAGAGCGATGTTGCGGAAGACGCTGAGTTGCTCGATTCGATCGACTTTAGACCACTCAGTTGCTTCAGGATCCGATCGAATACTATGCGCAATACCTGGGAGAAGGACATATCGAAGCAGGAAACAGAACGAAGGGAGTGAGCGGGAGCAAGGATTGAAGACGCGTCGAGGGAAAAAAACGAACCAGCGACGGTCAAAGCTCGAGCGAAATGAGCCATAGCCAGACGGGTCTTGTCCATCGATCCATTCTCGAAGATAGAGATGTGCACATTGGAGGGTCCGAGGAGGGAAGAAGTGGTGAGGATGGTTTCGAACAGCTGAGCGACCACGGCTTCCGAGTCGAATAGATTGAGAGCGAAGTAGAATCCTTGGGGGTGAGGAGAGGGTGATGCTGCAGTAGGGAAGAGGCGGGAGTATCGTCTTTCAAGAAAGGTTGGCATGTCCTTCCTTCCAGAAAGGATCGCTGGACAGGAGACGGTCGTCGACTGAACGGGGAAGAGGAGGAAATGAAGAGTGGAGCGTGAGCTCTCCGTCGTGCTCGCCTGATTTTCGCCAGCTTATAGAACCACAGAGTAATGAATGGTATACTCACCGGCAGTCCTATCTCCTTTAACCTCCTCTCAAGCTCAGTCTTCACGTTCCAAATCGTGACTTCGACGCTCCCATTGTCTGCTCCAACCCAACTCGGGAACCTCTCCACCGTTCCCTCCACCTCCTCCCCGATCCCTCTGAACGGGTCCTTCAGCCCCTGCTTGGAAGCGTCGTAGGTTCCCATCGCGTTGGTGAAGAAGGCGAGTCCGAGGAAGATCGAACCGAGTACGAGGATGGGGAGGAGGATAGCTGCGAGCTGAAGAGGTCGAGGAACCGCGCTTTCCTTCTTCTTCTTTTTTTCTAAGGACGGGAAGGTGGTCGCTGAGAGTCGTCGATATGGGTTGCTAGACATCCTTGGAAGGGTGCTGGAGGTGGGAGGGGAGTGAGCAGCTGGCAAGCGAGGAGCAGGAAGGAAGGAGGTATGAGCTCTTCCAAACAAAGATGAGCTCGAGCTCAAACGCTCTCTTCCTTTGAGTCTTCACGTCGAGGCCAGAGATGCTGGAGATATGATTCTTGACTCACTGGTGGAAAGGTTGATCTCTTTTACTCGGTCTGAACTCTTTCTTTCGCTTTTAGCAGAAGCTGGTGGTTTGGGGTGAAGAAGAACAGAGGAGGGAGGAAGGATCGACTACGGATCGACGGGGAGTTGGACCCGTAACCTTCGCGACGGGTTTTTTGAACCGCTGAAGTCTTTTTGGACAGGACGATGCTGCTCAAGTAGGTAAGCTCTCGGAAATACCAATCAGTGACCCTGAGGCGCTCGTCCGCGCGAGAAGTCAACCCAAGCTACTTCTCTCGCGACGAAACTCGCGTCCGACATGGGAAGTCTGCTTTCCAACTTACCCTCAACCTTGGAGGAGAATCGTCTCACCTCAGTATGCTCCTTTCTAGATCCCACTGGGGCGAACCTTCAGCTCTATAAGATGTCGTGCAAGCTCATCGCAATCGAAAGCGACGTCGCTGTTTCGTTTCCCTCCCTTCCTCGTTCCCTCCCTACAGGTTGACAGGTTGAGGAAGATGCAGTCCACTCCAGATTCCTCTGGCCGATTCCGAAAGAGGTCCCGGAACGATGTGCTTGCGCCTCAGGGGCTTGATCTTCTCTCCGGACGCGTCCAAGAAAGTGGCGACCTGTGAAGTCGAAGGAGTCGAACAGGACGGGAGACGGAAGGTCAGCTTGGCTTGAGCGAGTAGGAAAGACATGCAGAACCTTGTGGAGAAACTAGGCGAGAAGGCTTCATGGCTGGGAACATTTCCATGAGGTTTTTCGCGTCGAGATCGAAGGGGATTGTGGGTGAAGCATCGAAACGGACGAGGAAGGGAGAAAACGTACCCTGGTGGCTATGGTGTCCGGGCGACGCAGCGAAAGATTCATAGATCTCCAGCTTCCGTTGGCTGAGACGAGACGAGGGAGACGGAGGGGTCAGACCGCATTTGGACGAAGAGAAGAGCTTGGAGAGCTTGGATGAAGCTCGAAAGAAAGAGGAACGAAGGAGGAAAGGAGAAGGAGGTGCTCACTGTAGTAAGCGGAGATGAGAGGAACCTTCCTTCCCGGTGCTGACCGAACGACGATCTCCGTATGAGGATTGTTCTGGGCGAGCTCGATGACGGACGTTCGAAGGTAATCTCTGCAGGAAAAAGGAGGAAGGTAGGACGGAAGAAGGGAGGTCAGCTCCAGATCGTTGAGCTTCACAGAAAAGAGGAAGCTGATGATCCTCCTCCCCTCCTCCTCTCCCAGTTGCAGCGCAGATGTTGTTCGTAAGGCAACCAGGCATCGAGTACTGTGGTTATACACTCGGATGCCTCGTCGAGTCGTGAGCAGCAACAAGACTCGATCCCAGCATGACGAGCTGGCTCTCTCCCTCCCTTCTCCTTCCCTTCCTCTTCCCCTTCCTCCTTCTTCTGCGCTCTCCCCTCCAATCTCAGTAAGAACGAGAGAACACTATGCTCACCTCATTCCCTCGTGTGCCGCATGAGTCTGGCTGTACTGGAAGACGAGTTTCCTACAGGGCACGGAGAAGTGGTTGAAGCCTGGGACGGCGTACGATTTGAGCGATGCAGGGGAGACGTAGAAGGGGGGAGCGACGGAGACCAGTTTCACGAAGGAAGCGCAAGAGGGTCGCATCCTGGAGAGATGGAGGAGGAGAAGGGAAGAAGGGAAGGAGGGAGAAGGTGCGTTTGGCGGGGTTGCTGGTCGTTTGGAGGGAGAAGGAGGAAGGGAGTCGCGAGCTCTCGGAATCGAGGAGGCAGCAGCGGAAAAAGAAGGTCGGATTCGATTCTCGACGGCCAGCATCTCTCTCACTTCAAGATTTGCATCTCCAGATCTCGAGTAGATGCGTGCCAAGACGATACTGAAATCTTCTTAGGAGAAGTTTTGCTCTCTCCACCCGCGTCTTTCGTACTCTTCGGGGAAACGCTTTGACCTCCGCTCTTCCTGGCCGTCGTGCTCAACTCGAGAATGAATGATAGAAAGATGATGCTAAAAGACGACGAAAAAACATATGCTAAAAGTACGGACAAGATGAAACGCAAACCGACTCTCCCTCCTCAACCAAAGAACTCCCAATCCGTCTCGACCCACTTCACCATGTAGTCATCGACCGCTCCGATCTCCTCCTCCTCTTCCTCCTCCGGCTCCTGCTCAACCACCTGCTCAACCTCTCTGCCTTCGACCACCTCTCCCTCAGGAGCTCCCATCTCGACGTCTCCTCCTTCGACGGCTGGCGAGGGTTCCACGACGGGTTCCGCGACCTCGGCGACGAGAGGAGGAGCTGCTGCAGGCTCGATGAAGTCGTCCCTATCCACCTCGAGTTCTTCCATAGCTGCCGCTCCCGCAACTCGATCGTCCTCGTCCTCAGCGAGAGCCATATCCCTCTCCATCTGCCTGGCCGACTGAGGTCCAGCACTGGCGAGAGCGACGTTCGTCGACTGAGATCCTCGTTCGACGGTTCCGAGGAGATCGTCTCCCAGCATATCCCTCCAATCCATCTTCCCGAAGTAGTCTGTGGTGAACTCTCCTTCCTGGATAACGACGTTGTCGAGCATCCTCTTTTGGTTCGCCTTCTTGAGCATGTTCTCCTCGATGGTGTGTTCCGAGACGAATCGATAGATGTGAACCTCCCTCGTCTGTCCGATCCGATGAGCTCGATCCTGGCACTGCTTGTCGAGAGCTGGGTTCCAATCCGAGTCGAAGAAGAGGACGGTATCGGCTCCGGTGAGGTTGATTCCTACTCCTCCTGATCGACTCGACGCGATGAAGCAGAAGATTCGGTCGTCCGTGTTGAACCTCTCGGTGATGATTTGACGATCTTCGATCTTGGTGGATCCGTCGAGTCGGAGGTAGCGGTGACCGTGGTGGTTGAGGAAAATCTCGAGGATGTCGAGGACTTTGGTCATTTGGGTGAAGATGAGGACTCGATGTCCGCCTGCCTTTCGTTCTCGAAGGAGGTCGAAGAGTTTCTGGAGTTTCCCGCAATCGTACTGGAGGAGGGAGGCGTCGGGGAAGGCGATTTGGTGCGCGACGGCCGAGTGATGGAGGGAGTCGAAGGAGGGATCGGAGAGGGCGGGATGGGAAGGGTTGAGGGTTGGAAGGGCGTGTCGAACGAGATCTCCTGCAACGGCGTTGGGAGGGATGACGGCGAACTTGGTGATGAGTTCGGAGACTTCCTCGGCTCTCTGAACGTTGGACTTGATGAGAGCGTTGATTCCGTCGACCCTGTCGAAGTATCCTCGACGATCCTTCTCCGCGATGTCGAGAGGGACGAGGTGAGGTTGCTGGCCGAGTTCGCTGACGAGCGAGATGAGATGATCCCCGTAGATGGGAGTCTGCTGGCATCGAAGTTGATTGAGATAGGCGATGTGCTTCCATCTCTCGACCTTCTCGACGTGAAGCTGGTGCTCTCGGAACCGTTTCCATCCTGCGATCGTCCTCGTGTCCGTGGGTGGGTCTCGAGCTGAACTGGTGATTTCTGAGACGAGCGGGAGGAGGTGGGATCCATCGAGTCGACTCCTAGTTCGAGAAGCGTGCTTCGACGAGGCCTCGTGGTTGGTGAAGGTGAGGTTGAGCACGTCGAGGTCGAGCTTCTCCGAATCGTCCTCAGCAAGAAGCTTCCGTCGAACGAAGAGCTCCTTGATCTCGAATTCCGCGGCGACCGACTTGGGCATGGCAAACGACGTGACGATGGGTCGAACCTCGAAGAGATCGGGATGGTTGCAGACCTTCCTGAGTTGCATGAGGCAGTTGGCGATGGAGAGGAAGTTTCCGGACGTGAGGGTTTCCCGAGTTTGCGACCTCGACATGAACTCGTCGTAGAGGAACCGTTGACGTTTGGCGAGCCGACAGTAGACGACGTGCTCGAACTTCCCAGGGAGCTGCTTCTCGACGTCGGCCTTGAGTCGTCGGAGGAGGTAGGGTCGAAGGAGGGTGTGAAGTCGAGTGATGGTCGCCTTGGCTTCGTCGCTCATCTGTCCTCCGCTCTCGATGGCCTTGTCCATGGGATCTAAGAGTTATGATGAAGAATGTGTCAGATGAGGTCATAGCTCGAAAAGAACTAACGAAGAGGGAGGAGAAAACACTCACTCGAGAACCACTCCGAGAACTCCTTGTGATTCGCGAACCCAGTTCCTTCAGCCTGCATTCCAGCCGGCATCAGGAAGTAGAGTAGCGACCACAGCTCCATCTGAAAGCGGACCATCCGAACAAGGGGAAAAGTCAGCTCCGTCTCGAGAAGAAGTCAAGGACAAACAAAGAGAACGACGAAGACTCACGAGATTGTTCTGCAACGGCGTTCCCGTCAGCAGCAGTCTCCTCTGAGCGTTGAACCCAAGCAGCGTCTGCCACCTCTGAGATCTGAAGTTCTTGACGTTGTGAGCCTCGTCGAGAATGAGGTAGTGCCACGGTTTCCTCCTGAAGATGTGCTGATCGGCGAGGACGAGTTGGTAAGACGTGATGCAGACGTTGAAAGCGTTCTCGGTGTTCCATCCTCGACGTTTCTCCTTCCGATCTCGTTGATTTCCATAGTAGGTCATGACTTTGAAGCCGGGGAAGAACTGAGTCGGAGGAGGGGGAGGAGGGAGAGGTCAGTTCTCGGAGAGAGGAAGGAGGAGAAAGTCGCGTCGAGGAAGAGTGATGCTCACCTTCTTGAACTCCATCTCCCAGTTGAGGATGACGGAAGTAGGAACGACGATGAGATGAGGTCCCCACATTCCCTTCTCGCAAGCGAGGTACGAGAGAAGCGAGATTGTCTGGATCGTCTTCCTGAAAACGGGAAAAGAAAACAAACGCTACCCGTCAGCAGCCGTCTCCTTCTCTCCTCGCTCTCAGAGAGGAATAGTGGAACTCACCCTAGACCCATCTCATCCGCCAAAATTCCATTCGTCTCGTTGTTGTAGAGACTCGCGAGCCATTCGAGACCAGCCTGCTGATACGGACGAAGGTTCCCTCGGAAGAGGAAGGGGGTTCTGATCTTGGGAGGAGCTCCTTCTGGGTGATCTGGATCCTCCTCATCGTCGACCAACGCGTTCGAGCGGGTGACTTCCATTCCATCCTCGTCCGAGTCGGAGTCAGATTCCTCCTCGCTCGAGTCGGATCCTCTCGAGGAAGCAGCCTGCTCGTCGTCGACGTCCATCTGATCCGATCCGGCGTGCTCCTCGACGTCCTCGGTAGCTGGTTCGAGTTCCTGGATAGAGGCTGGTTCAGGAGAGAAGGCTTCGACTGGTGGAGGTGTTGCTGGGACGGCCTCGTCCTCCTCTTCGATCTCGATTTCGACAGCCGCGTCGTCCTCTCCCTCCTCGTCTTCCTCCTCTTCCTCTCCATCCTCGTCTTCGTCCTCCTGCTCTTCAGACTCGTCGTCACTATTGGCAGCCTCCCCGTCGGCACCAGGAGCTCCGTATCCGTATCTCGCCATGAGTTCCTCGATCGGTAGGTCGGCGTCGTTGAGGAGACCTTCGTCTTCGCTGTCGTCCTCGGGTTCCTCGTCCTCTGCCGCTTCCATCTCGAGTTCGAGAAGCTGATCCTCCTCGGCGGTGACTTCGACGCTCGTTGGGTTGAACTCGACGTCGACGTCGGCGTCTCTGGGATCGTGGGAGGATTCCTCGAGGTCGAGGGGAGTTGAGGGAGAGGGTGCTGCTGCTTCCGAGGAGATCGAGCGAGAGTCGCCCTTGAGTCGAAGTTCTGGTGAAGCAGAAGATAGATGGGGCGGAATCGTCAGCTCGACTTGGAAGACTCAGTCGCGTCGAAGAAAGAGAGAGCTCGCGGGACTCACCGTCGTCTTCCTCTTCCTCCTCTTCCTCCTCGTCACTCGACCCAGCTTCCTTCTCCTCCTCGCTCCCATCCTCTTCCTGCTCTTCGTCGCTCCCACTTGCACTTCCACTCCTACTCCCACTATCCGCACTCTGGCCATCCACCGAGTTCCCCTGATCTTCTCCCTCCCTCTCCAACCCAACTCCAACCAAATCCTCCCTTCGGCGATCCAACAACCCACCACTCCTCTCCAGCATCGCGTCCAGATGCTCCTTTCCCAGCCTCTCCCGTTCACGCTGCTCCTCCTCCTTCAGCTTAGCTCGAACAGCCTGTCGAAACAAACACGAAAAACGAACACGCGCGTCAGCTGTCTATCTGCCCTCCTCTCTTCTCTCCCACAAAGTTGCGACGGTTTTCAAGATTCGACTCACGTTCACAGCCAGCCTCCACTTCCCTCTGATCATCTTCCCCAGCGCCCTAGCCCCATTCTTCCTCAACCTCTCCTCATCCTTCCTCTCTCTCTCCTCCCTCCCGCCTTCCCTCTCCCAGTACCCAACGATCAGCTTCCCCACCTTCTTCGCCCCCGCAACCTTCGCCTTCCCTTCCGCTACCACTCCCCTCTGGACGAAGGGAAGATGCTCCAGCATCGCCTCATGCCTCGACAACTCGGTCTTCCTTCCATCGGCGTTAGGAGGAGCTCGTCGCCCTCCTCCCATCGTGTTCGCCACGGATCCGAGTCGACCGAGCGCCTGGAGGGAAGCGATCTTGTTCTGCAGGACGGCTTCCTTGCGAGCTTGTTTTTCGAGGAAGGTGGGCGTTCCTTGAGGGTGGGTGATGACGATGGGAAGGTCGTCGGGAGTGAGGAAGGTGATGGAGGAGAGGTACTTGGTGAGGGAGAAGCTGTGGTTGGGTTTGGATGGGATGTGGTCGATGTGGGTGTAGGAAGGAGGGTCGAACGCGAGGTACTTGAGCTTCTTCGGAGGCGGTAGAGGGAAGAGATCGTCGTCGTCGTCGAGGTCGAGGTCGTAAGCCAGAGCAGAGGAGGGTCGCTTTTTGTTGGAGGATTTGGGGAAGGGAGGCGGAAGCATGCTGCTGCTGGCGTCTCCTCCTCCGAGAGGGTACGTGAGATGATGTTTCCTTCCTTTCCTGGCGGACTTGGTTGATGGGGAAGGTATTTCGTCGTCGTCGTAGGGGAAGGAACCGTACAGAGCTCGAGCTTTGCCTTTGCCCTTGTCGAGCGGGACGGCGAGAGATTCCTTCCGTTCGGTGATCTGGCGTCGAGTTGTTCGGAGGGGTTTGGAGGAGCCTCCTGGAGATTCGTTCCCGGCTCCTGCTGAGGCGGCGGCGAGGTTGGCGAGGAGGTTGTAGGGTTCCGCCCACTGAGAGAGGAAGAGACGCGTCGAAAGAGGAGGGGAAAGGGAGATGGGGAGTCAGCTTCATGAAGGAGGCTCTAGAGGGTGGAGCAGGAGTACAAACCTGGAGGAAGACAGCAGACATATCCTGTTTGGCGATCTGAGAAAGGGAAGAGAATCGACAAAGCGTGAGTCTCAAGAAGGCGGGCAGGAAAGGGAAGCAAAAAAGGAAAGCGAGCTCACCGTTGGATCGAAGCTGACCATATCGACGAACTTTTCCATGTGGAAAGCTTGACGAACCTAATAACGGGAAGGCAAGATACCCATTAGCATCTCCTCTTTATCGTACGCTCCCTCGCTCAGTCAAAGAGACGAAAAAGAAGCCTTGCAACTCACGAGATCGTCGTGTCTGGACATGACCCTGGTAATCTCCTCCTGCTTCCTCGCGACGAGCTTCCTCTTTTGCGGGATGGTCAAGGTGACCTCCGATGGAGGTTCTGGCTCTGGTTCCGGCTCAGGCTCAGGCTCAGGCTTCGATATTCCTCTGGCTGCTCTTCGATGGAGCTCTGCTGCTGAGGCGATGGAGGTGCTCGTTCGCGTTGGACGAGAGGACGAAGAGCCGGTTGGCGGAGGTGGTGGGAGGGAGCTCGTTGACGCTACGGGTTGCTCAGGCTCGGGGAGAGTCGAGGAAGAAGGGTTGAAGGGGTGTTGGGGTGTGGAAGATGATGCTGATCCGTCGAGAGATGAATTGGGAGCTGATGGTTGTGATGGGAGAGAGGATGGTCCGGCGGGAGCAGGAGGGATTGGAAGATGGTTGGGAGAGGGTCCTTTGGCGAGCTCAGCATCCATTTCCTCGGGTTTTTGGCGTCGGAAAGGGTTGGAGGAGGAGACGAGAGGAGCCGAGAGAGAGTTTGAATGCTCTGAGGATGATGGTTGGTGGCGGAAGGATGAGTTTCGATGGTTTGACGTGGACGTGTCCTCGTTTTCGTGGTTGAGCTCGGTCCTGAGTCCTCCTCCCTCTCCTCCTCCCGCTTGACTCGACCCTTCTACACCGTCCACCGCTCCAGCTTCTCCTTGAAAAGAGTTCTCCATCGATACGTCTCCGGCTGTTGGGGAGGAGGCGGCCAGGCCGCGAGAAAGAAACGCAGGGGGAGGAGGAGGGAGGAAGGGAGTCGAGGATGGGAAAGAAGGATCGTCCTCTAGCGGGAACAAGAGCTCCAAATTTGAACCCGAAAACGGGTAGTGGGACTCGCCGTCCATGGCTGAGTAAAGGGGAGCGAAATGAGGTGAAATTTGACGACAAGGGGAAGGGAAGCGGAGGAGGGGTTGTCGAAGTTGGAGGGGAAGTCGATCAGAGCCAACTCTTTTCCTCTCCTGCTCCCTTTCGATTCGAGCTCACGCTTTCCTCAACCTTCCATCTCGACCGAATTTCGACAACTCGATCTGCTCGAAAAAGAGACCCACATATACAGAATCGGCTGGAGTAGAACTTGGTGGGTGAAACGGTCTCTTTTCCTTTGCTCCAAGCGATGGCAAGGAAGGAAGAAGAGAGAAGGACGAAGCTGACCTCGATTCGCTCCTTCCTTCCCTTCTAGATCGTTTGCCTCTCTCCTTCAACCCTTCCTCCTCCTTCTTCTCCTCATCCCACTTCAGCATGGCTTCTCGTCGCATAGGAGGGACACCCTCTTCTACGCTGAGGCTAGCTCGGTTCGCTTCCACCTCGGCCGTCCGATCTTCACCCTCCAACGCTTCTTCCTCTGCTTCCTCCTCCTCATCGTCCACTCCTCATCCTCCGCTTTCAGTTCCTCGCTCAAGACCCTCGCCGCCATCACCACCTTCACGGAGTAGATTTCAAGGTCCTCCCCCCACTCTAAGGCATCCTCCGCCTCTAGACCTGCGCTCGGACTTTCAGAGATCAAAAGAGGAAGACATCCAGGGTGAGCTCGACTTGACCCTCCTTTCTCTTCTTCTCGAGATCTGTTTTCTGATCTATACCCTCCCTGCTACCAGCTTACAACAACCGACTCGCCCAAATCATCCTCACTCCAACACCTCCTCCACCTCCACCTCCTCGACCGAACCAAAACGACGCTCCTCGTCCTCCTCCCTCCCCTCTCGCCTCAGCCCTCCTCATCTGCCACGAGATGGTCTCTCTCAACATCCCTCCAACTCCCTTAACCTACTCCCTCCTCATCCAAATCTGCCTCCTCACCCAATCCAACCGATCCATCGAACGAATCCTCGCCGCCGAAGACCCAATCGACCTGGAGGAAGGCTCCCTCGCCTCCCAGGAGATCAAGCTCGAACGCGAGTATATCCAGTCCATGACCTGGTTGGAACGGAGAAGAAAGCTGCTGTGGCAGGGAGAGGATCCGACGAGGATGAAGATGCCTGTGAGAGGAGCTTGGTTCGGGAGTGCCGAGTTTGAGATCGGGTGGGGGTTTTACCTCGATGCGGAGGCGAGAGGGATCAAGGTCCCTAGGGAGGGTTTGGACGCTTTGATGAAGGTCAGTAGCCCCTCTGTGCTACCTATATCTCCTTCCGATCCATCTTTTGACTCCCTTTCGGTCCTCCTCTCTTGCAGATGGCCCACATCCACCCGTCGCTCACAAGTCGCGTCACTCCTCTCCTCTCGGACCTTTCAACGAACCCGACCTCTCACACTCTCGAACTCGCTCTCCTCCCTTATCTCTCCATCCCGCGTCACTCCTCTTCGCCGACGGACGCTCTAGCAGACGTTGACCGGATCCTCTCCATCTACGCCGACGCGAGAGCCGAAGGCATCTTCCCTTCGAAGGAGGCCGTCAGTCAGATCATCCTTCGCCTCGTCGCTGTTGGGTGGAGTAATGCAGCGGTGGATATGGCCGCAGATTACGAGGAGAACGTGAAGGATCCCAGTCAGCTTTTGTCGCCTGAGACGTGGGGAAACTTGATGCGAGCGATTGTGAGGAAAGGGAAGGTGAGTAGTCTTCGCGTCTCTTTTCTTCCTCTCGTCCCCTCCCGTCCTCCTCTTCTTCTTCTCTCCCTCACTTTCGACTTTCTCTACGGCTTCTGAGGCTCACCCTTTTCTCTTTTTTCGCATCTCTCCGTCCTCTTCAGACCTCCTCCCTCCTAGCAGCCTGGGAACTCTCCATCAACTCCGGTCGACTCTCCCCAGACGTCGGTCTCATCAGCGACTGTCTCCTCATCTTCGGCAAAGCTGGTCTCCCCGAAATCTCCATCCAACTCTTCACCCTCCTCCAATCCAAAGGCATCCCTATGCGCGAGTACCACTACGCTGCTATCCTCCAAGCCTGGGTCAAAACCGACGAGCTCGAAAACGCCTTCTGGACCCTCGCCCTCATGAGACAGGATGGAGTCCCTCCCAACGAGAAGACGGCGACGCCGCTGTTGAGTTTGATCTTGGGGATGGATAGGGCGCCGGAGACGAGAGAGGAGGCGGAGGAGGCGGTGAGGAGGGTGGATAGAGCTTGGTTTACGTTGGTGGAGAGTAAGGAGAAGAGAGGGAAGGTGGATGTGACGGCAGGGAATGTGATTCTTGTGGCTTGTTTGAGTTGTGCGGATTTCGTGAGGACGGCGGAGACTTTCAACGGTGAGCTTGCACTTCTTCTTTGTTCCTGTTTGAGACTTGGGTCGAAGGAAGAGGAGGAAACGAATCGCTGACTTTCGTCGCGTCCTTTCCTCGTCTCCTCTTCCTTTCTCCTCCCATCTTTCTTCCTCCTTCGCCTCATTTCCCTTCCCCGCTCCCAGAACTCGCCACCCTCGGCATCACACCCGATCTTGAATCCTACCACCACCTCCTCGACGCCTGTCTCCTCCGTCCAACCGAAACCTACCCTCTTTTCCTCAAGATCCAATCCCTCCTCGAATCCAACAAAATCCCCTTCACCAACAAAACCTACGAACGACTCATCGCTTACCTCTGCGAGCAACCTCACGACCTCCCCCCTCCCACCTCCAACCAACTCGCTCTTCGAACTCCCACCTCCCCACCTCTCCCTCCCACCCCTGCTCAACACCTCGAACGCGCTCTCGAACTGCTCGAAGAAATGAAAGCGAGGCCGAATTGGGGACCTGGTTGGGGTCAGGGCCCGACGAGAAGGACGTACGAGGTGCTGGTGATGAGGTTGGCGAGGAGTGAGGATTCGAGGACGGGAGAGGTGATGAGGGAGATGAGGGAGATGGGGTACACGGTGGGGAAGTTTTTGGAAACTTATGTTTGGGATAGGGGAGGAGCGACGACGATGATGCTGCAGGGGGAAAGGGAGAGGGTGAAGGATTTCACGCCGATGTTTGGAGGGAGGAGGGTGGAGGAGGGAGAACGACCTTCGGCGGAGGACTTTGGACTCGCGAAGGCTCATCTGCCTGATAGGGGTTGAGTTGAGTAACGAGGATATCTATGCATTGCATCTGTTTCTCTCAATGGATGTTTCAGGGGATTGAAAAACTCTTGTCGTTAAATCAAGCGAGACGTGAGTTGCGACGACGCGTTGCTTGGTCGACAGCCCTCTGTGCGATAGATCTCGACCGTGTGAACGATAAGCGTGCATCTCCTAATACCTCACTTCCCACACTTTCGATCAAGATCTATCTCTCGTCGAGCAGCAGCACATGCATCTTCAAACTAAAGAACCGAGTCGAAAACTCTAACCCACGTCGTCCCTCTCTTCTTCATTCTTCGAGCGGTCGAAAGCAAAGGGAGGGTTCTAATCTAACGGAGAGAGGGAAGCGAAAACAAATCAAGGATGGGAGGCAAGCAAGAACTAGAGAACAGAACCGAAAACCCCGAGAAAGGGAGGATGAAAAAGAGAAATCGTAAAAGTCGTGTCGTAATCGCTTCGACTCGTCTACTCCTTGGTGAAGGTATCCCTGAACTTGGCTCCAACCTGTGATAGAAGATATGATAGAGAGGGAAGGGGGGTCAGCTTGAGAAGAAGAGAAGAGGAAGGAGGGAAGGGCGGGAGAGAAAGAAGTCGCGACGCGTGATGAGGGGAGGAAAAAAAGACGTACCTTGACCCAGATCGACACAGAGAAGGCATTGCAGGAGAACTCTCCCCATCCATCCTCGCCAATGGTGACCTCTCCCTGCTTCCAGCCAAGGATATCGGTGTAGACTTCTCCAGCGTGGTCCTGGAGAAGAAAGAAACGAGCGAGAATCAGCTCGAGCGGCGAGAGACGCGAAGCGAGAGAACGAGAGATGCAGAAGTCGAATCGAAAACTCACAGTTCCGAACTCCATTCGCTTCGTTCCCTCGTCTCCGTTGGACATGACAACGGCACAGCCATCGTGCTCGTCGTCTCCCATTCGGATCCATCCGATGGTGTTGGCGTGGTCGTTGTAATCCCTGAGCTCTCCGTAGGCGTACCACTGATTCAAAGCAAACCGAAAGGTTGAGTTCAGTAAGGAGGTCGAAGATAAAGGCAAGATAAGAGGTGGAGAAGAAAGATCGAGAGCTCACCTTCCTGGCTCGGATGAAGTCCTCGAGCTGAGACATGGGAGGCTGAGGGTTGTCTCCTCCACATCCGTAGAGATCTCCATAGAAGACGCAAGGGTATCCGTCGACTCGAAGGAGGATGAGGGCGTAGGCGAGAGGCTTGAACTGAGGGTTGACCCAACTCTCGAGAGATTGACCGACCTGAGTATCGTGGTTGTCGACGAGGGTGCTGCGAAGGTCGGAGAACAAGACGGATCAGCTTCCAAAGTTTACTCTATAGTTCGATTGCAGCAGAAAGATGAGCTCACACAGCGTCGATGGGGTTCTGAGAAAAGGAGGGAAGAGAGAAGGAGAGTTGTCAGTTTGAGCTTCTTCTCAGACGCGGGAGGGAAAAAAGGATACTCACACTCTGAACGACCGTTCCGTCGAAGATCTTCCTCATGTCGAATTCGTTTCCGGCCTCCCCCTGCATTTGAGAAACGATCAACGAAGAGAAGATGATCAGAACGCGAAGTCTCGAAGAAAAGGACGCCTTGTCAGAACTCACAGCCTCCTTGAAGTTGTAGTGAAGAGGAGTATCGAAGACGGAGAACTGGGTTCCGAGAGACCCGGTGTAGGCGGTCAGGGACTCCAGAGAGCTGAACAGAACGAAGGGAAGATCGGCGTCAGCGAAGGTCAATTCGCCAGGAAGGAAACAAGGAGAAGTAGAAGAACGGACGACTCACTCCTTCCAGAACTCTCCGACACAGAAGAGCTTGTCGTTTCCAATCTCCTTTCGGACGTGCTGAACGAACTGAGAGATGAACCCTCGGTCGATGTGCTTGATCGCGTCGAATCTGAATCCTTCAGCTCCAGTCTCCTTGAGAACCCAAACTCCCCAGTTGTTGAGGTCGGCTTGGACGTCGGGATGGTCGTGGTCGATATCGGCGAACATGAGGTAGTCGTACTGAAGCCAAAACCAGACGAAAAGAAGCTTGTCAGCGAGGCGAAAGAAGAGGAAGTCGCGAAGAGGAAGAAAGAGAAAACCGTGGTACTCACGTTTCCGTTCTCTCCATCGACAGCCTTGGCCCAAGTCTTTCCATCTCCGTGGATCTTGAAGATAGAGGTCTTCTCGGTCTAGCGAAACAGGGCGAGAAGAAAAGTCAGCGAGAAGGTCTCGACGCGCCCGATGCTTGTACAGCTTTCTTGCCGCACCCAGAACGAACCTTGGCATCATAATCGACTCCCGTGAAGCAGTTGAAGTTCCACTTGAAGCTGGAGTACTTGTCTCCTCGTCCAGGGAAGGTGAATCCAGTCCATCCGTCGATGTCGTACAGTCCACTGATCTCCTTGTTTCGGTCGTCGCTGTCGACCTCGGTAGCAGCAAAAGTCTCGGTGGTGTCGGCCCCAGCCTTGTGGTTGAGAACCTGAGGAATAAGGTGAAGAAAGAGGTCAGCGGAGTGACGTGAGGCAAGGGATAAGGAAGGAAAGCAGGACGAACGGCATCGATGTCTGAGTTCAAACGAAGAGGAGAGAGAGATGCGTCTCGGATCAGCTTCAGCTCTGTAAAGATCTATTCCGATTGAAGCCGTACTCACAAGAGATGACTCCGTTCGACTTGGCAGCTGTGAGAAGCAACGGAAGAGGCGATAGGGTCAGCGAAGAGCTCTTCAAGACGGAAACGACGCGTCTTCGAAATCAATCAATTCGACTCACTCTTGATAGCAGACACGAGCTCCTCCTTGGTTCCCCAGTGGGTCCTGATACCACCCTTCTGGTCGAACTCTCCGAGATCCTGTGCATACGAAGGAAGAAAGGAAAAGAAAGAGGTGAGCTTGAGCTTCCCCTCCCCTCCCCGCGAAACTGGTGGACCCGCTTCTGCCCCATCTCGTCACCTCCTTCTCTTGGGCTGAAGCCAACTCACGTAGATATCGTAGACGTCGTATCCAGTTCCATCGATGGAGGATCCCTTCGTGGGAGGAGGAAGCCAAGCGGCGGTGATCTGAGCGCGAGAGAAGGCAATGAAGGGGGTCAGCGAGGAGAAGAGGAAGAGGCGAGGAGAGGGAAGGGAATCGAAAGCTCACCCCCATCTCTCCCAATCGCTTGGACTCGGACTCGAACTTCTTCCAGTGGACTCCCTTTCCCTCGGCGTACCATTCAAAGTACTGGATCATGGTGAAGTTGGCAGGTTTGGAGGTAATCTCTGTCTGTAAGAGGGAAACGCGAGAGAAAGATCAGTGAACTTTGTTCCAACTGTGACGAGCTCGCTCGCGGCCTCTCTTCGAGTGCGGACTGAGAGAGTCGGGGACGTACGTGAGCAGCAGCCTCTATAAGGTTTCAAAGGTGGGAGGAGGTCAGCGAGATGAGAAGGGAGCAGAGGGAGGGAGGGAGGACGAGGGGAGGAGGATGGACGGATGGCATGAACGAACCACCGGACTGAGCCGCGACCTCGCCCTTAGGATCAGAAGGCATGGAGTTGAGTTGAAGAGACTGCGTGTAGGAAGGAAGGAGAAAATGGAAGAGGAAGGCATGGGAGTAAGCTTCTCGTTGAAAGGAAGAACGTGGACAGGGAACTGGCAAGAAGCTGATATCGGGAGGATAAACAGCAGGGAGCAGGGAGGAGTGATGGGCTGAATGGCGAGCGATACATACAGGGGTGGGGGTGTAGAGGAGGAGGAGAGTGTAGAGAGAACGAGAGAGAGAAGAAAGAGACGGAAGTGGTTGGAGGTGAGAAGAGGTGAGTTCGGAAAGGAAAACGAGACAGGCAGGATGTTTGGCAGGACGCGCCCCCTTCGATGACCTCGGACCCCTTTCGCAACGTCATCAGGAAGCTTTTTTTTTTTCTTAGAGGGGAAGGAGTGATAGGAAATCCATGATGATACGAAAAGAGTGCTACAGGAAAGCTACAGAAAAAATGCAAACGCGACGACGAGAAGAAAGCGAGACGAAGCTGCTTTAGTTCTTTCCCTTTCGCTCGAGCTCAGCCTGCTCCTCGAGGAAAATCTGCTCATCGATCTTGGCTCCTCTCGAAGGCTCGTTCCCGTGGGCCTTAGCGGCAGCGGTACTGTAGAAAGTGAAGGAAGGAGAGGTCAGCTCATCAAAGGAGCGAAGAGACGAGATGAGATGAAGAATAAACTCACGGCAAGGGAGCGGGCTCAGCCTCCTTCCTCTTCTCCTCAGCCTCAGCGGCCTCAGCAGCAGCGAGGACGTTCTTGGTAGATCGCTGGTCGGTCTGTAAAAGCGCAAGGACGAAAGAAGAGTGAGGTCAGCGAGGATGAGCGAGGGAGAGAGGAGGGAGATCGAAGCTCGCCTTGTCGTGAATGTCGTGAGCGTTCTCAGTTCCCTCCTCGAATCGAGCAGCCTGGTTCTCAGTAGCTCCGGCCTCAGCGTGCTGGTCAACCTCAGCGTATCCCTCTCCGTGAGCAGTAGTGGCGGCGGCAGGGTTCGACCTGAGGAAGAGGGAATAGGGAAGGAAGCAGAGGGAGGGAGAGGTCGTCAGCGACACACGACCGAGCTTCGAGAGGGAAAACGGAGAGAGAACGAACATAGTAGGAAAGTTGGTTGGTAGGGTGGGGGTGTTGAAAAGGTGATCTTTTTGGGTGAGTTGAGTGAGAAAGATGTAGTTGAGGTCGAAGATGGAGGCAGGGCTGAAAAGTATTTTTCAAGCTGGCCTGATTGATGACGACGTAGCGGACTCCCACAGCGCGATCTGAAGGAATTTGTCAGTTTCCTCCTGCTGTGACGAGGGGGAGAGAGACATTGGAGAGTTCGGTGAGAACAGAGCCGAAAAAAAAACCCTTTTTTTCTCTCTCGACTGAAGGAGCTGAAAGAACAGCACGCGCGCGTCGCGTCTCAACCCTCTCCTCTTTTCGTACGGTACTTCCACCTCTTTCCAGCATCGGACTGATATAACGAGCACACATTGATAAAAATTAAGAGAAGACCGAGCATTACTTCTACTACAAAACAACTGGGTAAACAAAAGACCAAGAAACACAAAAGGAGAGGAAACAGATCGAAGGAGAACGACCGAAGCAAAGAGGGAAAAAAAAACTCCGACAAGGAGCAAGAAAGCACCGTCCCAAATGTAATCTAGACCAAAAAAGATAGAAATGAAAGATATGGAGGAGAAGGAGGCTAAGCAGCTACTCCAGTTCCTCGCCAGAGACGATCCTTCGCCTTGACGGAGATGTCGGCGTAGGCTTCAGGCTGCTCGAGTTTGAGGCAGTCCTTGGTTCCGAGGACCAAAAGTTCAAAGAAGAAGGCAGCGGCAGCTCGTCGAGTGGTCTAGGAGCGGAAACCAATAGAGAGAGGGGGGTGAGAAGGTCAGCGTGATGATGCGAAAGCGTCGAAGAGAGAGAGGTGGGGGAACGAACCTTCTCCGAGATCTTCTCGAAACTGATAGACTTCTCCTCTCCAGCAGCAGGAGCAACAGGAGCAGCAGCTCCCTCCTCGCCCTCAACGACCTCCTTATCCTCTCCCAACTCCCTCCTCAGCACACCCATCGCCCTCGCGGTGTTCCGACTGACATGTCGCACCCTCCCCTGCTCCTCAGCCGCACTAGCAGCATCCTCCCCACCAGCCATCACACTTCCACTCCTCGCACTTCCAGCTCGGGATCCCGACCTCCTGCTCCTCTGCGAGTCGTCCTGGGAGGAAGCGGCTCCTCCATCGGCGCGACGAGGTCGACTGTCGAAGATGTCGAGAGGTCCTCCTCCGGAAGCGGGAGCCATCGATCCAGCGATGGATCCTTCGTTGTGGTTTTCATCGTAGGCATCGGCTCCAACGTCGCCGAGCATCCCGTTTCCGTTCGAGTGAACCTCGTCGTCCTCCTCGTCCGAGTCTTCTCCTCGACCAGCTCCGGAACGGCGAGCTCGAGACTTCTTCGGTTGGGGAGTTCCATCCTCGTTGAGCTCGTCCTGAGCTCCGTCGACGTCGTCGTTCCATGGCTGGACGTCTCCCAAGTCGAAGTTGTCGTTGTCGTCCATGGGGAAAGCGAAATCGTCTGTTCCTCCTGCCGCGAAGTCGTCTCCTCCGAACGCGAGGTCGTCGTGGTCTCCAGCCCTCGAGCTTCCTCCCAGCCCCAAACTCAGCGCCCGACTCTCCCTTCGAGCAGCTTCAACATCCTCGTCCTCTCCAGCCTCGATCCTAGCTTTCTTCCTCGCCTGCTCGTCGTCTCCTCCAGCCTCCCTCCTCCTCCTCAGCATTCCAAGTGGAAGAAGGAACATGCTCGCCAGCTCCGGTCCCAGCCCAGGGGGTCCAGCGTAGAGAAGCTCCTCTCCTCCCTTGGCGGCCATCTGTGTAGGAAGGTAGTGAGCGACGGGGTCGGCTCGGATGGCGAGGAGTCGAATGACGGTTCGAGAGGAAGGAATGAAGCGTTGAGGTGTGAGGATGGCGGAGAGGTCTCGGTTTTGACGATTGGATTGGGAAGCGGAGATGTTTCGGTCTCCAGAGAGCTCGGTGGTCTCGTCGATGATGATTCGGACGGTCTTCTTCTTCTTGACGGCGGAGGAGGAAGGGTTGGCGAGAGCGGATTGCTTTCCGGCCAGGGTGTTGACTCGAGCGGCTGTTCGAGGAGTGAGATTGGCGACGGAGGATTCGTGAAGGGATTGATCGGCATCGGCGGGAGGAGTGGCGAGTCTCGATGCTGGAAGAGGTGGTGGGGTGAGAGGAAAGGCGGGAAGGACAAGAAGAGGAAGAGACGCGAGGTCAGCTCGAGCGACGCGAACAAGCGAGATCAAAACACGCGGATGGAAAGAAGTCGAAAATAAAAACTCACATTCCCTGCTCTCTCGCCTCTCTCCGGCGGGATCCAGTTCAGGAAGAGGTCCTCCATCGTCGTTTCCAAAGTCGAATCCAGCTCCGTCGTCGGCGTAAGGGTCGTTGTTTCCCAAATCGAGTCCGAGATCGATATCGTCCATGGGCTGGTAGTCCATCTCTCCGGGGTTGAAGTCGATGTCCATATCTCCACCCAGATCTCCAGATCTATCGCCAAGCACCGACATATCCTTCTCTCCGTCGGCTCCAAACCTCGATCCCATCGAGAGACGAGCGGCTCGCTCCGGAGCAGCGTCTCGACCGAACTCGACTGCTGAGATGGTCTCGTCTGGGTCCTGCTCCTCGTCCTCGTCGAGTCCAAGATCGAGTCCGAGATCGAAGTCCTGGGACTGGAATCCGTCCGCCGGTCCGACGTCGAAGTCGTTGTGTCCTCCGTCGAAGTCCATGTCGAAGTGAGCGTCGGCTAGCGAGATGTCTCCGGCTCGAGCGACGTGATTTCCGGTTGGGTGGAAGTCGGGGATACCGAGGTCCCTGTATAAGCAAAGTGATAACGTGAGCAGACGGTCAGAGGATGGAGCACGGGGAGAAAGGGATGAAAGGACGGTCGGAAGGAGGAGAGGGAAGGGAGGAAGGAGGGGTGAACGTACCAATCCAGATCAAGACCGTAAGCATCACCTTCGTCCATGGTGATATCGTTGTTAGGAGCAGCCAGCTGGTCCTCTGAGAGATCTACGAGAGCGGGTCGGATTTGCTGAGAAGGATGGGAAGGGAAGGGAAGGCAAAGCGAGGAGTGTAGAACAAAAGGTCAACTCGGAGTTTCCCTCTCCCTTGCAAAAGCTCAACTGCCCGATCGAGAAGGCGGAAGACTCACCATCTTGATGGTTACAAGAGCGTCGTTACAGTCGTCTAAGAGGTATTTTGCTTTCCGAGAGTAAATCCTGCATACTCCAAGGAGGAGTTGACCTGAGACTCGAAGGGCGATAGGCTCCTCTTCGACCTTGAGGATATCCTCTGGAACCGGCAAGGAAAGTAGAAAAAAGAGTCAGTCTTGGAGCACTAGGTCATAGCTGAGTAGCTACTGGTAAATCCTAAAGCAGCCAGCATGAGTTCCCTGCAAAACTGCAGGTCCAAATGACGCGTAGAAGGGACTCTTGCTTCTCCTCTCCCTTCCCTTCCCTCCTCCCTGCCTCTTCCACTCCCTCTCCTTCCTCTCCTCGATCCCATCCACCAAGTAGACGCGTCCCACTCATCCTCGAGAAGTGCAAAAGGACCCTCATACTCACTGACACTCTGTACTACGTCTACCGAGTTGAACTGGACCTTGGTGAGCTTGGATTCCATGTGGGCGGCCATCCACACTTTCGCCAGAGCTCCCTTCTTGGTGAGGATTAAATCAGAGTAGAACATCCTCCAAAGATCCAGTGAGAGAGGTGGGTGGGGAGAGAGCGAGTAGGGGTAGCTGGGGGAGGGGAAGGGCGGATGGGAAGGGAGGGAAGGGAAGGGGGGGAAGGAGTTGGGATGTGAGCGCGATCTCCAATGAGGACCGCCAAATAAGAAGGAGATGGCGGGTCAATTTGAGAACGCGTTTTTCCTTCTGTTCCGCGTCGATTTTTCGCTTGAGAAGGAACTCCGATTAAGAGTAATCGTACAGGTATGCAAGTCTGAAGCTACCGTGTAAAGTAGTCACGAAATATCTACTCGTCGAACTCGAAAGCGACGCGTCCCTCCTCAAACCTGCTCGACCTCCGTCTTCTTGCTCCTCATTCCAAGCGAGACGTTCCTCGTGCGAGTCTCTAGAAGCCGACCAGGGTGAAGGACGCTGAGAGTCGCCAAGGCACAGATGATCATCGCTCCATCTAAACGAAAGGAAAACGAAAAGTGATCGGACGCGAAAGATATCGAAACGAGGGAGGATTAGTGCGGAGACGTACCGAGGACGTTGAAGAGCAGCTCACTAGAAATGATGGGACCGCTCTGAGGGAAGCAGAGAAAGGAAGGTAGTCTGGATGAGCGAGCCGAAGGATGAAAAAAAAGAACGACGCGTCTCGCTTCGAACGTCGACTCACCCAGCCTTAACTAAGTTCCTGTGGGAAGAAAAGCGGGAAGAAGTAAATCAGGGTCGATACTTCAGTCCTGTATGCGAATGAAAACTCACAGCAGTTCGATACAACGATCGCACAAAGATGAGCAGCGTGGTCAAACTCAACCCGAAGACGACGAGTTTCCACCTCCTCGCGTCTTCCGCAACCGATTGGACCTCAATCTTCTCGTTTGTCTTGTAGGAAGATGGTGCAGACGATGAATTGAGAAGATCGGGGTGGTGGGAGGAGGGAGACTGCGTCTGAGAGTGGAGAGGTGTATCGACGTGTCGAAGAGGGCGACCTCGAGCCCAACGGTACACGACTGAGCAAAGAAGATCCTGGCTCAGTGAACGAAAGAGGCTGGAGGGTAAGAGATATCTCACATTCCGATCCCAAGCAGATGAAGACGATCATGAAGGCTGCAGAAAGAGTGAAAGGTCAGCATCGACGTACGCGTCGCGAGAGAGCAGAAAGAACGAAGAGACAAAGCTCACCTTCCTGTACGACAATGCCAGCCAAGATAACGCGAGCTCCTAGGCGAGATAGATTAGCTCCTTTGCCCTTCTCTCCGTCGAACCCCGTCCGAGAAACGATGATGCGAATGTAAGAGTTGTATAGGATACACAATGAAGATGAAGAAGCTGAGATATAACTACCGAAGATGGTCCAAGAGAAACGGGAGATCAGGCCTCGACCGCCGCCTTCTTCCTCTTCATTCCCAGCGAGATCGAGTGGTTTCGAGTGTCGAGGAGATGCCCAGGGTGTAACAAGTTGGTTGCTACAAGAGCAAAGATGATCATCATGCCGTCGAGGAAGTTGAACAGGTTTTGATCGGCTGGAGAAGAGGAGAAGCGGTTGGATTCAGTCTGAAGAACGAGACGCGTTGCGACGACAGAAATTGACTCACAGATGATAGGCCCGGTCCAGCCGTCTGAAGAAGATGATTTGGAGATGGAAGAAGTCAGTTACCGTAGCTCGTCTGACTGAACGTAGAAGATATTCACCGAGAAGCTCGATTGTTCGGTAGATCGACCTAAAAAAGCGACGCGACGAGATCAGCAAAGGTCTCGACGAGAGCTTCAAAGACGAGATGTAGACGAGACTAACCTGATGAAGATGAAGAGAGTACTGAGAGATAGTCCAAGGATGAGGAGTTTGATCTTCCTGCCCGCGTTGTATCGGTCGAGTCCGTTCCCGTAGGCTCCCTCGTCCGACTTCTCGACGCCCCCAGGGGACGAAGTGGGAGAAGCTACTCGTCTCACGGGCTTTTTGAATGACCATCGGAAGAGGACTGGGGAAGAAAAATAGAGCGCAGATGGGTGAGGGGCGTGTCGAGCGAGAGAGGAGAAAGGAACCGGCGTGCTCACACTCGGCTCCCAAAATTGTGAACAGGACCATTATCGCCATCTGAAAAATTATGCCTCCCACCATGATGCGAGCTCCGACGTTGGGATCTTTCCGAGGGATCGAGTCAGACTGAACGGCTACGGCGGCAGAGCCTCCTCCGATGGCCTGAACAACGAGAGAGATCACGTCGCAGGTGCAAAACACGATGGTGTACTGTTGTGTGCGTAGGCAACGAAGGAAGTTAATTTCGATCTCGAGGAGAAGACAGAGAGGAGAAAGAGAAAGAGAAAGAGAAAGGAACAAGGACGAACCCATTTCGGCGCGATCCGTGAGTACTGCAGACCGAGCTTGTTGATGATAAGACCCAGGATGAGGTAGTTCGATGCCATAATGAAGGCTAGACGGAGAGAACGAAGAAGAGAGGAAGAAGAGAGGAAGAGGAGGAAGGGAAAGTAAGTTGATCAAAATGGACGCGTCTTGTAGAGCTCGCTCTTCTTCGACTGGGTGGGAGTCCTCCTGCGAATACGCTCTGGGTAAGAGTACCTACCAGGAGCGATGATCAAGCAGCAAATTTGCATCTGAAGAAGGAAAAGAACGGGATGCGTGAGAAAACACAAAATCGCGCCGTAGATTGGTCGGACTCGTCCTCAGAGCCACCAGTGTGATGTATTTTGAAAGGAAACAATGCTAACCAGGTATCCGTTCAAGATCGTCTTGTTGATGCTGTTCCAAAGCCTTCCAGCCCACCCGAGAATCTCTAGGATCCCTCCGGGCACGACCGTGAAAAGAAGCCAAGGTAGCCGACCGTGGATCGCCTGTCCAGTGTGGGCGACTGGAGAAGGAAAGGGAGATAGACGAGAGGAGATGGGAATGAGCTGGGCGATGATGTGGGAAGGAGAAAGGGGGAGGAGGGAAGGGAGGCTGGGGACGAACTGGTCGAGAGGGAGAAGACTGTTTTGGATGACGAGTTGAGAGAGAGAGGGGATCAGCTTGGACTTTCTCGAAGAAGGAAACGAGAAGGAGAGGTACTCACAAACTATGAAGACTATGCAGACCCACTGGGTTGGAATATAACCGCTGCAAGAGGGAAAGGGAAGGGGGAAGGGCCAGCTCAGCCCTCCTTGGATTTCGATGACAGCCCTCCTCCTCTTCTCCTTCCTTCCCACTTCAGCTCTCCTTTCGTCCCTTGAAGTCCTCGCAACCCAGGACCTCGGATGTCGACCTCGCACCAACCGCCTCGAGCTCTGAGCTGAGCGAAGAATAGGACGAGCTTTTCGCCTTCCAAGGATCAAAGCAACGGAGGAAGCCAGAGGGTCGTCTTGAGCTCGACGTTGCTTCCCCTCCACCTTCCTTCCACCTCTACTCTTCGGGCCCAGCGTCTGAACACTCACTAAAGCTGAGTATCGTAAGAAGCGTGAAGGACGGCCATCCTCCTGAGATCGGCGAACTGAAAACGAGCTGAGGGTGGAAGGAACGGTGGTGGTTAGAGATTTCTCTTCCCCATTCTTCATTCCTCCAGCTGAATGCGTGGGTCTGTCGACCGTCGGGCTTCTTAGGCCGCCTGAGGGGGTCGTCGAGCGAATAGACTTGATTTCTTTTATTTCCCTGAGCTAGACCAGGAAGGTTTGATTGGAGAGTCGGGTCCGAGACGAAAGATTTTCTGCTGAAGCTGAAACTTCGTCCTACCCGAGAGCAGGGGCGAAGAAACTCTTTTGTCGCGACGCCCCGTCTTTGAGTGCCGCTCTTGCTGCATTTGATAGGAAGGAGAGGAAGCTCTTGCTCAATGATGAGGCTGGTAGAGCGATATTACTTCTTGATCGGTTCCTCTTGGATGAGAGGCGCGAGAAGCTTCGTCTCTCCGATCTCGGATCTCGATTCGCGACGCATCTCAGTTTTCTCTCCCGTTCGTTTCCTCATCCTTTCCATCTGAAGACGGCTCATGCAAAACCGGGGGAAAAGGATTGACCTTCAATGCCAGCGATCTCGATGAGAGAAAGGCCGAGGCTCGATGCGCTCGAGACGGACGACGAGCTTTCGACTTGTCGAGGGAACGATCACGAGCAAAGAAGAAGTTACATAGATCGCGATATCCGAGAGATGGTAGCGACGTGCGTAGATATTTCGAATGCTTGAGGGAGAAAAGTAAAGATACAGGTCAGCGAAGAGAAGGGGAACTTCGGTGAGCAAAAAAGAGAAGATGATAAAAGACTCACCTCGACGAAAGTGTTGGTGAGAAGAGGCTGCAAGGCGAGCATGTAGAAGCTCGCTAGCCGGGTTTTTCTGCGGGAAGGTAGATGAGAAGGGAAGGGAGATCAGTCAAAGTTTGCAAGACAAGAGAGAGGTTTCGACGCGACGAATGGACTCGAGACTCACCACACCGCCTCACGATCTCGAACTCGAGCGATCTGGAAAGCTCCGTCCTGGAGCTTGAGTTCCGTTCGCTGATATCTTGACGTCGATGGATTTTTTTTCCATCCATCCTCTCCGTGTGCGTTATCCACCAAAACCTCCTCAACTCCGGCAGATCCTTCTTGAGTTCCATCGTGACCGACAACATGTAGAGCTGAAATTCTTGGACGTGGTCTCTCCAACGACGGTGAAGAGTGCTGTCCTCTCCATCGTAAAGATCCTCGAGCACCTCGTTTTGATCGGGCGACCAGGGCGGAGTCCGATTTGGAAGGAGAGAGCTCAAGTCGAGGGTGTGGAGGTGTTTCAACTGCTTGGTGAAGCTCATGACGTTTCTGCCGCTCTGCGAAGATCGAGAATGAGGAAAAGCATGTTGGCCGGGGGACCTGAGCGTCGAGGCTGGATGGGAGAGGAAGAGGAAGAAGGACGAGGAACTGACTGCAAGGGTCGACGGTTTTCGGTTCTTCGTGAAGTAGGAAGGATAGTGCAATCGCAGATCTTGTAGGAGAGGGCAGTTGTTGGCCAGTTTTTTCAGGAGGTCAGATCGAGCGCTCTTCCTGTTTGCGATAACGACGAAAAGGACGCGAAGTCCGGCGGGGAAGAGCTGAGGGTCGTCCGAACCGAGGAAGGTCGTAGGGAATCCCACTTCGATGTTCTCCATGATCTTGAGGTGCTCCAATCGGGGACAGTGTCTGAACGTTGGGGAGATGGACCGTGCGTTCGTTGCAGGAAGGGAGCCAAAGATCGAGCGAGCGGAGGGATGGGAGGGAGTGAACGGCGGCGAAGGTGAAAAGCTGGAGGTCGTGATTAGAATCGGAGTGAGTGTGGTCGGTGGCGACGAAGTGAAGATGGATGAGGAAGGAGGTTTTGGCGAGGAGTGATTGGAGGAGGAGGAGGAAGCGAAGGAGGTCGTTAAAGGCTGGGTCGAAGTCGACGTAGGCGAACCTGAGAGAAGCAGAAGGGTCAGGCGGTGGATGCTATGAAAACCCTATGAAAAGAACACACGTTCCGATGTGCTCACTTGACGAAGTTCGCTAGGTCAGGCAGGGCGAGGAACGAGTCAAGGATCCGACGTCGTCGAGCCAGATTGCTCCGAAGAAGAGAGGTCTTGCAATCCTCCTGAACCGACGAGAAGTGGATCCAAGGGACTCGAGGTTCCTCAAAGCCTTGAACGACTTCCCTCTGGAACCGAAGGACGTGGCGTGAGGAGCAAAGTACTCGGCCGGACGAGGATCGCAGACTGGACGAGCGATCTCCGACAGGACTTCGTCGGGGAAGCTGTTGAGCTCGAGGGGAGGTCGACCGAGGGACATGGTGGAGCGGGACGAACGAGGCGGAGGAGGGGGAAGGGGATATGCTGCACTCTCGAGCGAAATGGGATCCGTGAAAGTTGTAGACGAAGGGAAGGAGGGCAAGATGCAGTTGGGATCCAACTCGTTTTCGCTCCTTCCCTCTCCCTCTTCTCTCCCTTTCGGTTTCTCTCAACGACGAGGTCTCCAACATGCGACCCTCCTCAATTCTCCTCGGAGCCAAATCAAGGTCAACCTGGAAAGGTAAGCATCCCCATCCTCTTTCAAACGAAGAGAAGAGTCTCTCTGAAGGTCGAGAGGAACGACCGTCCATGCTGATGAGCTCTCCCCTTCTCCTTCTCCTTCTCCTTCCCCTTCCTTTTCCTCGAACACAGGTCCCTTCTTCCCTTCCTTCCCCAATCTCGCCGAGCACATGAGGACCAAGAAGCCAATCAGGACGCATCACAGAGACGCTCAGATCATTCCGGCTTTCGTAGGGTGAGTCCTGAAGTTCGGATCGAAGGAGTGAGCTCGGAGGAGGAAGGAGGACGTCGGGCTCGCTGCTTTCTCCTCCCCTCTCGAGCTCGTCTCTCGTCCCGAGAGCTGCATGTAGTTGACTTCAAACGCTCACCTGACGTCTTGCATCGTTTCCTGTGCTCTCCAGACTCAAATTCGAGGTCCACAACGGCAACAGGGTCCGTCTCACCTCTACCTCACCTTTCTCCTTCCTCCCCTTCCTCCTTCACCTCCTCCCTCTGACTTCCCACTTCTCATGTTTTGGCCTATAAACAGTACTCGAACGTCAACATCACAGACGAGATGATCGGGTACAAGTTGGGAGAGTTCTCGCATACCAGGAAAGACTTCTCGTTCAGGTTCGTCGTCCCTTTCCCTCTCCTCCCTGTGGCCCTGGCCTGCCTTTCCCCCTCTTTCTGCCGGAGCTTCAGCGATCGGAAAGCACTCGAGCTGACCGTATGCTTGGTTTCACGTCTCATCAGGCAAACGAAGAACAAGGGATCGTAATCTAGCAGGAGGGAAGGAAGGAGAAATGGAAATGAGCTTAACGACCTACTTCCGTTCGCTCCTGAGCTCAAGCTCGTCGAAGCTTTCCTCGCGTCTCCCTTCGATATTCACAGGACTGTCAGTTCATTCAGCACCTCCTCTACTGGCCCCACCGACTCTCCCTCCTGCCTCCACTCGTCGCCTATCGTCGCCTCGATCAAGTCTCCGATCCACCTCGCCCTCCCTCTCTTCTGTTGCCTCCGCCCTCGACTGGTAGGCAAGCGAGATCGGAACCCGGCAGAGGGTTCCTAGCAGGCCTCTGGATCGCTCGACCTCGCTTCTGTAGCTTGAGACTGGGCTCAAGGAGAGGGTCGCGTCCCCTTCTCATCCGTGTCTCTCCCACTTACAATCTCCTTCCGTGTCAACCGAGAAGACCAAGACATCTATTCAGATATTTTACAAAACCGAGACGAAAACTACAACTATCCAGACTTCATCATTACCCCTGTCAATTCCTTCCCATCTCGCATGCACCTCTCCCTCGTTCCAGCTCTGGTCTCTTATTCCTCCCCCTCGTAGGCATCCGCGTTCTGCGCGATAGAGTGAATCCACTTGATGATGGAGAGATGCGAATCGATCGAGGCGGTCTCGTCTACGGTGTGTGCGTTTCCAGGTCGACCGCCGGAGAGGGGAGGGAGAGAACCCGTGAATCGGAAGATAGAGGAGGAGAGCGAGTGGTAGACTTTGGTGCTGTGGAACGACAGACGAAAAGGAAAAGAAAAGAAGAAGAGAGCGGGAGGTCAGCTGAGGAGAGAGTGAGAAAAGAGAGGGAGCGAGAGAGAGAGAGAGAAAGGAGGGAGAGGGAAATAAACGAAAGGGAGCGTTTGGACGAACTCGGTGTTTCCAGTAGAAGAGAAGGGAGAAACGACTCGAGGAGATCCATCGGTGGTGGGGAAGGCGTATCTGAGGAAGCAAAGTGGCAGAAAAGAGTAAGCTTTCGAAAGAGGAAAAGGGAGAAAGAGGAAGAGTGAAACGCGTCGAACTTTATGGTACCGGCGAACAGATCCCAAACCCCTCCAGACAAGGGACTCCTAGGCGCAGGCTCAAGCGGAAGACCGAAAGTCTCGATCTTGACGTATTTCCCACCGAGAACCTCATCGGCTTCGGTTCCAGCCTCTTTGGCGAACGCAGAGAGTTGAAGACCAAACTTTTTCGCGACGGGAGCGATGGACTTGGTCAGGTGTTCTTGAGTAGCGGAGACGTCGGAGGAGAACTGAATTCGGTGGTTCATCAGGAGGGTGACTTCTTCGGGGAGGGAGTTGACTGAAAGTGGGAAGAGAAGCGGCCAGACGGATGGCGATCAGCTCGACGCGTCTTCGCTCTCCTGTTTTTCTTCGTCTGAGAGGAGAATCCCACTCACCTTTTGATCCTCCGTGAATAACGTCGATCGCTTGAGTGGTGGTGACCATCGCATGCTGCATGATACCCGAATCTCCGTAGAGCTCAGAGAGCTTCTGGATCGACTTGGGAGATCCGTTCGAAATGAGCTTCTTCCAGTCCTTGGGGAATTTGGGAGAGTGCTCGGCGGCACATCCGAGGAAGCCGAGGATAGGATCGTCGGATTTGAACTGTTGGAAAAGAAGACGTGAGCGTGGGTTGTGCAGGGTTGAGAGCTGGAGGGAGAGGGAAAGCGAATGGGACGGAAGAGAGGCAGGAGAGGGACGAACGGAGGTAGGGTAGGGGTTCGCCTAGAGAAGAAGAAGAAAGAGGGGAGCAGTTAGAAAGATTGATATCGAGTGAGACAGGGACCCAAAGAAAAGGTCTCCTCACCTCAATCGCGTGGACGATGTCTCCGACGATTCCGATTCCAGAGTGAGCAGGAGGAACGGAAGAGTGCCCCCCAGCGGTTCCGACGGTGATCTTGACATCCATGTATCCCTGGAAGGAAAAAAAGAAAGAAAGAAAGCGATCAGCGGCGAGACGAAGGAGCGTCGCAGAAGAATGAACTTTCACCTTCTCGCTGGACGAAGGGACGGCGAATTTGGCTCCCCAAGCGTTGTTGTCCATAGAAGTTCCCTCGTCGATGACTAGAAGCATCGAATCCTTTCCGTATCGAGCCTCGATGAACTTGGCGAGCTCTCCAGCACCTTGACGAGCTGGAAGAAACGAAGAAAAGGCGCGTTCGTGTCAGTTCGCGATCGCTCGAAGGTGGAAGCTTGGTGAGAGTGGACGAACCGAAGACTTCCTCCTCGTCAAATCCATGGGAAAGGATGATCGTTCGCCGAGGGACGAAGTTGGGGTCGGCAAGGAGGAAGGTGAGAGCTTCGTATTGAGCGACCTGAGTGAGCAGAGAAATCAGCGACGCGTTTCGAAGGAGGAAAAGAAGGGAGACTCACGAGGAGAGTCTTGTCGTCCGAAGCTCCGCGTCCGTAGATGTATTCTCCGTCGTTGAATCCGGAGAAGGGACCATGCTGGAAGAGAAGGAAGGCGAAAGAAAGGAAAAGAAGCGCGCGGAGGTGAGCTTGGTTCACCGGCTTCGTCCGATTCCCTCCCTCTCTCGTTTCCTGTTTACTCACAGACCATCGATCGTACGTCTCGACGGGAGCGGGAGTAACATCATAGTGGGAGAGGAGTAACAACGGTTTCAAGCTCTTGTCTGATCCCTGGATGGTGGTGAGAAGACCGAGAGTGTTGACCTTTTCGAGGGTGGTAAAATCGCTGTTGAAAACCACGGGGAACGTCTTCTCGAGCCAGACTTGGAAGTCGAAGAAGGGAGCCCACCGTGGATCCTCGGTGGGGAGTCCATTGTCGTCGTAGGAGATGGAAGCGATTTGCTTGTAAGAAAGGGCGAACGAGGAGACGGCGAGTCAGACGAGTGGAGAAGGAAGGAGGAAAGAGATTGAGCTCGATGGATTTGCTGAAGAACTCACCACCGCCTGACTCAACCTATCAGCACTCTCTGCCCTGTAGCCCTCAGGAAGGACGAGCTCTGTCTTGGGGACGAGAGCCTTGCCTTGGATAGGGCAGGAGGCTACCATCGTCGAAGCTTCATCGCCCAAAGCCGACGAGGAGAGATTGGCGGCGGAGAGGGCAGAGAACGGAGAGGCGATGTGAACGACGGCGAGGACGGGGAGAATGAGGAGCAAGATAAGAGGAGATCGGGATTTGGTGGTGGGCTTGGAAGGTCCGTCGTGGATGGGAAGGGAAGGCATGTCTGGCGGGGGTAGGGATGGGAGGAGAAAGAGGGAGGGAGACTTTTCGGCGGGAGGTGAATGCGTTTTCGGAGATGTGCGACGAGCTAAGCCGTCTCTTTTTCCTCGCTGCCTCTTTGGGAGAAGGGAAACATGAAAAGTGAAGTGCAGGTCTACCATATAGCAGGCTATCTGCAGAGTCAGGCGCGAAGGAGAGATAAAAAAAAAAACATCGTCAAAGAGTGGAGAGAAAGAGGTCGTCAAACGAGCACGAGCGAACAGAAAGAGGGGAGGAGATAAAAGCGCCGTGTATCTATGGAAGAAGGTGGTGAGGATAATGTATGGAAAGGTGGAGATGGGAGGCGAGAACGGGTAGATCAAGCGAGGTAGAGAGTCTCGAGGAAGATCCTCGCGATCTGAGGGAGGACGAAAGGACCAGCGGCGGTTTGTCCGAGTCCTGCAGATTTTGAGAACGGAGGAAAAGGTCAGAAATCCAGAAGGTTGATACTGAGAGGGAGAGAGATCTTCGAGACTGACCGTAAAGAGCTACCATAGTTCCCTCCTTCTCTCCAGGAGCGGAAACAGCGTTCTTGACTTCGGTCACGACCTCCTCGAGATCTGAGATGAGCTGTTCGGCGTTGGTGCTGCAAAGCGGGGAAGAATTCGAGAGTAAGCGACGATAGAAAACGACGGCGAAAGGATGCGGGAAGAACGTACAGCATCTGCAGCGAACAAGACGAGACGAAGGAAGCGAAGAAAGTCAGCTCGGCTCGACCCGTCCCCTCTCCTCCTCCTCTCTCCTGTCTCGAGACTCACAGTGCAAGCAACGTGCAACCCTCCGGTCTTTCCTCCAAGAGCACTGAGATGGTATCCCCTCTTGCTCATCTGGTCTCCCACCTTCATGATGCTAATCGTCTTCGAGCTAAACGCGATGACCGAGACGAGAGGATCTCCGAGGATGTAGAGGTCGGCGGCGAGGATGGGAGAGGTTTGAAGAGCGTGCTTGATGGCCTGAGCGGAGTTCATGATCTTGGTGGTAGACTCGACGTAGCCTGAGACTCCATAAGAGATGAGAACGGCATAGGCGGCGGCGAGGAGCGCTCCAGGTCTAAGAGGGAGGAGGAACGGGGAGAGTACGCGTTAGAGTAAGGAAGGAGGGGAGAGAAGAAGGTAGGGCTAATTGCGAACCTTGATCCAGCGAGACTGAGAGGAGAAGAGAGAAGGAGAAGGCGTCAGCTTTGGTGCTCGACGACATGAAGGGGAAGGAGTACGCGGAGGGAGACTCACGTCGGCGACGCGTAAAGTCCTCCAGTCCAATCAGCAAGAACGTAGAACTGTAACGAAGAGAAGGCGAAAATGGATAGCAGGGTTATTATGGCTTGTGGTTAGCTTCCGATAGCGAAGAAGGAGACGAACCTGGAACGACCTCCATTCAGCGTCCCTCCACAACAAAGTCGAAACTCCTTTGCAGGCTGGGAGAGAAAGAAAACAGCGATCAGTGCGTGGTGCTACCAAATGAGATGAAAGAGAACAACTCACTGAATCCATACTTATGGGGATCGCAGGACATTGACGTCTGAAGGGAGGGGGAAGAGAGACGCGACGGCGTCAGCTTGAAGTCGAAAAACTCAAGTCTCCTTCTCATTCTCCCACTTTCCATCGTTGACGCGACCGAATACGAAAGAAGACAGTTTACTCACAACTCCAGGAACCCGGAAATCGAATTCGGGGCACTCGAAACCAGCCTTCTCGAGGAAAGGAATCACGAAACTTCCCAAACAACAATCGACGTGAAGTCCGAGCTTGTACTTCAGCGCGAGCTTGCTGAGGGCAGGGATGTCATCGATGGCACCGTCAGGGAAGTTGGGTGCTGATCCGACGAGCATGACCGTGTTGGCGTTGATAGCTCGCTTGACGAGATCGATCCTGACCTTCCGAGTCTTTTCATCGACGGGGATGGAGTGCAGCTTGATCCCGAAGTAGTCTGAAGCTTTCCAGAAGGCTGAAAGCGTGAAGAAGGAATGAAACGGTGAGCTCCGCTTCCGGTGTTGGTGTAGGGGAGGATAGACGAGAGTTGAACGAACCGGCGTGAGCGGAAGCAGCCACGATCATCTCAGGTCGAGTGATTCCCTTGACTCGCTTTCCCCAGTCTCTGTAGGCTTTGCAGGCGACAAGGATGGATTCGGTTCCTCCGGAGGTGGTGCTTCCTGCTCCGAGAGGGTTGTTGTACATCGAGAGGACCTGTGAGGGGAGTGAGAAAGCGGTTGAGATCGTATTGAGCGAGGGAGGGACGTGGGTCGTTCGAGCTCACCATTGAAACGAGCTCAGCTTCCATCTTACGGACTCCAGGGAAGACATCGGGGTGGAGAGGGTTGGATACGGTGAACCTGGAGGGCGCGGGATAAGAGAAACCTTACGGTCAGCTTCTCGATCTCAAAAGTCGCGAAGGAGAAGAGGGAGAGTTCAAGTTGGACGGGACGACGTGTCCTTCCCTCTCCTCCCATGCTTCTCCTTCCATCAGATCGGACGAGCAGACTCACTTGGAATAAGCCTTGACGATGATATCATCAGTATCTCTCGTTCCATAGACCGCTCCACTGACCCTCCCTTCCTTCCAATCCTCTCCTCGTCCAGTGTTGGCGCTCTCCTCCGCTCCCAGGTTGGCGAGCTTCTCGAGTTCGGCGTCAACTTCCTCCGTAGAGAGACCCTTCTCTGGGAGAGCGAGATCGCGACGGAGTTGAGGACGAGGAGGAGCGAGCTTGGCGGAGAGGGTAGTTCGGAGAGCGGCGAGTTCGGATGCGACTTTGGTTCGAGAGGAGGGCAGGAGGAGGAGCAGGTACATGATGGACTGGCGAGACGAAGGGCAGGAGGAAGGTCAGCATGTTGAGCTTGATTGCAAGGAAAGTGGTTTGAGGATGAGGCGTGGAACTTACCCTTTCGATCCGAGTACAGATTTCCTTTCCAGTACCAGTCTTGAGCGGGCGAAGAGCAAAGGAAGAAGGAGGTCAGCAGAAGGAAGGGAACAAGGTGAGCTTCCAGTCCCAACTCACGATTCCTCTGGCTCGGATGTGCCTGTACGAAGCGAGCAAGACAAACTTCCATACGAAGTAGTAGAGAACGATGTCCTTGATCTGCTTGAGCTTGATGGAGGCCATGGTCGTCGTCGTGGTTGGGGGAGAACAAGAGGGAAGTGAGGAGCGTTTGAAGGAGGAGGGAGCTCGATTTCGGCGAGTGAAGCCCTTTCTGGGAAAGGTTACTCCCTCGTCTCTGGCTCGATGTTAGAAGAAGCACGAGGACTGAGAGGAATCAGTAACCGAGACTCGGATCTATTGGGAAAGCTGCGAGAAAAATAAACGGAAAATACGGTCGACCTCTCTTGATTCGGATGGGCTCTCCCTCCTCGCCGTTTCCCTCCTCACCTCCAGGAGCTCTTCCTTCCTTCTCCCTTCTTTCCCCCCCTCCATCTCTTTCTACGCCATGTTCCTACGTCTTCCTCGCACGCTGGCCTTGATACTCGCTGCCTCCGTCACTCGAGCCTCCTTCATATCTACGGAGTCCAACGACGGTCAGGTCGTCATTGGAGGAGGACATGTCGACGTCGCTTCCCTCTCCTCCTCCGAGCTCGTCGACGAGTACGGAAGGGAGACCTACGAGGGATACTCGGTAGTCCGATTCGATATAGGCAGTGAAGAGAAGAGGAAGGAGCTCGTCAGGCTTGGTCAGGTGAGTCTTTTCTGCTATACCCGAGAGGTCAAAGCGAGGTTGGAGAGGAGGAGGAAGGGCAGGGAAAGGAGAGAGCTCGCAAGATCACTCTTTTCTCGAGTCTTTGCTGCTATACTTCAAGAGTTAGGGTCAAATCCTTATCGATCGTTGCACTAACCCTATCTTCTTTCGTTTCCAGCTCCTCAACCTCGACATCTGGGCGCACCACCAAACCTCGATGGACATCCTCCTCCCTCCCTCCCTCCCCTCCTTCTCCCCTTCCCTCTCAGCCGCCTCCTCGCTCCTCCTCTCCCTCCCAGCCTCCCCTTTCATCCCCAACCTTCAGCCTCTCATCTCAGCAACCTACCCTTCCTCGGATCCTAACTCTCCCTCCCTCTGGGGTCGACGCCATCGCAAACACAGGCCCTCCCCGTCCCCTCTCCCTCTCCCTCCCCCTGCCAACGACTCCAGGATCCCTCTCGAATCAACCTTCCACGACTCATACCATCGTCTTGGAGAGGTATTCGACTTCATGGACGATCTCAAGAAGGGGTGGCCTGAGCTCGTAGAGATCATCAGTATTGGAAACTCGAGCGAAGGGAGGGAGCTCAAGGGCATCCGGATCGGACTTGCTCCTCCGGCGGACGCTGGAGGGAAGAAGCACAAGAAGTCCAGAGGAGACGACGATGAGCATAAGGGGAGGAAGAAGGAGTTCGTCGTTATCGGAGGTCAACATGGTCGAGAATGGGTCGCTCCAGCGACGACGCTTTACTTCGCCCACTGGCTGCTCGTCAACGTCGCCCAGAAGGATGCAGTCAAGCATCTTCTGGAGGAGATCGATTTCACCATCATCCCCGTCGTGAACCCTGATGGATACGAATACGTAAGTCCACTCTTCCAATCTTTCTCTCCTTCCTTTGCGGACCTGACCGTCCCTCTTCCTTCGTCGTCTCCTTCTCTTCCGTTTCCAGTCGTTCGAGAGGTCTCGTCTCTGGAGGAAGACCCGATACGACTCTGGATCTGTCTTGGGATGCAAGGGCATCGACGCGAACCGAGGATGGGGATACGAGTGGTCGAAGTTTGATCACTTGTCTGACAGCCTCGCGTCGGGACCTTGTTCGGATTCCTACCCTGGAAAGGTGAGCTTCCTCTTCCTCCTTCGAGACCATGTCCCAGAATACATAGACTGATCGTGCCTCTGATTCCACAGTTCGCTTTCCAAGCTCCCGAAGTTCAGGCTGTCGCGAACTATCTCGAGACTCAGAAAGTCATCGCGTTCCTCGACATTCACTCCTAGTGAGTTTGCTTCTCCTCTGTTCTGTTAGCACTCGCTGATCACTTCTCGCTCCTCCCCCTCCCTCCTATAGCGGTCAACTCCTCATGTTCCCCTTCTCGTACTCTTGCGAACGATTCCCTCCCGAGTGAGTGCACCATTTCTCTTCAAATTCTGTTCTTCGAGCTCGCTCAGCTCTTTTCTTCTTCTTGCTTCAGCGCGGAGGATCTCTACGAGGCTCTTCTCGGGGCTACCAAGTCGCTTCGGTCTGTTCGAGGGACCGAGTTCATCACTGGACAAGCTTGCGAGCTCGTTTTCAGAGCTCCTGGAGATTCGTGAGTCCAACTCTTTTCTTTTCCCTCATCTCCCTTCGCACAAGACGCGTCGCTGATCTTTCCATCTCTTCCTTCGCATCTTCCAGCATTGACTTCGCTTATGGATCCCAGGATATCAAGTGGAGCTTCAGCATGGAGCTGCCAGACGAGGGAACCTATGCCTTCCTCTTGCCCCCAAGGGAGATTCGGTTCGTCGCGATCTCGTCTCGACTCAAAGCTTCATATCTCCTTTCCGCTTTCGCTGACTTCATCATCGATGTATATCCTTGAAATACAGACCAGTCGGAGAGGAGACGACCGAAGCTCTCTTCTACCTAGCCAAGTTCGTTGAGAAGGTCAGTCTGCGTTTCCTCGTGAACGCCTCGGCGCGCGGCTTCTTCGACTCGACCTCGCGTCGCCCGCTGGCCGCTGACTTTTTTTTTCCGTCGTCCCTCCAACGTCACAGAAGGAGAGTGGCATCAAGCTGATTTAAAGGATTCCATCGTACGTCTACCAACCTACTTTTCGTCTTCATCTCGTCAAATTCCCGACACATGCCTGACTCTTCCCTCCCTCCCTCCTCTTCTCCCTCAGTCTATCTTCTCGACCCCTTTCTTTCTCAGGGTTTCAAGCTTCGTTTTTTGTTCTTCTCTTACCTTTTTACATAACGTGCTTTCTGGGTCCTCGATAAATGAACATCTGTGCTATAGACTGGGAAAGGAAAACCGGGTCCTTTAACCGAGCTGTTTCAAGCTCACGCTCCCTCCTTCCTTTTCTTCCTCCAACTTCGTCTCTCCCCTTCCTTCTCCGCTTCGACTTTATCTCCCCCTTCCTTCTTGATCCTTCTCCATAACCTCAAACACCGAGCCGAGACTCTCGCATGGCCTCTCTACCAGTGGAAGCGTCGCTGTTGGCTTCCGCATCAGCTTCGACTAGCAAGAAGGGAACTGGAACGACGACCTCTCTGCCGAAACCGCCTCTGGATCCAGTCTTCTTTGACTTACAGGAGGACGGGATCAAGCCGGTAAAGGACTTGGTGTGAGTTTTCGTCCCGATGCTTCTAGGGATGGGGGAGAGATGAAGGGGGGCGGGGGGGGCAGGGAGGGAAGGGAGATGAGCTCGGAGCTGACCAGACGATAGAAACTCCTTCTTTTCGTTCGTTTGTCCAGGGTCCAATACAAGGGAGTGATGAAGGATCCACTCGGCTTCTTACGACAGATCGACGACGCTGTGGCAGGCAAGGGATGGAGAGCGTACGAGAATGTGAGCTACTGAAGAAGGGAAACACGGATGAGCTCGGCGGAGAGGAAGCTCGACCCCTCCCTTTTTTGCTGACCTCGAACTCTTTCTTGTTCGTTCTTTAGCCTCTTGGAGCACCAGTGAGCTCCATATCCACAGCTCTCTCTACAAAATTTCCAATAACTCACCCTCTTCTACCCGCAGATCCTCTACTCAGGCTACACGGACGAGATCAGCAAAGGGCTGCTCATGTCGCCAGCTTTGAGAGCCCGAATCACCCTCCTCGCCAAACGCAAAGTCGACGCCATGGTTCTTGAGCCGGGAGAGGATCGAGCGAAGGTCCAGAAGAGGGTGGAAAGGGGGCTGGAGGGTGTGGCGAGGAGGATGAGCGCGAGTCTGATCGCGAAGGTCGAGAGCCCAAGGCTTATTCGAGTGTACGGGATCGTGCTGCAGAATCTGTTTGCGAGGTTGTATAACTGGGGTGTTCAGTGAGTTTCAGTCTTGTGACGACGGAGGAGGGAGGAAGGGAGAAGAGAAGACGAGATGAGTTGAGCTGATCGTCGTTTCTTTTCATCGCTTTCTTTATTCAGTATCTCCATCGATGAGGTTGTACGAGTGAGTTTCGCGAATGGTACCACTGGTGGAAAACTGGATCTTTCGTTTTAGATCGCTGGGCGAAGGGAACCAGAGCTGACTGCTTCTTTCTTCACTCCCTCGTCGACGCGTCTGAAAGCTCCGAGAAGTCGCCACGATTGCCGCCGCCAACAAGCAGTCTCTGGTCTTCCTTCCTTGTCACAAGTCTCACCTCGACTATCTTCTCGTCTCCTGGCTGTAAGTCTCGTTCTCCTTTCAAACCTGAATCGTGCTGATCGACTTCCTTCCCTCCTTTCGGCAGGTGCTTTCGTCTTGGTCTCGCTCTTCCTCACATCGTCGCCGGAGAAAACCTCAACTTGCCTCTCGTCGGACCTCTGCTGCGTAGGGGAGGAGCGTTCTTCATTAGAAGGACATGGGGTGACGATGAGCTTTACCCTGTGGTCGCGAAGTGAGTCGAATCATCTTCAATATTTTGGTGTTTCTTCGTCTGACTTTTATCTCCTTTTGTTCACCAGCGAATACATCTCTCTCCTTCTCGAGCGAGGTCACAACCTCGAAGTCTTCATGGAAGGGACAAGATCGAGATCGGGGAAGCTTCTTCCACCCAAAGTGAGTTATTTTTCTCTTCGTCACGTCTCTCGAGCGCGATTGTTGATCTCTAAACCCGTCTCCTTCAGTTCGGTATCCTCAAAGTCCTCCTCGACACCGTCCTCGCCGGTCGAACCTCGGACGTCATCCTCTGCCCCGTCAGCATCCAGTACGATAAGGTCATTGAAAGTCGCGGATACGTGGAGGAGATGATGGGCCAACCAAAAACGAAGGAGTCGCTTTCAGGCTTGTTCGGACAGACGTCTGTGCTCGGATTGAAGCTGGGCAGGATTGATGTGAGGTTCCAAGGTGAGTCTGTAACGCGTCTTTACATCTTCTGGGGGGCTTCGCGGAGGAAAACTGGAAGGCTGACGTTGAACCTACTTCATCGAACAGAGCCTTATTCGATCAAGACTCTCCTCGCCGAGCAGACGGAACGACGAACTGGATTCGACGTTTCAAGAACCGAGAAGGACAAGACCACTTTCCTGAGGAACGTAGGATATCGAGTTCTGTCGGATATCAACGGTGAGCTCGATCATCTCCTCCTCCCCTAGCTCATCGCTGACGCCTTCCTTTCCCTTCCATCCAGCTGTCAGCGTGGCAATGCCTTCGGCTCTGTGAGCTGCTCCTCCCCATTTTCTTATCTGTCAAAACTGTAGCTTATCTCTCAGCTTCGTTCGATCTCTTTCCCAGCGTCGCAACCGCTCTTCTTACTCTTCGGACTTCGAGGGTCCGTTGCTTTTCCTTCTACTCTCACTTCCTCATCCGCAATCTTCAAGACTGATATCTTTGTTTTTTTGGTCTGCAGGGAGTCTCAAAAAAGGAACTGATCCGCCGGGTCGACTGGTTGATCGCGACGATTCATTCGAGAGGAGGACGCGTCGTTGATTTTGGAGGACGAACGACGGAGGAAATGGTGGATCGGTGAGTTCTCGCCCAACCTTTCGCAATATCACGAGCGTTACTTACGATACTATGTCCGTTCGACAGAACTCTGCACGTCCTGGGAGACGTTATCGGTCATCGGTCGTCGTCGGAAGTTATCGAACCCACCGTTTACCCTCTCAAACCCTTCGAGCTCTCGCTTTACCGAAACCAAATCGTCCATCTCTTCGTTACTGAGTGTAAGCTCTATCTTCTCTTCCTTCTGATACGGATATAGGCGACTGGGATGAGAACGAAGAAGCTGACTTCTGCTCTTCTTCGTCTCCGAGGCCTCTTCTGCGCGACTCTCTACCTCAGCGTCAAGCAGCAGACCTCCTCGAATCGAATGGATCTGGGAGATCTCATCGAAGAGTGTCGATTCCTCTCGGATCTACTCAGGATCGAGGTGAGTCTCGTTTTTCACTCTCGACCGTTCTTTCGCGCTCGCGTCAAATTGACATGCCTTTCTCGTCTCCCAGTTCGTCTTCCCGACCGATTCCATCGAAGTGAACGTTCGAAGAACGATGGCCAAGCTTGAGGTTCGTCCGCTAGACTACTTTGACGTCTCCATCTCCTTTATCTCGTTCTCGTAGAGCGTCAAACCTGACTCTTCCTCCTCGACTTCCTCGCTCCAGGACGACGGAGTCATCTCCGTTGATTCAACCTCCAACACCGTCGGACTCTCCTCGGCAGAGATGGAAAACGGTCGAGAGCGGTACGATTTCTAGTGAGCTGCTTTCCTTTTCATCACATCCTCGACCCTTCTCTCAGTGAAACAAGACGAAGCAAGACCCAAAATTGACGCGTCTGCTTTCTTTCTTCCCTGTTCCAGCCTCTTCCTCCTCTGGCCCTTCATCGAGTCCTACTGGCTGGCATCCGTCGCTCTCTTCGGCCTCTTCTCCCCGGAGCAACGAGAAGAAGCAGAAGGAAACGTTCGATGGGTTTCCCAAGCAGAGTTCCTCAAAGCTTCCCAAGCAATGGGGAAGACGCTGTTCTGGCAGGTTCGTCTCTCGGATCTATCTCTCTTCCTTCATTCAAGGCAATATCTGACCATTACTTCACTTCCCTTCGGTCTGCTCAGGGTGATCTCTCCTACCTCGAGTCCATCTCAACTTTCACTCTCGCAAACGCCATCGCTCGACTCTCGGAACTGAAGATCCTCGTTATCCGGAAGGTCAAGAAGGTGGTGTTGATTGGGTTGCATCCTGATTGGGCGGCGGAGGAGAGGTTGGGTGCTTGGGGAGAGAAGTTGGGTGCGTTCAGGAGGGAGGGGAAGTCGAGGAGGACGAACGCGCTTGGTGAGTTTGGGTCTCGTCTTTGGTTTCGTTTCGTACTTCCTTCGCCTGGATTTGGTCAGCGCTGACTTTACCATCGTCTGTTTGTGCTTGGGATCTCCAACAGCCGCCGCACGAGTCTACGACCTCGCCAAATCCATGTCCATCTCCCTTCCAACCGTCGAAGTCACCGCTTGGCCCGTTCCTCCTCCTCCTTCCGATCTCACCACCACCATTGCCACCAACTCCGGCGACGAACCAGTCATCGCAAAGCTCTGAAGAATACCCCAACACCAAACCGTTTCACTCTATGTACACCTACGTCTTCGTCTTTTTTTCTCCACCTTCTTCCTTGATGTTTTCTCTCCTTACGACCTCTTCTCTTCTCTCGTAGTCCTACGGTAACGAAACGAATGAGCATTGCAATTCTTCAATAGACAAGCAGAGGCTGTGAGGGGCTAAATGAGGCAAGCAAGGGGTGGCACGAAGACTAACTCCTCTTCACTTTCGCCCGTCCCTGGTTGGGTAGCAGCCCTGATCTCAACCACCTCACCTAACGCGTCGTCTTGATCCTGACCCCAAGGCCTCAACCGTCCACTCTCGACCTTCCTGGCTGCTTCTTCTAAGGTAGCGGAGTTGGAGGGCCTTCGATTACGGGGAGAGAGATTCGTGGTGGTGCGAGGAGTGGGAGTGGGGGTTGATTCGGAGACCCATCGACGAAAGGCTGACCGAGGAGAGGGTGAGGAGGGAGGAGGTCGAGCCGGAGAGCTTTGATGATGGATGTATCCGTCCTTCCACGTCCAGGCTTTTTCGTTGAGACCCTGAGCGGGAGAAGAAGAGGAGGAAAAGGTGCGTGCTGCTGTGAGACGTGTCGGTAGTGAGAGTATGGAGGAAGGGAGGGAGGAAGCAAGAGGAAGGGAGGAAAAGGTGAGCTCGAACGAAAAAAGAAGGAGAAAGCCGAAGAAAGATACTAACCGTGAGCAGGTAGATATTTAGGTTCTTTCGATGGCGATAGATAGAGGCGATATCATGAAAAAATCCCCACTCAGAAAATCTGCAGCGAAAATCGACCTTCTCACTTCGATCGGCCCTCTTCCTCGCTCGCGTCGCCCGGAAGGGTCTTCCCGCCTTTTCGTCTCTCCCTCTTTGTATGGATCGCATTTCTTTCTCTACTCCTCTCTCCGTCTCACGAAAATATTTCATTCCTTTTCCTCCCCTCCCTCTGCTGATTCAAACCCCAAAAGGCCAGGCTGCCCCTGAACTTCCCTCTTCTTCCTGGATCGCCTCCCTTTGCTCCTTCCCTCCCAACCTCCATCTTCCTCAAACAAACGGATCTCGGATTCAACTCCACCTCCCTCTCTTCTCATGTCTGACTTCGAAGGAGAAGCTCTTTTTGCGCCCCGCATCTTGGGAAAGGACGATGGTCAGGTAAGCTGTCTCACTGTACTCTCCATTCTCGGTACGAGCTCGAGGGAGGAGGAGGCGAGGAACGAACGAACAGAGAGATCTGGCTTCTCAGCCGAACGAGCTTTCCTTTTCATTAACCATATCGCCCTTTCGCTTCTTCGTTGCCAGGCTTCCTATATCGGGTCGCTCAAGAAGGTCAAGGAGGATGGTGCTCCTCTCAAGGGGAAGGGGAGAGCTGGGACGAACAAAAGAGTGAGCTCCACTGCCTACATCCTTCGCTTCAATTGAGTCCAACAAGTTCGATGGTCAGACGAGGAGATCGGCTGGAGAATGGAGACACGGGAGCTCTTTCTCAACTCAGTATCTTCGGATCTGTTCGAGGGAGGAAAAACTTCCTCCGGGAAGACTTCGATAGAGAAGTCGTTCGAGTCGAGTCCCGTGTTCCTCGCTTCTGTTAACAGCTTCAGCTCCGCCTTCCCTCCGGTTCCTTCCCTCTCAGCCCTAATGGCCCTCATTTGCTCCCGTTTTTTGTAGTCCTCTGCCGTGCGTAGGCCTTCTTATGTCTCGAGGAACAGGGAAGCGACAGGATGCAACGTTTAATCAGACTCTGATCGTCCGACCTCCCTCTCGAGAGAGATGAAGGACGAGTGGACGAGCTTTTCATTCACTCCTTTGGCTGAACACTTCTCTTCCTCGATAATCCATCGATTCTCTCACTTAGTTCGTAGCGGCCGTGCTGACCTTCCTTCTCCTTCTCGTTCTTCTCTCGGTTTCAGTCCGAGACGGTACGTCTTCACCCACCCTCCCTTCGCTTCCTCACTCTCACACCCACACAATTCCTCCACCTCTATCCGTCCCTCTCCTTCTCCTCACACTGAAATCGTTCTCGTGCTTCCTCGCAGTTCTGCAAACCCCACGTCAAAAGAACCTCTTCCTCCTCTTCCCTCGCCTCCTCCGTCGCGTCGAGTTCGTCCAAAAGAGACCTCCCGTCCGACGACGACGACGACCTTCCTCTCGCTCAGCAACAGAAGAGGGATCACTCTTTGGACAGCGGAGAGGACGATCTTGGTAGTGGGAATGCTGCTGGTGGAGTTGGGAGAGGGATCGGGGTGGATATGAAGACGTTGGTGTTGGAGGACGTGAAGTTTGGGCCGGAGAGCGACGGTTCGTCTTCTTTCTCGCCTGATCTTCTTCTCGAGCTACGGCGCGTTCCTTCCGACGTGAAGCTGATGAGAATACTATCCTTGGTTTACCGCCATGTAGAAAAGAAGCCCGATCCAACCTATTACACCCTCTTGAAGCACGCGCTTCTCTTCTCTCCGTTCGTTCTTCTCCCTCTCTCGCTCTTCCTCTCCTCTCGGTCTAAGCTCGTCACTAACCCTACCTTTCTTCCTCTCTCTAGTCAAAAGAGGCTGACTCTCGCTCAGGTACGATTTTCTCTCTCGTCCTCCCTCTCCTCCTTGAATCCGTCGAAGGCTGACGATCCGACTGTATTCTCGTCTCGCTTTCTTTTTTCAGATCTACGACGCTCTCGAAGGACGATGGCCTTGGTTCGCTAAAGCTGGGAAAGGATGGAAGAATACCGTTCGAAACAACCTCTCGTTGGGACCGTCGTTCCAGAAGATCGAAGCTCAGGCTGTCGCGCAGGAACTCGGGACGTTGGAGAGAGGGACGTACTGGTCTGTCTCGTTCTTTTGCTCTGTCTTTGCTTCTTTTTCGAGCTCAAAGCTGACTCTCTCCTCCTCCTCGTCATCTCTTTTGCAGGTCGTTCAACCCTGATGTTCGTAACTTCTTCTCACGACTCTTCCTCTTGTGCGGCTCTGACTCGAACGCGTCTTTCTCGCTTCTTCTCTTTCCTCTTAGGCTCCCGAAGGCTGCCCTCGCTACGAGCGACACAAGAAACGTGGGAGATCATCGTCGAAAACAGAAGAGGAGAAGGTCGCTCTCCCCGATAAGTCTCGCGGTCGAAGGAAGTTGAATCCGTCCTCCTTCTCTGACGTCGAGGAGGAATCGGAGATGGTCGCCATGCCTGGGATCGTCGAGGGAGAGGGACCTGCTGCTGAGGGAGAGTCTGTCGAAGTGGATGGAGAGACCAGTGGCTTCGGAGAGATGAACGAGGACGTCTTCGACCGAAGAGAAGAAGGAGATCAGGACTCGATCGTCTCGACGGGATCGACGACTTTCGCATCGTGGAACGCGTCGACTTCGTCGTTCTCGAAAGCCAACGGAGAAGGATCCTCTCGAGCTATACCCATCCCATCGCCACCAATCTTTTCTTCCTCTCGACATTCCACTTCTTCGACTCTCTCACCCTTGTCGAGCTCCTCCCTTTCTCCACCTCCCTCGCCGATGGATCAAGCGGTCCCTCTCTCCTCTTCACCACCCGTCTTTCACATGCCCTTCTCCCCCTCCACCTTCGATCCAATCGATCCAACCGATCCAAACTTTTCCCTTTCCTCTCCGACTCCTTCTCCCTTCGCCACCAACTCCCCTCTCCTCTCACCTTCCTCCGCCTCGACTTCGTACTCCGAGTCCTCCCTCGAATCCTGGTACTCCCCTCCGTTCAGAGTCTCCTCCTGCATCCCTGGACCCGCGATCGGAAGAAGCAATGACTCTGGATTCTCGAACTCCACAGGATCAGGATCCTATCACAACAGCTTCGACTTCGATGCTTCCGAGGAACAACATCGACAACCGACCTTTCCCTCTGGTCTCTCAGCAAAATTCCAACTCCATTACCCCTCCCACCCACTCGACTCGCCCTCTGTGGAGTTCATCCACAATCTTTCCTCCTCAAACGAAAAAGAAACGCCCTTTTTCTCCCCTGGATTGACTCCCAAGGCGACCGACGAACAAATCCATCCCCAAACCGATCCCTCGTCGTTCCTCCTCCTCGCTCAGGCTCATACTCAATCTTCCGACCAACCGTCCCCTCTTCGAAACTTGGAACCTTCCTCGTCGTCGATCGACCCTCGACCCAAACACCAGTCCTTTAGCCTTCCTCCTCCAGCGTCTCGATACCACGCGTCGTCGTCGTCGACCTTCCCTGTCGAAGGATCCATCCCCGCCCTGGGGCTGAGAGGTGTAGGTGTTGGGATGGAGGATTTGTTGATGGAAAATGTTGGATACGGAGTTTACGCATCGGAGGACGAGGACGAAGCTGATTTGACTTTCGGGGGAGGAGGGGAGGAGGAGAAGACGCGACGAGCAGGAGTGGATCTCTCGGTCGTGCTGTCGGGGAAGAGTTCGGAGTTCTGGAGGGGATTGTGGGCGGGTTGGAACGGTGCTGGGTCGAGTGTGGGCACGGGGATGGGTAGTGGTGGTGGTGTAGGAGGAGAGAGAGCTGGGGAGGTAGAGAGGGGTCGAGGTTGAGCTCGCGTTCGTTCGTTTCCTTTCTTTTCTTTCTTTTCCCCTTTTTGGGCCCTCTGTTCTTGTTCTTTTCGATCTTCGCATTCTTTCTCTTGTTTTCACCTTTTCTCCCATGCCCACGCCCACGATCTTCGCAGCATACCTTCTGTTCTTTGCTCTCCCTTCATGTACTATCTAGTCTTCTCGTCTTTGCTTTTTCCGCTCTGGCTCAACTCACGACTTTCCTCTCTTCTCTGTTTCGCTCGCTCGCACTGAATCGAATATCTACGAACGTCTTTGCACTATCTAACCTACCCTTTGTGGACGTTCTACGGTAAAGTAAAGGGTTCTGGGAGGGGTTGTGAGGGGTAGCTCTATCGAAGTTCGTGGGAGGAACGACGCTGGCGGGTGCTCGTTGAGGTTTCAGCTCTAGGAGGCTTTGGGGTGGGTGGGAGTGAGAAGGGAAAACGAGAACTACTACTGGGCGACTTGACTGCGAGACTGGTTCTGGAGAAGGGGAGCTGAGAAAGGGAGACGAGAAGGGAAGACGAGAAGTTGACCAATTCTCGGGTGGAAGTTGATGGATAACAAGAAGGTCAAAAAACTAGTCTACTCTTTATACTAAATACGGTCCGCAGTCCAAAGCACCGAGAAAGAAACAGGAGCAGGAGGGAGTAGCTAGGGAAGGGGAAAGCAGACAGGGAGACACGACGAGGAGGCTTCAGCGGTCCCAGCAAATCAAAAGGGGTATAAACTATAAAGGAGAAGAGGAAGAGATGAGAAAAACCGAGAAGAATATGTACCTAAAGTAGAGAGTAGAGACGGAAGGGAGGGTCGAGAGCAAAAGGGGACGCAGCAAGTGAGACGCGTCGCGAAAGGAGGGTTTCAGGCAAAGGAATCTACAGAAATGGAAGAGTCGGCGAAGGGAAGAAGAGAACCAAATATAAGCAGAAGGCCGAGGCCCTGAACCTATAGAAGCGGGGTCTTTAGAGAAGGGGAAAGCAGAAGGGACGCGTCGTGACCAAAACAAAAGAAAGAACGGAACGAGAAGAACTCCTCACTTCCGCCCAACTCCTCTCCAAACCCCCACACCTTTCATCTAATCCTTCCCAATCAGCCTCAGATTCATCCCGAGGCGTCTTCGCGATCCCAACCGCTCTTTCTTTCCTAGGTTCTTCTTTAGCTCCTTCGTTATTTCCCCCCCCTACTGATCCATTTTGATTCATTCACTGTAGCCCGATAGCTTCTCTACTTTTCTCACCACTTCTCGTCTTCGCGTCGAGTTTTCGGTTGCAAGGGTTCGGGAGGGCGGAGCGTAGACGACATGTAAGAGATCGAGTTGATTTAGAAAGGACGTAGGCTACGAAAGTAGAGCAAGAGAGTAATATTAGAGATGCTGAGCTAGACTAAGAGAAAGAGACGTGAGGGAGGCGTACATAACAGAAAAAAGACGGAAAGACTACATCTTTCGACGAACTGTACTACTGAGCCGGCGACTGAACGTTGGTTCCAGGGTAGTTTGCCTCTCCAGCGGAAGAACCAGGAGGGAGTTGCTTCTCGTTCTGTCGAGAGTAAGCGATAAGAGTGAGATAAGCTCAAGCGAGAGGAAGAAGATGCGGCCGGGACTCGGGAAAAAGGGTGAAAGCTCACCACGTTGAAGTGATCTCGCCCCAAAGAACTAGATCCAGATCCCCTAGGCAAGTCCCAGATCATGGTATTTGCAGCACTCTCGCCGGGGTGCTTCTTGGAGTGTCGATCGATGAGGTAGACGAGAAAGATGATGAAGAAGAGCCTGGTCGAAAGAGAAAGATTACATTAGCTGGAGTTCTCGACGCGTCGAAGCAGAAAAGGGACGAACCCGATGATGAATTCCATCCAGGCAAACGCCCAAATAGATCTATAAAGAGGGCGGCACCCGATAGGGTTGGGAACCTGGGAAAAGGAAAGGAAAAAAGGGTTGAAAGAAAGGTCAGCGAAGCTGTTACGCGACGAATTCTGACTGAGATTGCGAAGAAGAGTGTTCCTACATTTGGAGGACATCTGGCAGGGAAATCCCATCTTCTCACAGTGTAGCTCACCGCATTGGCTAGGAAAAGACCAGAAGAGTCGGAAGTCAGCTTCGTTTTTCTTTCCGCTTCAGCTTTGACGCGTCGAAATATTCGGTCTGTGAACTTACCGAGCATCCAGCAGGTCCAAAAAATCAGTCCAGCGATTCCAACGACGGCGGGAATGATGAGAACTAAGGGAAGGCGAGAGAAGCAGAGAATGGCGACGTCGTCGTCGCGTCAGCTTCGTCCTGATCTCTTTCCCTCGTTTCCTTCTTGAGACTCGAGTTTCTTCCGAGAGAGGTTCAGAAGCTAGGGACGATAAGGAAGTATTTGAACTCGCTCGCAAGGAAGAAGAAGAAGCCCAAGACTGAGGAGACGAGGAAGCTGCAGGGGGGCGGGAATGAAACGACTCAATTGAGCGAAGGAGCAGAATTCAAGGATGGAGGGAAGATCTTACCTTGGATCGATGTGAGAGTATCGGCCGTCGAAGGAGTTGTGAGAATGAATGTTAACAGAGGTCAACACCCACGAGGAGAGCGTGAAGGCTACGAAAGTGAGGACGAAGCCGACGAGGATGAGTCGAGAGACGAGACTGATGATGAACGGACGGTAGATAGAGATCAGTCGAGCTCCATGAGGAGTTGGAAGAGAGAGAGAAGCCACTCACGCCATGTTTTTTGAGAAGGACGAAAGTGAAAGCAGGTGTAGATGGTGGTTGGTGGCGAAAGGGAAAACGGGACGACGCTGGGAAGCTCTTTCTGTTGAGAAGTGCGTCATTGAGACGAGCCGCGTCGAGTTGTTTCTAGCACCTTCTCTCTTCTCCATAGTTCTAGAAGTTTTTCCGTAGGTAGCTTATTCATCTCTTGTAATAGTAGATACGTCATAGGTGCTGCGGAGGGTTCTCGTAGGGTATATAAGGAGGGCTCGCACTGAGAGGAGGAGGTTCTTCACTTGTACTGAAGACCATCCTCCTCCAGGTGAGTTCTACCGTCTCTCTCTACTATATCTCGTTTATATATAACTTGTACTGAAGACCATCCTCCTCCAGAGCCGAAACCTCACAACAGGAAGCTCTTTCCGAGCGAACGGGCAACGAAGTTTCGAAAAGGTGATTGCGTCAGTTTTTCGTCTCACTTCAGTTTTCTCAGTGAAGGGAAAATTGTAGAGTCTATAGGAGGGTCGAGAACTGCAGGCGAAGAATGAGAGGATCTAAGACGATACGGAGGAGGCCGACGCGAAATCAAGGCAGCTCTGGGTATTGTGCTTCTTCCCTCCGATTTCCTCACCTGGTGCTGCTAAGAAGAAGAAACTTGAAGGGAAAACTTTTTATTCTTCTCTATTCCAGCTCCCCATCGTCCTCCCAGAAATTTTCGAGCATGAGAAAGAGAAACTCACGAAGCAGAATCAGACGCGCCGGATCGTTCGACTTTTCTTCTTCCTCTTCAACCTTCCTTCTCTCGAGGACAAAAAAAGGTCGTTAACATAGAAAATTAGAATCAGAGAAGTCTCAGCTATTGTGAATGATCGATCGATTAAAGCTTCAGCGCAACACTCCCAATCTCACTTTTCACAACAACCGAACCGTTTACTCCCTTCTTCTCCTCCACCCACTCAACCTCCCCCGTAGCCTTCCCACCCCACCACTTTCCCTTCAACTCCCTAACCGTAACCGTCTTCCCTTCAGCAGGAACCACATCCAAAGAGACCTTCCCGATGTGCGACTCGATGAAGAAGTCGCCTTGGAATCCAGTCTCCGGGAGGTTGAGGTTAATAGATCCGACTTCGGTAAGGGCCGAGGTGAAGAGGGTGGCGTTAGAAGGGACGGAGAGGATGGTTGCGTCGAGGTGACCAACGATGGAGGTGAGGGTGAGGTTGTAGGTCGAGGGAGAGGAGGAAGAGAGAAGGGAGATGTTGGCAAGGATAGGTCCGACCGGAGTGAGGAGGGTGAGGTTGGAAGAGACCGAGAAGTTTCCGATGATGGGACCGACGGAGTTGGTGATGTTGGCCGTGGAGGTAAGGAGGTTCTGCGAAAGAGGTGGGGAATGAAAGGGACGTCAGATCAGCGAGAGGTCCCTGACGCGTCTTTTTGTTGCTCTCTCCCTCGAATTCCCTCCTCCACGCGAAAGTACTCACCTCAGCGACTACTGCTCCAACACCAACTTGGATCTTCAAATCTCCGAAGCTCGCCTTCTTGAGATCCTCAAACTTCACAGGGAAAACACCTCCGACGATCTCGAAGCTCTTTCCGTCGAACTTGGGAGGAACGGAGACGACGATCTTGAAGCGAAGGCTGGGAGTCCTGTCCTCCCTTCGATCATCTCGATGATGCGGGTGTCGAGCGATGGCAGGGGTTCGAGGGTGAGGAGGCTCGGTCTGTTTCGAAACGGAAAGTGAAAGGCGACGCGTCGTTTCGAATTAGCTCAGTTTATTCTTCCACGAGCACTCTCTCTTCTCCTTCCACCAAAGAAGGGCAAAACGAGGCAACTTAGAACTCACCAAGATCCCAACCCCCAAACTACCATTCTCCTCATCTTCAATCACCCCTCCTTCAACCCTCTTCAGCTCTTCGACCCCCCACTCCTCATCCTCCTCCCTCCAAATCGCTCGCACGCTCACAACCAGATCCTTCTCTTCCTTCTCTTCAGAGACGAAGATAATTTCTCCGATAGACTGCTTGCCGATGACCTTGAGAAAGTGGTGGTACTTCGAGGAAGAGGAGACCGAGAGAGGGGAGGCGAGGGAGGAAACGAGGGCCGGACTTTGGTTTGGAGCAGATTCGTTGGCTGAAGGGTGAGGATCGTAGGACTCGACGGGTCCCCAGGTGAAAGGGGTGACGAGATGACCGGGGATGTTATCGGGGAGGTCGAACTGCGAGGGAACGTCGAAGAGAGATCAGTTTCGAAGGGAGGTAGAAGAGGGGAGAGAGACCGACGAACCTCGACGTCCAGCTCGTTCTTCTGGAAATCCTGCTTCTCTCCGCCACTTTGGCACAACCACATCACCAGCCCCACAAGGAGAAGGCTCCTAGTAACCTTCCTCCTCCAGGATCTCTTCTTCGGCTCGGTTTGGACGGTGGGAAGAGAGGGAGGGTTGGGAGGAGGAATGAACGACTCAGAGTTGGATCCGTCGAGGGAAGCCTGAGAAGTCTTCTCGTCGTCGTAATATCGGGGCTGGGTCATCCTTGAACAGAGCGAAGTGGAAGGGAGAAGGTTGTGGTTGGAGGAAAGAGAGGGAAGGAAGGGAAGGATTCGCTTGAAATGGCGAAAAAGAGAGACAGATGGGCAAGCGTGGAAACGTGGAAGGTTCTTGCAAGCGAGGACGGGAGCGAAGCGGGAGACGTGCTGGAGAGGTTTGTGGAAGCCGAAGCCGAGATTAATTTTGCAGTAGGGAGATTCGCATGTTCGGTGACGGAATGGTGACCGGAGGTGCTGGCGAGGACGAGGGGAGAAAAAAGATTCGACGCGTCGCGGATCCGCGAGCAGGCGAAAGTCGAGCTGCTTCATCCAGAAGACATGGCGAACAGAGACCTAAAAGACCGGAGAAGACTCTAGCGTATCAATGAGGTTCGAGAACGGGAGAGAGGGATGCTGGATCGTGGGAGAGGAAAGGCTGGAGAAGAGCTGAGGTCGAGAGATGGGCTGAAAAAGGGAGGGAGGGGAGACGGTGAAAATGACGGGTCAAATCTGGGATGAACTTCGAAGACCTCGAAGCTAGATCGAGCAGGATGGCGTAAGAGGTGATACCCTGTTCGCTAGTCCTTTCGTGCTGGAGAAAAGTAGAGCAGGAGAGAAGACGAGGCCGAGGAGGAGAGGGCGAGCTTCAACAGAGCTCGTCAACGTCTCGCAAATTTGGATGCGCTTTTTGTCCAGGTTGTTCTGGATAGAAGAAGAAAGGGAAAATCGAGCTGTGGTGTATGCGTTAGTCGAGATGGACCAGGCGAATCTCTCTGAAAGTAGAAGAGAAGGAAGGAGGAGAGGGAGGAGAGAGGTTGAGCTCGACTCACCGTCGGGCATTGAGTCCGCTTCTCCAGCACGAAAGATTCTTCCCCGACAAGGATGAAGGAGCGTGAAAAGATGAATTGGTGGGCGAGATGGTGGTTGAGAGCCAAGGCGAGCTGTCCGAAAAACTGGAGGTTGACTGAAAGGTTCTTACCTCACGTGGGAGAGATCTCTGCGATCTCTGCCTCGGCTAGGCCGACATTCGATATTCGATGGGGGCCTTCTCGTTTTCGCTCAACTCTCACCCACTCGCGACTGGAAGCAGTGTCCTAGGACGACTACAAGCGACCCATCCTCGACACTCAGGATAACCTCTCTCAAACGTAAAAGTTACTTCTTCAGCACTCCCACGGCCACCTCTCCATCGAACGCGTCACCCCTTCCCTCGCCTCGCTCTCTCTCCCTTCTCCCCTCCTCCTCCTCTCTCCCCCCTCCCCTCGACGGATGAGCCAGGTCTCCCCTTCGATCTCAACCCTCCATAACACCTTCTGATTCATTCTGAACCTTTGCGCCAACTCCTCCTCGCCCTCGAGTGCTCGTTCGGTCTCACCCTCTCTCCTCCCCTTCCCCTCCCTCTCCCTCCTCCTCCCCGCTTTAGTTCAACCAAACTCGCCTCCTCGTCTTCTCCTTCTATCCCTCTATACTCGGTCTTAACGATGAGCCCTTCAACAAGGCCAGCGAACAAGATCGAGCTCAAGTGTGAGTATCTTCAGCGGCTCGAGAAGGAATAGGACGAGCAGACGGAGGAGAAGCAGAGCTGCCCGAGCTGACTCTCTCCCTCCTTCCTTCCTTTCCTTGGCTTCCTTTTCTCACAGATGGAGTCACAACAGACTGTGAGTACCGACTCATCCCAACCCATTGTACCCATCTCTAGAGATCCCATCTTCTCTCGAGCTTGGGCGTCCTTTCCTGTCTCAGCTCATGAGCTCTCCTCCTTCCGAACTCTCGCCGCTGACCTTCTTGTTTCCTTCTTATCCTCTTCGTTACAAGTCCCCGATCTCGGACTTCATGCAGCAGCAGTCACCAACAACGTCGGTCTCGCCCACTACGCCCTCACACACGGTCAACCAGAGAACTCGGTCCTCCATGGGATCCTCCCTCTTCACGCTGCTTCCTCAGGAGGCTCGGAGGCCATCGTGAGGATGCTGCTCGAGCGAGGAGCGGATGTCAACGCTCCGAGGTGAGCATTTTTCGCCGTTTTCTCACTAGTGAAGTAGCTAGAGGTGTAAGGAAGCTGACCAGGTTGTTGCATTTTCACTCTTTAGACTTCCAAGACGATACTCCAACGACGGAAAGAAGACACCGTCCGTCGGCGTCTCCGGTTCGTTTCCTCCTCCTTTCCTCTTCAGTCGATAGCTCGCAAGCCTTGAGCCCACGAAACCCCTTTTCTTCTCTTGTCTTTCACAGGCTCTGGTCCTCTCCACTTCGCTGCCTCCAACGGTCACCTCCAAATCGTCAAACTCCTCCTCTCGAAAGGAGCTCGTCACGACATGAAGGACAAGCACGGACTCATGCCTGAGGACCTTGCTCTCGCAGCTGGACACGAGGATATAGTTCAGACTCTTCGAGCTTGGGGAACCTTGCGAGCTTCGTTGCAGGAGAGGGACGAAGAGGACGAAGCAGGAGGGTCGGGCAGTGGTAGAACGAAGGAACAGGAGGAAGAGGACGAGGACTTCGGTTTCGCTCCTCTTCGTTCCAAGTCCATGGGGAACGCAGGAAAGAAGAGTGGATTGGGAGTGAAGAAGACTTTGGATAACTTTGTGAGAGGGAGGAGAGCATCATCGTCGGCGGAAGGCCCCATGCCAGCAGGAGACCGAGCCTCGATTCGACAACTTCGCCACGCCTCCTCCAAAACCTCCCTCTCGCCATCCATAACCTCCTCACTCGGCCCTCAAGACTCCGCTCTCGAGCTCGCCTCACCCATCGAATCCTCATCCTCCTCGCTACACTCCCGACGACTCGTCACGGACGCTCCTCTCACTCCTCTCCCTTCTCACATGTCGGAGCCGAAAACGCGTCGACCTTCCCTCCCATCCATCCTCGAAAAAGCAGCTCATTCGCTCGCTCATCCTCATCGCTCCTCCCAAAACAACAGCAACATCACCAACCAACCACCAGGTCACTCGCTTGACCGAGCAGGTACCTTCAGCTCGGACGTCTCCGACTCAGGATCTGTCTCGAGCTCGAGGAAGTTCACTAGCAATCGAACCCTCCTCAAAATATTCCATCGAAAACACCTCGGATCTCGCAACGAAGACCCATCCCCATCGCCTCCTTCAGCATCACCCTCTCCTCCCTCTCGTCTAGCGAGCCTACCCATCTTCGACGACGATGAGGACGTCGACCGGACCATCGAGGCGATCCGTCGACAGTCTTTCGACGGCGCTTCGACGCGAGGAGGATCTTTCGACCTTCCCGATCGAGCTCGAGATGGCGTCTTCGGACGAGACCACGTAAACGACCCACCGGAGGGAAGACCAGGTCATCGTCCTCCTCCTCCTTCCGCGCCAGCAACCCACACCACTTTCCACTCCTCTCGGAATCGCTCCTCTTCCTCCTCTTCTGTGGCTTCCTCCCACTACGTGCTCGCTTCTCAATCCTGGAACCAGTCGACTACCAACTCTCTCAATCTCTCGGATCAGGGAGGACCCAGCAACGACGCGTCGTTCTATCGTCCAAGGAAGGGATCCGAGGTCGTCTCGCCGTCGCCGTTGGCAGCGGAGTGGTCCATGAAAGATGGAATTGCTACCAGGAGGAGAGCTAGTGATCGGAGCAATCGGAGTGGAGGCATCGAGGAGGAGGATGGGAGACCTCGACCTCGAAGTGAGGACGGCGTCGAAGGATCGTTGCCCATCGATTATAGCGACGAGGAGGAGTCCGGAAGCGATCCTTATCGATCTTCAGCATCCACCAGTACTCGTCCAGAACAACCCTCTTACCCACCATCATCCCCTGGATCTTCCTATCGAAACTCCTCCTACCTTCGCCAACCTCCGCTCTCCTCCTCCCCTTCCAAAGTCTCGTTCGCAAACAGCTACGGAACCTCCAGCACAGATCGACCTCCACCTAGTGCTACAAGCTCGAATGTCTCCTCCCTTCGGAAAGTCGCGTCGGCCAACCTTCGTCGAGGAGAGGGAGGCCGTCCCGACTCAGGCGATCCTTACGCGCCGTCAGGCTCGATCTACGGAACGGAGGCTTCCCATTTCCAGAGGAGCGGATCCCTCGACGACGATCGTTTGAACGAGGGTCGAGAGAACCTCTGGGCTGAGCGAGGATACGATGGTGGTGGTCCTTCGACGAGAAGGGGAGGCATGCTGGCGAACGCGACAGCTCGAGCGGGAAGGAGTCGAGGAGCCAGCTTCACCTCTACCGTCTCCTCCGTCTTCTCGACCTCACCGAGTCAAACCTCACCGGCGCTCACTCCTCCTCAACCGAGTCTGGACGACGAGGACTACAGTACCGACGGTTGGCCGTCATCTTCGGTTCAGCCAGCGATCACCGTTTCGGTCACTTCGCCTCAAACAGGTCGATCTCGGAACGTCAGCGTCTCATCCGTCTCCTCCAACACTTCAGGGAGAGGAGGACACGTCTCAGGTTCAACCAACGGCACCTCCTACTCAGCTCCTTCCCTCCTCTCTTCAGGAGCGTACTCCACCTCCTCCTCCGGCACTCCAGCCTTCCCTCCCGTCCCTGAACACCCCAACAACCCTCCTCTCGACACCACCAACGGTCAACCCAAATCTCCTACTACTCCTTACTCCCCTTACTCCCCCTCCCAATCCAACTCCCCGGCCTCAGGAACCTCCTCCTTCCCTCCTTCCCCTCGACGCGTCTCCTCGCGAGCGGAAGCTCGCGATCTCGTTCGAGCAGCCGAGAAATCCATCCTCGATCGACCGACCTCGAGCGAATCGACCCTCTCGCTTACAGCGCAGCTTGCTGCTTACGGAGAGAAGCTGGCGATTGAGCGGGAGTTCGCGAGAGGCGAGGAGCAGGTCAGGGTTCAGGAGGCGGTGAGGCTGAAGGGGATTGAGAAGGAGAAGAGGAGAGCTGATCGGTCGTTGGGTGTGGAAACTGGTGGAGAGGAGAGTAGAAGAAGGAGCAGAAGTCGAGGAGAGGAGAGTCAGAGGAGTGGTGGAAGTGGGGAAGGGAAGAGTAGTTCGTCAAAGGCTTCGAAGGGCAAGCAGGTCTTGCTGGGAGTTCAGCAGCCGAGCATCTTGGATCGGTCGGGAGCTGCCGCTGGGACTAGTGCGAGTGCGGGAACGTCGTCGAAAGGGTTTGCGAAGCATGTGCGAGATCGATCGACGAGTGGTCGAGGTAAGTTCTTTTCCTCCTTCGTGCGTTGTGTCGTTTTCGCGTTCAAGCTAATCGTGTCCGTCGCGTTCATTCCCCTCAGCTCGAACTCTTCCGCCCAATCCTCTCATCACAGTCGAAGCACCACCCTCCCAACGCTCCTCCATCCCTAACGTCGCTCAGATCTACTCCAATCGAGCCGAAGCACTCCGAAAGAAAGGGATCGCCGTCACTTCAGCCATCTCCTCCTCTCCTCTCGCTTCAACCCATTCCTCTCCTCTTTCCTCCACAACCATTGCCACGCCCTCCCGACGACCTTCTCACCCACCAGGAGAAGGAGATCGTCAACGCTGGATCATCTCCGGACACGGAAATGGAACTGGAACAGGGCTCGCTCAAAATCCTCCTACGCCCGAAGGAGCCGCTGTGGCGGACGAGGGCGACTCGCGATGGACGAACCCTAGGAAGGGCTCGGCGGATACCATCAGCAGCTCAGGAACACATCACGCCCTTGCTCATCCGCATCATCACTCTCGATCTCCTCTCGTTCCACCCTTCGTTCCACCTCCATCGCCTTCGTCCATCTCTCCTTCGCAATCCGTCTCGAATCGAGGAGGAAGTTCCATCGCCTCCTCCTCCGCCATTCTCCCACCAACACGTCTCATTCCGCCCATCAACACTACCTCCCCTCTCCCACCACCCTCATCTCCCACATCCTTCCTTCACCCACCCTCCTCCTCCCCATTCTTCAACAACGGAGCATCGTCCCCTCATCGCGTCCCGTCGCCCAAACCTTCACACGGAACCTCGTCCTCAACCTCAACGGGCCCACCAACGTTGGCTGCTCCGCCGAAGTTTGAGATCGTGAAGCGTTCGGCGGAGGGAGGGGAAGTGAAGGCTGGGAAGGAGGAACTGATTGGGTTGGGGTTGGGAGTGAAGGAGGAAGTGGTGGTTGGTTTAGGAGGAGGGAAGAACAGCGTACCGAGGAAGCTGCCGTCGACGGGTCCTGTTGGGTGGGGAGCGAAGATCTTTGGAAGACGGGGATGATTGTTGGAAGGTGAGTTTTGAGGAAAAAACAGCACGGAAGAGGGAGAAAGGAGGACGGGAAAGGCTGACGGTTCGTCGCGTTTTGGGTTTCGTTCGTCGCATCTTTAGTTCCCTCATCCCTCTTTACGCGATCCTTTTCACTTATATTTGTATCACATTCTCACCCCGATCTCTATTACATACCCTCTCTCTCTTTCTCCTCCTACCTTTCGCCCATCTCTGTTTTTCTCTCGCGGTCACGTTCAGTTTTCGTTCTTTCCTTTCTCTCTCTCTCTCTCTTCATTCACGTCTTGCAACGATCCCCCTCAATACCCAGATACCTCTCTCCTTTCTCTCATATACCCCTGTGGTCTTTTTTCGTTTCGCAGCTGCTCGCTATTCACGTATCTTTATCTCTCCTTTCACGACACGTCCAACGCTTCGACTCGATCTTGATGTTCCTGCTCTCGAATCTCTTCAATAATGGCCTCTTTATCTTGTAGGCTCTCTTTGCAGATTCAGCCTCGGCTCAGATGCGTCTGCGAGGTCAAGGTGTTCAGGTCTTTTTTGAGAGAAGTAGCGGGCGAGTCACCTTCGAAAGCTCGCATGGGCCACTCTTTTCCTTCGCTTCGCTCTTCTTGGACCCCAACTCATCACCTGCTTCTTCCTTCAGCATGACAGCAATTCCTGGTCAGTATCAATTCTCCCTTATCATCTCTCTGTTCTAAAGCTGACCGTCCTTTCTTCACTCTAGCTTTCTCCTCTCCCTCCTCGCTCGAATACCAAACCTACCTCCCTTCGCCCCTGACCAAAATCCTCTGGGTCCAGCGCTACATCCCCTTCATCGACGCGTCTTCTCCCAACGTAATTACTCAGGTTTCGGTCCCTCAGGCGATTCCGTGGCGGTCGACTCCCGGGGACGGACGACTCACGACGTTTCGCCTCGCCCGAAAAGAAGAAGATGGGTCTGCTTTGAAGGCGTGGCTTGAAGGGCATGGACTTGAAGAGCTCGAGGAGAGGAAGGAGTGGCAGATCAAGGGCGATCTTCTGGGGGAGATAGATATGGAGGAGTTGAAAGCGTTGAAAACTTGCAGGAGGGAGGAGTGCCCGACGGGGGTCGTGAACGTGTTGTTCGTTTGGGAGGGGGTTGAGGAGGTGAGTGGGCTTCTTTATCGCTGCTGACGGGTTTGAGAGCTGATCTTCTTCTACTCTCGGTGGTGTGGTAGTGGATGGACTACCTGGAAGAGGTCCAATCTGGCGAGATCATCCCTGAACGAGTCGCAAAAGATGTGGGTTCGCGTTCCTCCCTCTTTGCGCGCGTCTCGAGCTGAAGACCTTCTTCTTTGCCTCTCAGATCTTCTATTTAAGATAGAACGGACTACCTAAGGATTTCTCTCTGCCTCTGGACCTTGCGAAACCGATCCCAAACGTCGTGGTTTGAGCTCGAGACGACGCGTCGTGAGCATCTTCAGTTCCTTTTCCCCCGTCTCTTTGTTTCAGTACTGGCCATTCTTTCTCCGAAAGGCAGTTTTGGGCTCCCAACTACTCTTTCTACAACCTCTCGCCGTGATGGTCTCTTCCTCCAGGGAGAAGACATCTCAAAGGACGACCAACGCGACCAGCGCGTTTTCGTTTCGGGTCTTGGTAAATTCTGCCTCGAGTAGAATTTCAAGCCATCGCCGTCGCAGTCAAGTGTAGTTGTCCTTGAAAGCAGAGTGAAGTTCTCCGTGAAAAAATCAAAGGTTTTCTTCAACTTGAGCTCGTCATGTCTGAGATCTGAGCGATCTGAGCTCCGAGAGGAAGGCGACGATTGGGTCGAGCTCACTCCCTCCTCTGCTGTTGCTTCCTCCAAACGACCAGCAACCTATAGAACGTCCCTGGAGGTTCATCGCTCTCACCCCTCGAACCTTCCGTCTTCACCTCGGAGTCGAAGCTTCCCGAAACCCAGCAGACTCCAATCCAAGATAGCTCCAACGAAATCCGACCGAGCTCATCACACTTGACTCCATCCTCGTCCCTCTTTCTCGACTGAATCCCTCCCTCCCTCGCAATCTTTTCGCACCACAGCTCTACGCTGTTTGGAAACCTGTAAGTTGAAACCTCCTTTCATCGTTGCGGGTGTCGAGTCGAAGCCAAAGGAGCCCGAAGCGACGATGAAGGGAAGGGAGCTCGAGCTCGGATCCTTCCCTTCTGTCTCCTTCTTCCCCCTCCTCTCCACCCAAAGCTGACTCTCTCACTCATCCTCACTCCTCCAAGGTTCCACCTTCCCCGTTTCTCTGCTCAAGAATGTCTTACGAACCGCTCCCCTCTGGCTCTCCTCCCTCAACCCCTCCCCAGCGACATCGACCCCTCAGCCCCCTCGACACCTCCCCAACCTCTACCAGCAATACCTTCACGCCGTCCAAAGGGAAAGTAGACCTCAAAAGCTTAGAGGAGGGATTCTCGAGATGGATAGATGTCGTGAAGGCGAAGGGGAAGGGAGCTGGCAGGAAGAAGAAGAGAAAGCTCAAGCTGGGGGAAGGGGAGGAGAAGCCTGAGTTGATGGAGAGTGTTTTTGGGAGTGAGCCTCCTCCTGTGGTGAGTCGGACTCTCGAGGAAACTTGACCCCGCCTAAATACTGCTGAGGTGCCGCAGGAGCTAACTTGCTGTTTGTTCTTGGGCGAATTTTCCAGGCTTCCACGTCGAAGCTCAGTCCGAACGAAGGGTCGTCGCCGACGCCCAGTCATGAGGAGTTTTTGGAGTGAGCCTGCACTCCTCTTCCTTCCCTTGGCCTCTAGACAAATCCAGAGCTGATAAAGCTGCTTATTGTGGCATTTAGGACCGTCGAAGCCGTCAAATCGGCCATGCAGAAGGGAGTTCATCCCAAGTTGATCGCGAAAGGGTCATCAGGCTCGTACTTCGCCAGAGACGAGAATGGACATGTCGTTGGGTGAGCTTCCTCTGGAAGCTTTATAGAAGTTGCTTTCGAAGCTGACTTCTCTTGTTCGCTTGCTCCAGAGTCTTCAAACCGAAGGACGAGGAACCCGTTCGTCTTCTCCCTTTTCGCGCCGTCGAACACGCCTGACCTCGCGTATCTTTTTCCTCGTCTACCCCAGTACGGTCGTCTCAACCCGAAATGGACGAAGTGGATACATCGAAACTTCTTCTCCTGGATCGGATGGGGTCGAGCCTGCCTGATCCCCAACCTCAGCTACGTTTCAGAAGCAGCAGCCTCAGAGCTCGACCGCCGTCTTGCCCTCGGAATGGTGCCGCGAACGGAGCTCGTGTCGCTCTCGTCGCCTTCGTTCTTCTACGATTGGATCGATAGGAACGCCTACTCGAAGAAGAAAAAGCCGCTGAGGGAGAAGATCGGCTCGTTCCAAGTCAGTCTTTTGTGTTTCTTCCGTTCGACGCGATGGAGCGGATCGCTGATCTCTTCGCTTTCATCTTCTTTGTCAGATGTTCATGCACGGATACAAGGATGCCACGGAATGGGTACGCTTCCTCTTTCCACTTTTTCGCTCTTCGCTTTTTCGCTCATTCCCTTGGCTCCCTGCTCATCCTCCTTCCCTCCCTCTTTCAGCTCAAAGAACACCCCTGGCCAGGCCTCTCCTACGACGACGAACCCGGACGAACTCGTCATCTCAATCGATGTCTCACTGGAGTTCAGCTCATCTGTGGGAGAGCTGGTGCCGCCGAATGGGACGAGGAAGACGAAGACGACGAGTTGCAGCGGGAGCGGGAGGGGAGCTCGGAGAGGAGGGAGTTCCGCTGGACTCAGCAGCTCAAGACGGACTTCTGGGAGGAGCTCCAGAAGCTTGTGTGCTTGGATTTCATCATGCGAAACACCGATCGTGGTTAGTCTCTTTATCTGTCTAGAATCAGGGCGCTTCAAAAAGCTGACTTGACCTCGACGCGTGTTCTTCCCTTCGCAGGACTCGACAACTTCATGATCAAGTACGAACCTGGCTCTTCATCACCTCAACCCAGCTCTATCATCTCCTCCGCTCCCACCATGATCGCCAATCCCTCTCGGACGGACACGTCTCAGCGATCAAGAACTCTCGATCCAGAACGTCGACCTCGCATTCGAATAGCTGGTCCGTCCTTTCCCCATTCCTGTTCTTCGTTCACGAGGATCCTTTACACTAACGCGTCGTTCATCTCTTCGACCTCTACAGCCATCGACAACTCCCTCTCCTTCCCTCACCATCATCCAAACTCCTGGAGAAGCTATCTCTTCGGCTGGCTCTTCCTCCCCGTCTCACTCATCGGCCAACCTTTCTCTCAAGCAGCTCGGGATCGACTCGTCCCTCTTCTCTCGTCCCCAGCTTGGTGGCAAGAGACCCTGGCCGACCTTCGAGCGATCTTCGAGGTCGACGAGGACTTCTCGGAGAAGATGTGGAGTCGCCAGGTGGCTGTCATGAAGGGTCAGGGCTTGACGCTCCTCGAGTCTCTCAGGAACCCAGTGAGCTTTTGTTTTCCCTTTTCTTCTTCTCTCTTTCCTCCTTGCGTCGCTGATCTCGCTCGCGTTATTTTCCGGACTCACTCCCAGGACGAAGGACCTCTTGAACTCTGCCGCCGCGATCGCTACGAAGTCCTCGATGAACTCGTCGAAGTCGAGGATAGCCAACGAACCTCAGAGCTCATCGCTAAGACGCTCGGTCGAGCTCTCACCTCCCCCTCCCTCACTCTCCCCACCTCTCCTTCAACCGACGCCGTTTCCAACCCTTTCGCTCCCCAAACCTCCCTTCCCCAACTCATCGACTCCGACCAAACCACTCCTACTCGTCCAATCCCATCTCGAAGTCGCTCCATCGGATCTCCTCGCTCTCCTCGCTCCTCCCTCGATAAATCCTTCAGACCGATTCCCTTCTCAGGTCGACTCCAGGAGGGATGGAAGTTCTCGGGAGCCACTGGAGTCGAGGTAAGCCTCCTCATCCCCCCCCCCCCCCCCCACTCCCCCCCCCCTTCTCTCCAGCCAGCACCAGCGAGCTAACTTTGATCCACTTCGCACTCTCTCTGTCTTGCCCAGGTTCTCGATGCTCTGGAGAAGGTCGACAAAGCCGAACGAGAAGCCGAGAGACGTCTCCTCAGTCTCCGAAACTCCATCGACTTCGACGAAGAAGACGAGGACGAAGTCAGCTTCCGACTTCGAGGAAACTCTTCAGCTTCAACGCGTCGAAACTCATCGGCCGTCAACAAATCCTTCGTCGTCGGTCAACAACGCCCTTCTCGACGATCGCATCGAAGCTACTCTTCAACCGGAGGAGCTTCAGGATCGCTCTTGAACGGGATCGTCGAGTCTACGATGGAGGATAGGCACGAGCACGACTCGTTTGGGGACGGAGCGGCGGACATGACGAGATCGGTTGGGTCTTTGCGAGGTGGGAGGAACGGAGCTGCAGCAGATGGGGGGGAGATTTCGGGCTCGCATGGGAGGTGGAGTAGCGAGTTTACGAGGAAGTCTGGGGACTGGGATGGGGATGGAGGAAGGGGAGAGCTTGATTTGGAGGCTGGTGGGGGCGGAGCAGAGGCCGAGGGGAAGAAGAGGGTCGTGGTTGTCGAGAGATTGAAGAAGATCCCCGGAAAGGCTTTCTTCTCTGGCTGGTGAGGTTCTACAGCGGTAGTTGCTTTTTCGTTTTCGCTTCTTTTCTTCGTACGCACCTTCCTACTGATACTAGACTATAAATCATGCACAAATCGCATTTCTCTCTGAGACGCGCGTCCAACAATTCATTTCCCCATCCTTTCCTCCCTATCTTTGCCCTAAGATCACAGATCAATCAATCATCCTCAACCCCCCCCCCCCCAAAAAAAAAGTTCAACAAAAGCTCAACAGCTTTCGATAATCACTCCCTAACCGGATCCTCCCTCCTCCTCCAAACCCCAATCCACTTTGATCCTCCGTTCCTCTCGACCTTCTTCCCCTCCTCGGTCGACTTCATCGTCGCGATCACGCAAGGGTCGGACTTGAACTCTTCGCTTTCTGGGTCGAGGGGTGTGAAGAGTTGAGGGAGGGCGGAGAGGTGTTTGGTCATCCAGAGATGGAGATCTGGAAGAGAAGAGAGAAGGCAGAGGGAGGTCAGCGGAGAGAGAAAGAGACGCGTCTCTCGACCAGCGAAGAAACGGTGAAGAAAAGCGTACCATGAACATCAGTGACGCAGTACACGAGTCCTCCAGGTCGGAGAACGTACGCATATTCGGCAAGCAGGGTGATGCTGAGGGAGGAAAGGGAAAGGGGAGGTAGGACGAGGCGAGGCGAGGGAGGGAAGAGAGAAGAGGGAAGGTCAGCTCGACTGGAGTCTATTCTCGCAGATGGAGAGAGTGAGCCGAGTAGATGGAGAGCTCGGAATGGATGGTCGCTGGGGGTAGAGAGACGCGTATGCGTGGGTCGAGGAAGAAGGGAAGAGAAGAGAGAGGACGAACGAGATGATCCTCTGCTTGTGCTTTCTCGACTTGAAGTGAGGGTCGGGGAAGAGGAAAAATAGCTTCTTGAGCTGTGTTCCGAAAGCGAGAGAGAGGAGTCAGCGGCTGGAAAGGGGAAGGAAGGATAATCGACGCGTCGAGTGATGGTTGAGACGTCGAGCTTTCCTTCGAGCTTCAACACGAGCTGAGGACGCTGAAGAGAATGCCGAAAGGATGGAGGAGGAAAGTCAAAGACTCACCTGTCCCTTCTCAAAGAAGTTTGTCAAGAACTTCATGGCGTTGGCTCGAATGACGGAAACGTTTTGGAACTTTCCAGGGTTGATCAATCGTTGAGCGATGACCTTGTCGTGAACGTATTGGGTGACCTGGACTCGGATCTCCATACCTGATCAAGAACAAGAACCAAAGCCACGAGCAGGGAGAAGGGGAAAGGTCAGCTCGAGGAAGCTTCGTGGCGGAGGAGCAAGAGCTGACCTCAAAACGCGAGCTCGTCCAGGAGAGGAAGAGAGGAGGGAGAGGGAGCATAGACGAACCGAGCATCAGAGTGTGAGGGAACATGGGCGACAGCTCCATCAGAAGACCTCCGAATCCACATCCGATATCTGCAAACTCGACCCTGTGGCCTGTGGGAGAAGGAGCGAAGGAGGGAGTTGCGGTTGTTGAGCTCGAAGCGTCGGCGGAGGGAGCAGGGAAGTAAGCTGGGTAGTGAGTCGACCAGTCCTTTTCGGCGGGGCATGAAGGGCTGAAGGCGAAGATGGAAGCGGAGAGAGTCAGCTGGGCTCAGAAATGGGAGATAGAGAGGAATATTGAGGGTAGAAGAGGGAGGAGGAGAGGAGGGAAGGAGCTGCTGAACTCACTAGTCGAGCTCATGATCCGCTAGAGGATTAGCGTGAGCTCGCTGACGGTAGAATCGTTTCTGAGGGAGTTTAACGACGGTTCCTGAGGGCGTTGAGAGATATTCCAAATCAGTACATGGGATCTAAGAGGAAATAAAGACGGATTGGGAGGAAGGAAAGCTCACCGTCGGGAGCGACAGCTTCTGTTGGCTCAAGAGCTTCACTGGGATCCTCGAGTCCTTCAGGGTCGTCCATGGGCGTAGTTGTTGGAGGAGGCGGGAGGGCTGAGGGGTCTAGTTCTTCGGCTTTGCGTTTCGGAGCCATTCGTAGAAAGGGAACAGAGGAGAGGGTGAGTGTTTGCGACCAAGGGAAGGGACTGGAGCTCAAAAAGCTCGAGCTCCTCCCCTCGCGACCAGAGCCCGTTGTCAGGCTAAGCGATCTATGTTGATTTTACGAAATTTCACAACGGCGATATGTTCTTTACTCCAGGGTGACTGATCTTGTTGAGCTGAGGAAAATCTGCCTCTGCTGTGAGTGTCAAAATGTTCCACTCTGGAAGGAGGCCTTGTTTCCGAAGCTGACCGCCTCGTGCTCTCCCAACTCTCACCAAGCCCTAGCTTCTTCTTCCCTTCTCTTCCCCTCAGGATGTCCGCTACTACAGCCCATCGACCGTTCTCTCCTCTTCCTTCCAAGGTCACCCAGCGATCTTCGTCGTCTTCCTCTCAGCCTGGGCGGGATCGTCTGAGCGTTCACCAAGCATCCCCGTCGTCCTCCCTCGCCTCGTCCGACAGGATAACCCATCTCAAGGAGGGAACTCAGCCAAAGAGATCCTCTTCAACTCCACCAGCTGTGTCTTCTACCAACGGAGGGGACAAGAAGAAGAAACGATCGTGAGTACATGCACCAGAGTCTCTGTCGACCCACTCGCTCGCCTCTCCCCTTCCCTCCCTCCTCCTCTCCCCAGCGCAGCCTCAGAGGTCGACCCGTTCGCTGACTCGTCCCCGGTCTTTGGTCGCTTCAGGAGTAAACCTTCCGAGATGGAACTTGCTCGTAGGAAGGTCAAGGTGAGCCTCTTTCTACCATCTGCTTCTTTCTCGCTTCCCCTCCTTCCCTTTGCGAACATGCAGGAAGGAGCCATCCCACAACCAACCTCTCTCTTCCCTCCCGGCCTCGGCCGGACCCAACTCCTTTTTTCTCGCCCTTCACCCCAGCAACCCCCTTCAAGTTTCCCAGATCGTCTCTCTCAAGCTAACCATTGCGCTCTCCTCACTTTTTGACCTTTTCTACCAGCTACTCTCGTCGTATCGAGCTCTCTCGCCAACGCTACCTCCGTCGCCACCTCCCTCTCGATCACCGTCTCCTCGTCCTTCCCACCACCTTCCTTCCTCCGCGAACACTTCCTCCTCCTCCCAACCCTTGCCGTCTACCAGCACAACACCCTCAGCATCCTCTTCTATCAACAAAAGATCCATCCCTTCGCCTCCGTCCGAAGAGGACGACGTCAAACCCTTCGCCGAGAGTCGGAAGAGAGTCAAGCTCGAGGAGGAAGGGAAAGACGCCGCCGAGGCGGAGCGAGCTCTGGCTATCGAGAAGGAAGCAACGGAGAAGGAGCTCGCTATAGCAGAGAGGAAGAGGAAGAGAGCCTCAGAGGTCTGGGATACGGATAGGTTCAAGAGATTGGGCAAGGTGTGAGTTCTAAACATTCCTCCTCCGTCTCCTCCTCTCCTTCCTCCCTTTTGTCTCTCTCGCGAAACAGACAGGAAAACTCCGGCCTCCGTCGAAATCTTCGTCGTCGACCGATCAGCTGACGAGCTTTTTCTTTTTCTCTCGCCATCCCTCTTCCCATCGCTTCCCTGGTATTGCGTTTCAACAGGTACAAAGAAAAAGCTCGAACGATCAAGCATGCCGCCGACGCTCGAACGCGTTCTCATCCCACTTCCTCCTCCGCCGCACCGACCGTTCATTCGCTCATGTCCCTCGTCGAGTTGACGGATTCGATCCTCCTCTTTGTTTACGCTTTCTGGTGCGAGGATCAGACGACTCCTGGGAGGGTGGGAGTGGATATGTGGAGGAGTATGGACGGGATGAAGAAGGTGGTGAGGACGCTGTGGGAGGGAGTCATCAAGGCTTCGGGAGGAGGGAAGGAGGAGGAGAGTGCAAAGGCTTTGCTTGGGCTCTGGTGAGTTCCTTGACGTATCTGTTGGGTCTTGGGGGTGGGAGGTAAGGAGTGCATGAGAGCGAATTGAGCTGACCTTTGACCTGTTTGGTTTCTCGTTTCGTCGTCGCTCAGCTACCTCATCGACGCGCTTGTCCTTTTGCACACGACCGTCTACGAGCAGTCTATTCTTCACACTCGGACTCAACGAATCTCCTCCTCTCCTCGACCACCAGCACCACCTCATCCCTCCAACGGAGCCTCCTCCTCTCGTCTCAACGGATCTCAGTCTTCGAACGGCAGCACCAACCTCACCGCCCCAACCAACGGTCTTCCACCAGCCGACTCTCCTTCCTCCCTCGCCTCAGCCTCTTCCTCTCCGTCCTCCTCCTCAGATCCATCCCACCCCAACTCCGGTCTTCCAGTAGACTACATCCCCACCATCCTCTCCCTAACCTCCAACCTCCCCCGTTCCCTCCGTCTCCTCTCAACCTCCCAACAACTCCTCTCCTTCCCCATCCTAAGAAAAAACTTCCCCTCCACCTGGACCATCGCTATGAACTCGGATATCGCTGGCTGTGGTGGAGACGGAGGTGAACGAATGGTGGATCCGGAGTGGGTGGAAGGAGGGTGGGGATGGCCTTTGGGTCCGTCGGGAGCGATGGGTTTGGGGGTCGGGGGAAGTGGAGTGGGAGCGGGAGGAATGTTGCCTCATATGGTTGTGTTTGGGAGGGCGTTGTTGCAGGAGTGGGTGAAGGGGAGGAAGGAGGTTAGGGAGGAGTATGATTTGGCGAAAGGGTGGAGGAGGGTTTGAAGAAGACGCGTTCTCCGTTTTTCCGGTTTCGTTTTGATCTTTCTCGCTTCGAGTTGGGTTTCTACATCTTTTCCCTTTCCTTCCTCATCTCGGTGGTGCTCTCTCTCTCTCTCTTCCTGTTTAATCCTCTTCTTGATCTTTCTCTTTACGTTTTTAATGACCCCAACCTTCTCTTTTCCCTTTGATCTTTCGTTTCGCTTTGTCTGTTTTTTTCTCTTACTCTTTGCTCTCTCTACAGCCCTTCTTGCTCTCTACTACCAGAGCCGTTTCGTCTCGTGCTCTGCTTATTCTCTCTCTCTCTCTCTCACTTTCCTACAGCCGCGTCTACTACACTTTGTTTCGCTCGATCTTCTTTCTTCCTGTGTGAGTCGACCCATCGCTCGCGTCCGTCCTTGCTTTCACGCTTCGTTTTGCTTTACACATCTACTACAGATCTCCTTCCATTTTTTATTTTCTTTTTGGCTCGTGCTTTTTTTCGTTATCGGATCTTAGTAGTCCAAGGAAGCTTCGAGAGTGTCGGTGCAAACAAAGTTTCTTTGGCATGGTGCGTGGGTGCTTTCTTTGAGAAAGTTGGTTCTGGAGGAGAGAGTGTCGATCAACAACCAACGACGACTTCAACTCTCTCAACCCTTCCTTCCCTTCCTTCCCTCCCTCCCTCTTTCACTCACATCCGCATCTTCGACAACCCCCCTCATTGCTCTCTTCTTCTTCACCCTCACCCACTCCCCCCCAAAAGAAGCTCTTCGAAGCTCTCTCTTCACCCACCTCTGATCTGAAGAAGGAAGGCGAACGCAACCCACCATGACCTCCCATCAACCTCCTCCTCCTCGAGCTGCCATGTCCCGTCGACCTTCCATGTCCTTTCAGAGCTTACAAGCTCTCGAGAACTACGAAGAAGGAGAGCTCATAGGTCAAGGTAGTTTTGGAATCATCCACAAGGTCAAACGGAAGGCGGATGGAATGGTGAGTTCAGTCTCTTCTTTCGTCGCTTCCTTCCCTCTCCTGTCTCCCGTTCGATCCCTCCTCGTTCTCCAGTTCAAAAGGGGCGAGAGCGAGGTGTATGCGTCGTAGATGGGGACGAGGAGGGTGTATGCTGGCTAAGGATGTTTGTGCCTCTCGGCTCTTCGAAGGGTTGCCTGGATCGCTGATGGCTCTTTCATTCTCCTTCCCTTCCCCTTCCCTTTTGACCGCTCCAGATCTTTGCTCAAAAGCAACTCAACTTCTCACGAATGAACCAGAGGGATAAACAGCAGCTCGTAGCAGAAGTGTACGTACAAAAACCCATTACCATCCTCATCTCGAAACCAGGAAGGGACTGGGAGAACTCTCGAACGGAGGAGGCGGGCAAGCTAGGAGAAGGAATGTTGGCTGATGATGACCTTTCCCTCTCCTCTCCTCTCCTCTCCTTCCTTCCTTTCTGTTTTTCCTTTTCGCTCGTTGGGTTGAAAAACGTATAACAGCAACATCCTCAACAAACTCTCTCATCCTCACATCGTAGGATACGTCGAACGAGTCAGTCCTTCATCTCTCTCTCTTTCTCCTTCACCCCTCACCCGGTGTTTTGACCTTCTCTCTCTCTCTCTCTCTCTCTCTCTCTCCCTTCCTTCCTCCCACCCTCCTTCCTCTCCCCACCCACCCGCCCTCCCTTCCCTCTCCTCCACCTTCTCCTCCCTAGATCCTGGACCCAGACCGAGGAATCATCTACCTGATCATGGAGTACTGCGGCGGAGGCGACCTCTCTCACCTCATCCGAGAATGCGAACGAACAAACCAGCAGTTCAACGAGGATACCATCTGGAATTACTTTTGTCAGATCGTACAGGCTTTGGGGCATTGCCATTCGACTGGGGGAGAGGAGTTGGAGGAGGGCGGGGGGAGTGGGAGGGTTACACCGGGAGGAGGAGGGAGTTCGTCGAGGAGGAGTGGGAAGGAGAGGGAGAGGGTTCTGCATAGGGATTTGAAGCCTGATAATGGTGAGTTGGTCAGCGTCGATACGTGTTTAGGGCTTGGGCTCTGTGGAGCAGGGGGGAAGGAAGGAGGGCTGGGAAGGGAAGGAGAGGGAAGGAAGGAAGGAAGAAGAGCTGAACCATCGCTCGTGTTGTGTCCGTCGTCGTTTCCTCCTTCCTCCCTCTCAGTCTTCCTCGACGACAGCCGCGAGAACGTCAAACTCGGGGATTTCGGTCTCTCTAAATCTATGGGAGCAGCAGCTTTCGCCAACACCTACGTCGGAACACCCTACTACATGTCTCCGGAACTCTTCAGCGAGTCCTCCTACGACGCGAAGAGTGATATCTGGGCTCTTGGTTGTGTGATTTACGAGATGGTTGCCCTTCAGTGAGTTGCTCTTTCCTCTTCTCTCCTCTCTTCGATGAGCTGACCCTTTTCTCCTCCGTCCTCGCCTCGTTCGTCGTAGCCCTCCCTTCCACCAAGCTAAAACCCACAACGACCTCGCCAACCAACTCCGTTCGAAACGAATCCCTCCTCTCCCTCGCAAAGTCTCCCCTCACCTCAGTCAGACGATCATGAAGATGCTGGACTTCGACCCGGAGAAACGACCGAGTGCACGACAGTTGTTGGCGATGCCGATGATGCAGGTTCAGGTCAAGATGAACGAGATGTCGAGAGGGTGAGTCCGTCGCGTCTTTCTCTTTCCTCTCCTCTTCTTTCGTCCAGAGAGCTCCTCGCTGACCTCTGTCGCTCTTTGTTTGGTTTCCCTAGCCGCAAACTTCTCAACACCCGAGCCAACCAACTCAACGAACGGGAAACGGGAGTCGTCGCTCGAGAACACGCCGTCGGAGAACGAGAGGATCGATGTGCGCTGCAGGAGAGGAAGATCAACCAGTACCGTGCAAAGCTGGAAGCGGATCGGGAGGCTTTTAAGATGGAACGGGCGAAGTGGGAGGAGGAGAGGCGAGCGGCTGAGTCGGCGTCGAGCGAGAGTCGGAGTAGTAGTGCGGCGAGTCAAGGAGGAGGAGGTGCGGCTGAGATGGAGGGAGTTGTGGAGATCGCTGGGCCTATCAAGTCGTCGGTGCCTGCCGCTGCGGCTAGTAGAGTGCCGAGGAGGTCTTATGTGCCTGTAGCGAGACCGCTCGAGGAGAAGTTGTGAGTGTTTTCGAGTCTCCTCCCCGCCTCCTTGTTTCTCTCCAGTCGACGAACTGACGCGTCTCCCTTCCTTTCTTTCGCTTTCTCTCAAGCAGCGCTCCTAACCCTCCTACTACCACCACCGCCCGCTCACGGGACTCCTGCGTCTTCGATCTCAACACCCCTACCAAATCCGCCTTCTCCTCCATCGCTCCCACTTCCATCCGTCGAGGAGGTCCCGGAACTCCCTCTCGACTCGCCTCCAAATCGATGGGAAACCTAGCAGCAGTAGCCAAAGCCGATCGAGTTCGAGAGGAGGAGTCAACTTTCGATCCAAGGAGGGACTCGTCTTCTAACCGAGCGAGTGTGGGGAGTCCAGGAGAGGCGAAGACGTTGGGAAGGATCGGAGGAACGACGACGACGAGACGACCTTCACCTGTTCTCGCTCACAACCCTCCTCCACCACCAGCTCAATCTTCGTCTCGAGAGCAACCCAACCCTTTCCTCGGAGATCATCAACCACAACAACCAACACGAACGGAACGAACCTTCACTCGACCACCTCTCCCAACCTCCATTCATTCCTTGCCTGTCAACCTCCCTACTTCCTCCTCCTCTACAACCCTCTCCTCCGATCGACCTCCCTACATCCCCAACACTCCCGCCCGCTACGACCACAACGACGTCGAGAACCTTCCTTCACCCTTCCTTCGTCGCGTCGAGTCAGCAACCTCCTACCAACCCCCTTCCTCCTCCTACAACACCGCTCCTACTCTCCGATCCTCATCCTCCACCTCGACTCGAAGCTCCATGCCTCGCTCGAGATCTACCGTCGGGCTCGTGGCTGGGGGAACTGGAGGAGGAGGAGGGAATCTGGCGAGAATGGCGATGGGGAACGCGGCTGCTAGTAACGTGAGAGGAGAGGTTGGAGGAGGAGCTGTGAAGGAACGACCGACGATGCTGCAGAGGGTGTCGAGGGCGAGTGGGTTGGAGAGGAAAGGGTCGAGGGATAGTTTGAGTAGTCAGAGGGGAGAGCAGATCATGTTTTGACGACCGTCTGCTCTTCGCTCTCTCTCTCTCTCTCGACTCGTCCTTCTTTGATCTTTGACCCTTTCTCAAGTTTTTTTTTACCCAGCACGCATACCTACCCTACCTACTCACTTTAAGGTACAACTACCCCTCACCTCCTTTCTTTTCCTTCCCACTTTTTTAAACTTAACTTATCCCTTTCTCGCTCCTTAACGAACTCTCTCTCTCTCTCCTTTGAATCGCGTCCCTCTCTTCTCTTTACACGACCCTTCGCTCTCTCTCTCTCTCTCTCTCTCTCTCTCTCTCTCTTTTTGCATGTATTGCTGCTTTGCTATTTACACGAAATTCTCTCTCTCTCTCTCTCTCTCTCTTTTTCCACTCCGCTCTTGTTTCGTTCTTTTCCTTTCTTTCTCACACGTTCGTTTGCCCTCTCTGCCTTGGAAAAAACAAACTCTTTTGTTCTCGTTCGTTCTATTGCCCTCCTCTACTCTTTCTCTTTATTGCAACTATCTTTGCTCTTACTCTTTGAGCGTGATGAGAAGAGAGAAGGAAGAGGGTTCGACGCGTCGGAACGAAAAGGAGTTGATGCAAACTTACCGCTTCCAACCTCCATCGAGGAAAAAACAAAACACACAAACATATATACGCAGATCATCATCTAGTCTATTTCCTCGACGAGGCCAGTCATTACGAGCGAAAGAACTCAGACTCGAGGAGAGTTTCCCTTCACGTACTTGTCCAACTCCTTGTCGAACTCTCCTGGCCAAGGACTTCCAACCCACTTGAGGACGTTATCGACGAGGATGTACGCTGTAGGAATAGCTTCTCTACCGACGGCTGGCCAAAAAAAAGAAAAGAAACAGATTCAGTCACCTTAGAGCGGAAAGAAAGAGAGAGAGAAGAGGAAAGAAACGAACCATCAAAGATAGGCTTGAACAAATCGTCATTGTCGATTCCTGTTTGATAAGCGATCCGACCTTGCTCTCGCTGATCAGCTACGAAGGCGGCGATGATAGCCGGATCTCGGTTCGGTGGTCGGTAGGCCTGAGAGAACGAGAATGAAAGAGAGATGCCGGCGAGCAGAGGTCAGAACTGGGAAACACGAGACTCCAGGACCGTGCTAGTTTCCTTCCTCGTCCGATCGGTGCAGACACACCTCGAGCGATGGGATTTGGGCGATGTGGGTTGTGCTCGGAGGTCTTAGGACGACGGGTGCGCGCGTCGGAGGGAGGAAGGGAGGGAAAGGGAGAGGAAGACGAAGAAACTTACTCGGATGTGCTCGTTCCCAACGCCGATGATGGTAAGCTGCTCAGGAGAGTACTTTGCTCGGATTTTGGAGAGATGAGGGAAGACGGCTCTGCATGGAGGACCTGCAGGGAGGAAGAAGAAGAAAGGGAAGGTTCGGTCATCCGCGAAGAACGAACGAAGCTCACCATCGCTTTCCGCCGTCCTTCCATCCCTCCCTCTGTCGAAGCCAGAGAGGTCCCATCCCACCGTCTCTACAGCGCTACCCTCCTCTCATCCATCCTTCTGAGGAGAGGATGAACGAACTCACACCAAGTAGCCCAGAACTCAACCAGCAGAACCTTCGTCTTCACACCTCCCTCGACGGTCCCTTCCTTCTCGTCGTTCCCTGGGAGAAGCTGGAGCTGGGAGAGAGCATGAGCGATGTCGAGCTTGGTTTCTAGGAGAGGAGATTGCCAGCCTGGTTGAAGAGAGGGTCGAAGAGATGGGTCGGACATTGTTGGGCTACTGTGGTTGGAGGAGAAGGAGAGAGACGGAAAGGCGAGCGAAACGCATGGGTCGAAGAAGAGTCGCGTGAATTTTGGAAAGGATGTGTTTGTGCTTTTTTTTTTTTTTCGTTCGCCAGGCAGAACTTGAGGAGAAGTGAAGAGCTTCAGGCTGGTCAGAAAAGCTCTGAGAGGCAAGGAAGAAGGTGAGGGGAAAAAGAGGATGTGTCGCTTGGTTTTCGTCTCCTCTCTTTTGTTTCTCTTTCCACCATTTTTGCTTTGTGCTCAGTGCTTCGGTCTCCGAGTTATGGGCTAAATCTAGATCTTTCTCTCACAGCGAGGCTCCTGTGAGTTTGAAACTTGATCCAAGGGCCGAATCGTTTTCTGATCGAGGAGGACGCGTTTCCACATCAATGTTGTTTCCAGCTCTCTCGAAGTCACCTGGAAAGACTGGACTGATGGAATGCTTCTTAAAAACTAGACTGAGTCTGCTCGAGTCTCTTCCGTCGTCGAGCTCTCTTGCTGGTCAGGGGAAGAAAAATGGGACGCGTCGTCCCCAGGTTCACTACTGTACTTTGCCGCGCTTCCTTCTTATTTTTCTTATTGTGGGATGGGGCGCAGTTTTTCCCAGCGACATCCAGTCCTTACCAAAGGAGAGAGGAAGAGGAGGCGAAAAAAAAAAAAAAAAAAAACGCGTCGTAACAGTTGTTCACGGAAGGCCAGGGGGTGCTTTGCTCTCGGTTTCTCGCGCGTCTGCTGGGAGACCCAGTAAAAAGTATCTGCTTGAAAGAGACAAAGCCTCTGGGACGTTTTTCTCCCTTTCCCCATAGTGACAAGGTTCGTTCCTGCTTCTCCTTCGCGACCAAATAGATATTCAGATAGCTCGACGATTGAGGTCTCTACTTTTCGTTCGTCGGTCGTCGTTTTCTTTCCCTTCCCCTCTCTCCCTCTCTCTCTCCCTCCCTTCCTTATGTACTCACCTTGCTTTTCTACCCTCGCCTCCATTTGATCCGGTTGCGAGTACACCTTCCTTTTTTATTCGCAGTCTTGATTCTCTTCTCTAGTTTCTCTCTCTCTCTTCTTCGTATCGTTTCGTCTCTCTCTCTCTCTCTCTCTTTCCTTTTCTTACTTAGACTCTCGTTTCCCGGGCTCTGGGATCCACTACACACGGACACATACTTTTACTGCTCGACTCTCTTTCGCCTATGCTTCTTGTGATTTGGTTTCGAGGCGAGTCCGAAAATCATCATCCGCTTCGTCCTTGCATCTTCGGATCTTCTCTTCCTCTAACCCTGACGAGATATCTACGTGAAGTAAAGGATATCCCGGATCCTCTCGTCCTGTATTCCTTCACTTGTCACTCGCGAGACAAGAAAGAGAGAAGAGATCTTAGCTTCGACGCGTCGAACGACTCAGGTCGAGCTCGCTCTCTTCCCCACCTCTTCCCGCTTCTCGAAGAGAGAACCTCCATCGACATTCCAAGCCAAAGGATGTAAGCTGCGTATAACCTCCGAACACTCCCCACTACCTCCCACCCAAAGCTAACTCAACAAGCGCAAAGCTCCTCCTTCCCCGACAAACTCCTCGAACCCCTCCAACTCCCCTCTCGACTTTTTCATCGTTCCTCGAACAGCCAAGGCGTCTCCCCTCCGAGACGGTTCCGGAGACGTCCCTCTTGGATCTTGTAGGCCGCCGAGCTAGGTTCCTGGCCTTCGAGATGGGTATGGGAGGGGAGTTTGGATGAAGAGACGGGGGGGGGGGGAGGATGAGATGGATGGGTTTCGAGTAGAGATTAAGATCGAAAGGAAAGCCGAGTCCGAAGGAGAAGAAGAAGTCGGTATGGAAGAGTGCTGAGCCGCTTGTGGAGTGGGTTTCAAGGGATCATTCGAAGGCTAAGAAGGCGAAGCGGCAGGGTGATCTGTAAGTTGCGGAGAGTCGACCCACGCGCTCCTCGTCCCCCCAAAAAGCAGCATCCTCCAAGTCGCAGCGACGACCCGACAACATCGTCCATCAGAGGCACCTCCAGTCGAGTCCGATGCCGTTGGAGGTACCACGTCACGAGCAGAGGTGAGCGACGAGGGGCGGAGGAGGGTGGAGGTTGGGAAAGAGACCAGGCGAGACTCGTTGTTCTTGGAGGGGAAGGGAGAGGATTCCTACTGGAGGAGGATGTTTCGGTGGGGAGTTTGATGACGCGAGAGGATGATGAAAGTTCTGGGAGGCTAGGGAGGAGAGGGCGAGGGTTGTTCCGTGTCGAGTGTCGAACGCGACCGAGTAGGAGGAGAGGAGGTCGAGGGACCTCCTCTTGATCGCGACGAGACGAGATGAGGTCCGACTGGGTCCCCAGGTCGCGATCCTGGAGTAAGGTGGTGGGATGGAAAGAAGAGCACTGGAGGAGAGTGGCCGAAGATCTCTTGGGGCATTTTGTTTGGAACGTCGAGGTCGATGGGAGGTTCGGTGAGAGCGTGAGAGGGCCGAACTGGAGGAAGAGCGGAAAGACGAAATAATCTGAATCAGATTCTAGAAGTGTGATAAGTACAGAAGACTGGCGCACTTCTGGATCGACAACGAGAAAGACGAGATCTCGACTCGTCACAGACAGGCTCAAGAGAGAAGAGGAGGATGAAGGACGACGGAGACGCCAGGAGCTTGAGAGACGAGATCTTGAGACGTTGGAGCGAGAGAAGACTGGTGGTCGAGAAGGAACGAAGACGATTTTGAGCTGGGATGTCTTTCTTCTTGCTGCGAGAGGAGGAAAGAGCAGGAAGGAGGGGAGACGAGTAACGAACCTCTTCTTCGACGAGTTCTCTTCTCCTCCATGCCTCAGCTTCACTCCCATCGCAGACTTCCTCAGCATATCCTCCGAATCAAGCTTCGAGCTCATCGATTCTAAGCTTGATAGATGCGAGTTGCGCTCTATTCTCCTCAGCTTCGTGATCTGCTCGTAGAAGGAAAGGCGAAGGAAAGGAGAGAGAGAGGAAGGGAGGGAGGGACGGAGGAGAAGGAGGTTTGTGAGCTCAACAAAGACGGCCTCCTGAGAAGAAGAGAAGCAAAACATGAGCCCTGACTCACGCAGCCTGATTGATGAGCCTCTTGAGATAGTCGACGGAGTGAGCAAGTTTTCCTGGGAGTGAAAAATAGGTAACGGGAAGGAAGGGAGATCGTGACGGGTCGAGGTCAACAACGAAATCGTTCGGAGCTGCCCTCTCCTTCCTCTCCTCCGACCCCTTCCATCTCCAAAGCAGAGAATTCTCCTTCTCTCCATCTTCCTTCCAGCCTACGAGCTCCTCTCCTTCCACTCCAATCCTTCCCTTCCCTCACTCGGAACTCCTTATTCTCCACCATAAACGCTCGACGATCATGGCTTCGACGTCGCTCCCTTCCTCGCTCGACTCTCTCTCCCTCTCCCACGACGCTCCCCTCCCTCCTCCATCCACGTCGGATCTCTCCCTCGACTCTAACACGATCGACGTAGGAGCCCTCCTTGCCGAGAACGCAGCTCTCAAGTCCAGGATTATCGAGCTCCGAGGAGAAGAGCTCCAGGAATAGCAGCCTGAACCCAGGTCTCCCTTCTTCTTCTCCACCGAAATCCACGACCACATCCTCTCCTTCGCCGACAAGCCCTCTCTCGTGGCGTGCTGCCGAGTGAACCGAGCCTTCCTCAGGGTGGCCATGAAACCACTCCACGAACACATCGAGTTGGACAGTAGTGGCGACGGATACGCGAGGCTGGGTCGACTCTTCCGAGAGAGAGTAAGTGCCTTCTTCTTCTTCCTCTTCCTCTTCTCCTTCCCTTCCGTCGCACTGCCCGCTATCTCACTCTTACCGAACCTGTCTCTCTCGTCTGCTACCACAGAGGACGGTTTCCAACTTCAAGCTCGGGGACTACGCTCCAATCGCTTCCCTCTCCCTCATCCAAACCTTCACTTTCCAACTCTCGAGAGACAACCTGGGACGCGGCGTCGTCCCCGAACTCTACCTTCCTACTCTCTTCCGCCCTCTTCGAATCCAGCATCTTCGACTCAGGGTCAATGGGGAGCTCAACTACACCGAAGACGAACACTTCTTCTCGTCCAACGCCACCCTCATGCAGCGTCTTCTCCGCCTCTTCAACCCAATCACCTTCCATTTTACTCTCACTTACAACCCCCCGAATCCCCTCTCAAGACCAGATCCCACGTTCCAGCTCCCCCTCCCAAACGGAATCCTTCTAGGATGGACTCGAATCGAGCAGGTTCGCTTCACCCACACGACCTTCCATCGCCCGCGGGACGGTATGATCACCCAATGGTTTTCATCCACGACCTGGAGGGTCATCTTTGAGATCCCCAACGCTTTTGACGAAGCGGAGCCATCGTATCTCCTTGAGTTGACGAAGGTAGGCATCGCTGAGATGGAGGACAAAAATCTCGAACTCAAGATTGGCCCTGTCCCCACCGAGGTCGTGGTCAGGACGAAGGAGGAAAAGATCAAGGCCGAGGAGTTATTTGCGCTGCCTCAGGCTTGGAATGATGGGGGCGAGACGACGTTGACATCGCTATCCGTCGTCGTAGGTGAGATGACTCCCTGAGGTGAGTTTCCTTCTCTCCTTCTCGTTCGCTCTTTCTTTCACATCGAAACGTTGCTGACTCGACGCGTCCTTTCTTCTTCCTTCCTATCGTTCAGCCCACCCCTTCGTCTTCCAACCCCTCCCTCCCTCCCAAACCGTCAGCATATTCCTTCCCTCACGTCTGCACGCCATGGATCCTCTCGTCACATTCCTCTTTCTCCTCGGCTTCCAACCTCGACACGCGTCGACGTTTTCTCTTTCTCTTTCGCCTCCGTCTTGTGAACCATCTTCCTTCTCTCTGATTTTCTTCCTCGCTAACCACGCTTACATATTTCTCTCGTCTTTCTCTCTTCCGCAGGAACCTCCTCGCATCGCAGCCCTTTTGCAACATCATCGTTCGTTTTCTCCCTCTCTCGTCGCGTCCGAACCTCAAACTGAACCTTTTGCTCTTCTCGTTCCTCCCTCCAGATTCCACTCGAACCCGCATCCACACCGACTCGCACAAACCTCGCTTTCATATCGCTCTCGTCTCGGTATCGCACGTTTCTCTCCGTCGTCTAGCCTCTCGTTTCGGAACCTCGTCTCTTCTCACCCTCCTCGCCTTCGTCGTGAGCTCCCTCCTTTCTCCATTTTCTCTCTCGTGAACTGGCCGCTGACTCGAGCTTCTCCTTCCTCCACTCATTCAGGACCTTGCACTTTGCACTACCTATCACGACCTTCTCGCCGGCTCGTTTCAACGATCTTTCGTCTTCTTTCTCTCTCGTCGCGTTTCGTTCCAGGTGAGTCGACCCTTCGCTCTCCTTCCTTCGATCTCGACGAAGACTTCAGCTCACTGACCTTGAGCTTTTCTCTTCCGGCTTCTGTCGCGCTTCTCTAGCACTCTCAGAGGGATTCCTCTCCCGGACCTCATCGCAGCCTCTCCTCTCTCGACAGAAGCTTCGGCAAATCATCGAGGAACGGACACGTCGTCTCGTCGGTCTCTCTCTTCTACTCTCGCTTTCGCAGTCACAAAATACACGCACATTAGTTTTCCCAATTCCATCCTTTCTCGAAAGCATCATGAAAGGGGAACCTTCTCCGCCATCGCAGAAACACCACAGACCAAGTCGCGTCGTTTCGAAACCGTCCCCTTCTCCCTTCCTTGTACATTCTTCGACAAACTTCAGGGTCTCCCCATTCCTACTCTTCCTTCTCTTGCAGTCTTATTGGGCTGGACCTGGCTAGTGCTTTTGTGCACGAGCTAAGATGAGACGCGGCTTTTGTCGTTCTCGACGGGAGGACGAGACCTGATAGCAAGATCAAAGAGGTAGATTAGTAGGGAGAGTAGAGTCAAGCAAGAGCAACAAGTAGTATCTCTGAGACCAGTCAGAGAAGAATAAAGGACAAACGAAGTGAACACAACCAAAGCGAGAACGAGCGAGCGAGCGAAGCAAAATAAAACGGAAACAGAAAACGAAACACGCGATTTCCTTAAGCCTTCGTCCCCCTGCTAAAGAATCCCTTCACCAGCGACGTCGCACCTCCTAAACTGGTCCTTCCCTTCGGCGTCCCCCCTCCGACAACGCTCTTGGAATTCTTCTTACTAGCACTCGAGGAAGTCCTCGGCCTGTTCCCGTTAATCGTCGAATCGATCGTGTAGGTGCGGTTGGGAACGAAGGTCGAGGAGAGGAACTCGCTCTTGCCTTCCTGCGAAGAGAGAGCAACGGGTTGGGTAGGAGGGAGGGTGGTGGGAGTTGTGCTGATGGTGGTGGGGAGGGTGAACGATTTTGGGAGAGAAGAGGAAAGAGTCGAGGCGAGTTTGAGAGGTTTGGGTCGTTTCTTCTCCTTTGGAGACTTCTTCTTCTTGGCGGAGAGTGAAGATGAAGAGGAGCCGGAGTCCGAGTCCGAGTCCATGGGAGTGAAGACGTCCTTCGATTTCTTGGGCATGTCGAGGACCGAGACGAGTTTAGGATGGGACGCATCGTTGTTGTCGAGGACCGTCCAGGCGCTTCGGTCGTCGGCGAGAGCTTCGAGAAGGTGCTGCTCCTCGTGCTCGAAGGGAATGGCGAGACCGGAGGAAGAGGGGGGGTAGGTTGGGAAGGTGGCTGTGGTTGGGGAAACTCCTGAGTTGTTGGAGGAGAACTCGATGGGCCAAGTTGCGAGGGGTTGACCTCCTCGCCCGATTTCCGATAAGAGCCAGGCCCACTCTTGCTGTGATGGGAGAAGTAAAAAAATAGGCCGAAGATGTCAGTTGAGGCTAGAAGAAGGGAGAGAGATGGGAAAATGAGAAAAAGACGAACCTCCTCCTCGACGTCCATCCACAAAGTCCCATCCTCTCCAACATGCTCGACTTCTCTCCCCATCCCAACGTTCCTCCCAGCCGACGCGTTGAACTTCGACGACGAACCTCCAGCTTTCGAGGAAGACGAGGGTTTCTTGGGCTTGTGGGCCTGCAGACGAGAACGAGCAGAAGGAGTCAGCAACCAAGATCTCGACGCGTCGGGGAGTAAGAGAAATCGCGAACTCACCACCTCCCCAAAGAACGCATCGATCTCCAACTTCTTCGAGTAAGGCAAAGGTCTCGCCGCCTCCGCCCTCTTCCTTCTCTCCTTCTCTTTCCTTGCCTGCGACGTCTCCTGAGGACTCAGCGTCCTCTTCGCTCCCGCCCAGTTCTTATCCTCGCTCCCTGGAACGTTGCCGAAGGTGTGAGGAGCGGCGGAGGAACCTGTTCGTTCGGAGGAGGAAGGTCGAGAGCGACTCATTCGCGTGGTTCGAGTAGGGCCGCCGGCTTGAGTCGAAGAGGGGTGGTGGGAGAGGGGAGGGAAGGAGTGGGTGGTGGGGGAGGGGTTGGGTGAGGTGGGAGGGGAGGGTTGAGGGAGGAAGGAGGCTGGGAGGGAGGTTTCGAAGGCTCCCAGGGAGAGAGCGAATTCGGAACCTACGCTCTCTGATCGTCTGAAACTGGTTCCAGAGAAGGGGGGGGATGGGGAGGAAGGGTTCGGTGGGGAAACGAAGGAAGGTTCGTTGAAGATGGTGATGGTGGGAGTGGTCGAGTAATTTTGAGCCATGATGGACGAGGAGGAGGGACGACGCGGGTCGCGGAGATGGGAGGGAGTGGGAGGGAAGATGGCGAAGGGCGATCCTGGAGTTCGAGGAGGGAAGGAAGCCGAGCGAGGGGAGAAGGAGGAGAAGCTTCCTCGAGAGGTCGGAGTGTAGGAGAATTGGCGAGGTCGGGTAGCGTACGATCGTCGAGCTGGAGGATGGTTCGTCGAGGCGTTGGAAAGGAGGAGAGGAGAGAGAACGACGGATCTCTTGCGTCTTGATGCGAGAGGAGTGGGAGGAGGGACGTATCCTAGAGTAGTGGGCCGGTAGTGCTTGGACGACTTTGTGAACGGGTTGTTGGCCGCGTAAGGAGGAGGAAGAACCGAGGGGGAGGGTGGATGGTCGAGGAAGGAGGAAGAACCGCCGGCAGTCTTGGTACGAAGGGAAGAAGACGAGGTCTTGTTACTGGTAGGACCTCCGAGTTCCGCTGCGAACTGAATGAAGGCGTTTGTGAGAGGGGAGGTGGGCGAAGGGCAAGGGAGCAGATCGTGGTGGGTCGAGTCCTCCTCGTCCTTGTTCGTCGAGCTCTTCTGGATTTCGTTGGTGATGGTTGAAGACATGGTCGTTGGGGTATGCCGTCGTTCGTTTGAAGGGAAGGTAGGCCTGGGAATGTCTCTGACTGAGGTTCCTGGAAGTCGGTGGAAATCCCTTTGATGGAGGCGAGTCTGGGCTTGGAGGTCGAGGGAGGGAGCACAAGGGGACGACCTGCTTCTGGCTGGATGGGGGTTGGGGAAGACGAGATCAAAGTTCGTCGAGACATGTCAGCGAGCAGAATAACAAAGGGAACTTGAGACTTGAAACCAGATAAAGGAGGATGGGAAGCGAGCAGGCAAGAAAAGGTTGGACGAGAACAAAGGGAAGGAGAGCCCGGTGAGCTTGACGATCGAAGCGAAACGGTCGTCAAGCTCGAGGGCTGTTCTGAGGCTTTGAGATTTTTATCGACAGATCTCAAAATTGTCAAATGAGCTCGAGATTCATGGCGCACCTCTCCTAAGCTAATCTTGGGCTTTCTCACTCGATGAGTTTCATCCTGCGTCGTCGAGAGGAAGCGCTCGTCCTCGTTTCCTCGCGCGAATTCTCGAGTTGACCTCAACCTCGACAGCTCTCTCCTCCTCTCCCTCTCCTTCTCCCTCCCTTCCTCCGCTCCTCTCCTTCGCCCACCATGCATCTCATGTACACCGACGCCCCTGATGGAAAGAGGTATGTTCAAAGTCTTTAAACCAGGCGAAAAGAGAAGAACGACCTTCACTCAAAACGTCAAAGCTGACCTTTCCTTCCTTCCCTCCCTTCTTCCTAGGATCTACACCCTCAAGGTCCGCTCCTCCTCCCACATCTTGGCTTTCAGCGGATGGCTCTCCTCGTGGAGCCTGCAACGATGGTGGTTCTGACGATCTGGGTGCTTTGTGATGGTTTGCTTTGGGAATGAAACAGAAGGTCACCGACGCTGGACGAGTAGCCAAGTCGGCTCATCCCGGTGAGTTTTGCCGTCCTGTATCTTTCACGCTCATCTCTGATCCCCGAGAGAGTCACATGGTGACGCCAGGACATCTGTTGGTGTCTGGGAGGGCTCAGACTTCGATCTGAGCTTTACAGAAGGCGGAACGAACCTCAACTCTCCTTCCTCGACCTCCTTCGCTCCTTCCCCTCTCTCTCTCGCCCCAACATCCATACCAGCCTCCCCCAAAGCTCATACTGACCTCTTTCTTCTTCTTCTTCTTCTTCTTCTTCTTCTCCTCAGCTCGATTCTCCCCCGATGACAAGTTCTCCCGTCACCGAGTCACCGTCCGTCCCATCTTTCCTCCTTCTCCCTCCATCCCCCTCTCTTCTTCCCGCCTCTCCTCCTCCTTCCGGACCAACCTTTCCAACTCTGACCTTCTATCCTCCTCATTCGACGCTGCAGATTAAGAAGAGGTTCGGTATCCTCCTCACCCAGCTCCCCGCTAAGCCTCTGTAGAGCAGCTCGTCTGGATCTGGATCGGTCGGCCGTCGGACTTTGCGTTGTGCTTGTAGGAGCTTTCTTGGAAGGGTTTAGGTGCTGGAGGGAGGGTGAAGGACTCACTTGAGTGCAGTTCCTTTGTATCAGTATGGTTTCTATCCTCTGCGACCCAGCTGGGTATTGTGGGTGAAAGAGAGAGAGGGCAGCGAGGAGGATGGGAAGTTCAGCCCATTTCTTTTCAGGTCGTCCCTCGCTTTCGTCGGCAATCTGAGGAGAAAGAGAAAGACGAGACAAAGTCTTCTTCATACTCTCACTGTTGTTGCATTGGAGAGGGAGCAGTAAACGAAATCTACGTAGGACGGTGACATCCGACACTTGGGCTGAAAAAGTCCGAGCTCGACTATTCCCCTTCCCTCCAGCGTCCTTCATCTCTCCTCCTTCCTTCCGTCACTTTACCACTATGATCGCCTTCAAAATCGATAATCTCGTAACCTGCTTTGGTTTGGCGAACAAATCGTACCTCAAGATCATCGTCGACTATGAGGAGAGAATGAATTCACGAGAGAAGCAGAGTCGGCATCGCGGGAAGAGAGCTCATCAGGTCATTAGGGTATCAAGCGGGTAGGTGTGGGTAGTTACGCAGCGTCTCTAAAAGTGGTAGCAAAAACAGAGCAGAAGATCTTCTCGACGCCGTCAACACGAACCACCTTCCGTCGCAGACCAAGATCGAGGAGCGGAGGGAGGGTGGAGGTTGTCGAAGAAATAGTGAGGAGCTTGGATTTCGATCCCAGGTAATCCTTCAGTCGGGGGAATTCGTCTGCGAATCGAGAGGCAGGAGGGAGGTCGGGGAAGAGAGCGAGCTTGAGAGAAGGAAAGAAAGGAGCGAGGGAGTCAGTCTCGATTTCTTCGTTCTTTCAAGATCCAAAAACTCACCATCTCATCGCCACAAAGAGCTGCAAAGGTCTGATTGGTTCCATCGGTTAAGCGGAGAAGAAGTCGGTAGTGTTGACTGACAAATTCCTCCGACGCTCGAGGACAGATGCATTTCGCTTCTTCGGGGAGGAGGCTGGGAGGAAGAACGAGATGCGAATAAATCAGTGATACCTTCTGAAGAAGGAAGGGAAGCAACGTACCAGCGATCGCAGATCTCACACGAAGAGATGACGATCTCTTCGAGAGCATGTGGGCTGAAGAAAGAGAAGGAAACCAGAAACAGATCCGTCAGTGGATTCGTCGAAACGGAGGTGAAAACGAAGAAGTAGAGAAGGAACTCACAGAAGGTCCAAGATCCTCGCTCTCGTTCTGAACTTAGTTCTGTCACTCTTGCTGATGTCGAGGAGAGAGGATCCATTGGGATGGTCGGGATCGAGGAAGGAGGTTTGAGCTGGATGAAAAAGACGCGTCGAGGGAGTCAGCTTCGGTTCGCGACGAGGTGGGACGAGAGGAAGAGACCCACTGGGAGGGGATGCGTCGAGAGGAAGAGCAATCATGGCTTCCGTGCTGGTCGTCGGAGAGCTGCTCTTCTCTGGTACGAAGGAAGCGGATTGAGGTCGGGCTGCTGGAGACGGAAGTCGATCCGGTACGGGGAGTCGCGACGAAGGGCCTTCTCGTGCGACGATGACCTCCTTGGATTCTAGCTCGACGGCTTGAGGCGACTCGATGGGATTGGAGGAGATGGAGAGGACGACGGCAGACTTTGCTTGAGGAGCTGGGGGCGAGATTCGAGGGACTGTTGACGTCGAAGCTTGACGAGAGGGAGCGGCGGGGGGCGCTGGGGCGTCGTGGGAGTTGTAGTAGGAGTAACGAAGCCTGTGTGAAAGAGTTTAAAGCCTTAGATTACGTGACGCCGAATGTTGATGAACAAGAAAGAGAAAGCTCACTGAAGGAAACTCGTCGCGCTGGGATCCGACTCTTGAACTCGTGTCACCGAAACTCCCTCGCCTTCTCCGACGACTCCCAGCAGCGTCTTCATCTGAAATTTGATCCGCATCCCTCGGATAAGGAGTAGCTTCCCCTCCACCAGCTCGTCAAAGAAGCTTCTCTCCAGTCCGAGAGAGGCCTCGATCCAGACGGGCAGGACGCATCGACCGAACGACTCTTTGGAGTAGACTGAGTCTTTAGAGGCCCTCGCGTGTTCACCCATCGAGATGAAGTTGTTGGAAGTGAAGTCGGTAACGAGAAGAACTGTGGGATTGCCGATGTCTCTGATCCTGACGAGCTACGACGCGAAAGAAGGTTGAGGAAGGGAAATGTCAATCTCGGTCACGTCCTCTTTATTTCCCTGTTCGAAGCAGGCTGACCTGGACGATGCAATCCACGATGTCTCCAACGACGAAGTCTCCGACCCTTCTTGTTTTGTCGCCTCGAGGAGCGGCGACTTCTGACACCGAAGTAGGAGCGAGAGGAGCCCGAGGAGGAGGTCGATATGCTTCCAAATCGTCCTTCTTCGCAGCGTCGAAGAAGAAATGGCGTCGGCTAAGGCAGAGAATACGTCGAAGGGAAAGTTAGTTCGTGTGATATTCTAGCTCGCGCTATGGAGAGATCTCCAAACTCACCTCAGAAGTCCAACCAACGCGTCGTCCTGCTCGTGCAGAGGAGTGACCGTCGGAACGATCGAAGCTGTTTTCCTTGGGTTGACGTGAGCGAGCATCCGACCGTTGTGAAGCCGGACGTTGATGTTCTCGATCCGGACAAAGTCTCCAGCGGCGAGATTCTTGACGGCTGATCCTCGACCTTCGTCCTCCCAAAGAGTGACTTGAAGGACGAATCGACCGAATCGAGTGGTGGGCGGGTTCGAATGAGGTCGAGGCTGGCTGGAAAGGGAGATGAGACGGTTCTCGCTGAAGTCGGTGACCTCGAGGACGGTACTGGTGGCGGTGTTGAGGTATTGATGGCTAACGATCTGGAGGAAGAAAGAGGAGACGAGAAATCGGAAAGAAGTCAGGTCGGTGTGTCGCGTACGATGAAGAAAGGCAAAGCGTACCTGACAGACAAGGTTGTAGTAGCTGTCGAGTTCGAAATCCTCGATCGGGAGCGTTTGACGACCTGCTGAGTTTGAGCGAGCGACGACCTGGACCATCGACGCGAGGGCCGGAAGAGGGTTTTCCGTCGTATCTGCTCGGAGCTTGGCGATGAACTTCGTTCGTCGACTGAACATACGAGAACGAGCGATAACAGGGTTTTGGTAAGTAGGTCGTTTGAAGACGAAAAACTCAAGGGCTCCAATCGAAGGGAAGGGATGGTTGAAACTCACTCGAGCAGCGCGTCCAGCTCAGGCGTCTTCGCGACCCTCTCGATCTGACACCCATCGCTGTCGAACATCGAGCCTTCCCAGAAGTTCTTGACTCTCGGCTTGACGTTCTTCAGCCTCACGATCTTCCCAACACGAAGGCTAGACGTAATCTCCTCGGCGAGATCGTTCTGCATGAAGGAGGAAAAGGAGGGTCAGCTCTCCTTCGCTGGTCCCTCTTCCTGCGAAGAACGAAAACATGCTAAACTCACCCATGCACTGATCTTGAAACAAGACGTCCCAAAAGGCTCGGTAGGCGTCGCATCATACGTCGTCGACGGACCGTAATCCTCGAAGAACTCATTGCTCGTCCAGTCCGTGATCCAGAAGTCCTTCGCGAAGTCGGTGAACTCGACTTTGACGACCTTTTGAACGGCAAAATGAGAATCAGCTCAACCTCCTTTATCTCTCAACGACAATAGATAGATATAACGGCACTCACCTGTCCGATACAATCGAAAAACTCTCTCTCCTCCTTGATCTCCTCCATTCTCAACGTCCTCCTCCGCTTGCTCGTCACTGCCACCGCCTCGTTCGCGAACCTCACCACCTCGTCCTCGTCCTTCACGAGCTCAAACGTCTTCTTGGACCAGGCGGCGAGCTTCCGAAAGTAGGCTTCGATGACGGGACCCAGGGTGGCGAGGGATTCGAGATCCAGCGTCTTTGGACGGAGGGGTTGATGTTCGAACGTGGTGAGGTCGGTGTCGACGAAGGCCCAGGCGTAGCCGTCGTAGGAGTTTCCGACGAGGTCAGGAGTTTCTTGGAACGAACCTCGCTGAAGATCGGAAGAGGCCGGAGAAAGTCAGCGAAAGAGACGCGTCGAGCGAAGTAGATTCCAATGAAAGAACTCACTTTGAAGTCTCGGAGGAGGAGGATCGATCCGATCTGCAGCTTGGGTTCGGCGGGAAGTTTAGACACCTCCTTAGAGAACATCTTAACGGAGATATACCCGCTGGGATCGTCGATTCGGAGGGTGATGAAGGATTGATCTTGAACAAGAAAGGCGCGTCAGAACGAGAGAGGAAAATGTGCTTGATATAGAAGAAGAGAAAGACTGACTACATACTGGATTTCGATATCTTGATAGGCTGGATGTTGGTAACGACTCCGATGGTCGCGCGGAACGTAGGTGAGGTAGGGAAGGCTCGAAGCGTTGCGATGTCGGAGTAGGTGTATTTCTGAGCGAAAGAGACGCGAAACGAACACAATCAGTTCCTGTCTTGTCTGTCCGCAAAGGTGAGATCTAACTCACGTCGGTCTTCAACCCAAGCTCAAACTCTCCCCTCTCAATCGCCATCCTCGACCTCTTCGCTCCAGCTCCGTTCGAATACGCGCTCGACCCTGAACCCCCTGGACCTGTACTGCTTCCTCCTCCTCCGGTACCAGCAGCGGCCAACCTCTTCTTCTCGGCCTTCTTCTGAGCCGTGTTGAATTTGGTTCCGTTTGTTGAGGTGGTTGAGGTTGAGCTGATGGAGGAGGAAGCGGAAGCTGAGACGGAGAGGGAGAGACTGGGATTGAAGCTTGCTGCAGACGCGGAGAGAGCTTTGTCGGCGGGAGATGGAGGGGGTTTGGAAGGTGGCGGAAGGGATAGGCGTGATGGACCAGCGATGGCGGAAGGAGGCGGAGGTGGAGGGCGGGAGGAGGTCGCGTCGTCCGAGGGTGGAGGAGGGGGGAGAGGTTTGGGGGCTGCAGGAGACATTGGTTGTTTCGAAACTGGTACGCCCGAAGGAGCCGTCAACTCTAGAGTGCCCAATCCTACTGGACTACATTCCTCCTCCTCCCTAGGCGGCTCATCGACTCTCACCACCGGCGGCTCAACCTCGACCTCTCCCAGCCCTCCATCCTTCGCGTCGCCCGAGAAGTCCTTATCCTCGTCCTCCTCAAACTCAATAAACACCCTCGCCATCTCTATCTGCTCAGCCAGTAACTTCGCATCGAACATGCACTTCTTGAGGACATCCATCGGAGCCAGCATTATCGCGTCGACGACCTTCACGAGGAGGTCTTCGTCGAGACTCGAATCTGCGGCGCGGACTTTGACGAGGGCGAGGTTTCGTATCTTCGATGATGCACAAGAGGAAGAGGAAGAGGGAGTGGGCTTCGAGGTGTTGAAGTTGGGTTGACGAAGTCTCGAACCCGGCGTGGTGGAAGGAGATGGCGAGGTGGAAGGGTGGACGACGTTGGGCGACTCGATGGCAGGCTTTTTCGAGCTTGGACCTCCTTCGGGTGATGACGATTGGGATCGCTTGGCTGGAATGAGAGTAGAGGAGGGTGATGAAGGTCCTTCTTGCTGAAGAGGTGGTGGAGGAGGATTCGAGGCTCGTTTGAACGATGCTGGAGAGGATGAGGCGCCGACTGGAGTAGGTCGAGGAGCTTCCGAGGACGACCTGGCGGCCACGATGGCTTCGATGGCTTCGAGAGAGGAGGAGCCTGATATGGTAGTGGTGGCGGAAGCGTCCGAGAGCGTTCTTTGGACTGGAGTGATGAAAGCAAAGGAGGGAAGATGAGCTCGCATTCTCGGAGGTGAGCTCAACCTTTCCATCCTTCCCTCTCTCCCCTTCCTCTCCTGCCTCTGCCACAGGTGCGGGACTCACGATGAAACCCATCCACCGACTCCTTCGCCCACTTCATCTTGATCCCACCTGCAAAGACCGCTCCAACGACAGCCGACGCTCCTTCCTTCTGCTCGAGAACGGCTCCATCGAGCGAGACGGTGAGCTTGGAGGATGTGCCCGGAAGGACGACCGCTCGAGCCCAGGCTCCCTGTAGTTCCAGCACGATTCCAGAATCCTCGTCCTTGAGCCAGCTGATAAGAGTTAGGAGGATCATCAGCAAAAGACACGGAGACGAAGAAGCAGAAGACGAGAAGGAAGGAAGGGAAGCTGAGCTCACATCTTTGCCATCTGAGTCTCCTCCTTCCACTTTGAGACCTGAGCAACTTCTGCCCGTACGAACTGCTTCTCCAACTCCTCCTTGGACCAAGTCTGAGCTTTTAACGAGCTGATGGGGACAAGCGTCGCGTTCGGGAAGGAAGCACCATCCGACGTTCGAGCCTTCTTCTTCTTGCGAATCTCCCCTCCTTCTCCGTTCGACGGTGGAACGAGAAGACGTTTGGACGAAGGCGGATCCGAAGAGGGAACAGCTTCAGAGCTGGCGAAGGGGGGAGGAGCAGTGGCCATCCTGGCGGGCAAGAGGGAGGACGGAGAAGAGAAGCGAGGAGGTGGCAAAGATGAAGGTGAGAGTGGAGGAGAGCCGAGACGCGTCGAGCCTCATTTGGGCTGTCCCCTTTTTTTTTATATCTTTGCTCCACGACTCAATTTTAGGTCGAGGACAGATAGAAGATAGACTCATGAAGCTAAGAAGCTCGTCTCTCTACTCGTCGAATCATCAGGAAGACGTCCAGCGATAGCTTCTCTGAGCCGGACGCTGGGACGGAGGAAAGGGACGACTCTTTGCGGGCTCTTTTCCTTGGGACCCAACTGATGAGAATATTTCTGAACGCTTGCTGATCACTTGAGAAGTCTCCCTTGGACCCTGGCTGGAAACAATTTTCCTCTTTTTAGTGCTGATGGTCGAGACAGAGGCTTGAACGATGCCTCCCCTAAAGGGATGAGCTCGAGCTTCCTTCCCTCCTCCCAAACCGTCACTCCCTCGGCCTCCCATGGGAATCCTAGCTTCTCTTCGCATCTTCATCCTCCCCTCCAAGCTCGACCCTTCTGATATCCGTCGACTCGAGGCTGCGATCGTGATCAACGGAGGAGGGGTCATCCGTTCAGCTGAAGGAGCCGATGTCGTCCTCACCGTCCTGAAGGGGAGGAAGAGGATTTCGATGTCCCTCTCGCCAGAGATCATGGTGAGTGCAAAGATCGATGAAACTGATACAGTATGGGAAAGAGCCTGGATGTCTGGGAGAATGAAACGGAAGCTTGGGAACGGTCGAAGTAGGAGGAAGAGAAGGGAGGGAGGGGATCAGTGGAGTTGAGCTCACGACCTTCTTCTCTCCAAACCTTTCCTCTGTGTCTGACTGATTTATTCATTGCTTTCCTCTGTAGAATACCAAACCCATCATCACTCTTGGCTGGCTCGAGGACTCCTTCATTCATCAGAACCTCCTCGACTTCCGACCCTACCTCGTTCCCCTCGACGGTCACCCTGATCCGACAGACCTTCGAATCCCTCACGCTCTCTTGGAAACCATCCACGACTCCGATTCCGATACCCCTACCACCTACTCATCCGCTTCATCTCGTCCACCTTCTCCATCTTCCATCAGCAGCAGCAGTCGTGCCCCATCTCCCATCAAACGAAGACGGATCTCCCACTCCCCTCCCGCCTCTTTCGCCTCTCCCATCCCTCTCAAGATCGGCAAACTCAGTCTCGACCCGGGAGACAGCGATCTACCTACACCCGAAACGTTCGACTTTCATCCCAAAGTCTCGCCCGATAGGATTCCTCCGCCCGGGAAGAGAATCAACCCGTCGTCGCTTCCTGCTCTCTCCTCCCACAGAAAGTCCCCGATGGTGTGTATCAATCAGCCGTTGTTGGACGAGTTGGCGGTGTTGATCAAGTGGAAGCTCATCGGAGAGGATCACAAGGAGTACGGAGTCGTCGACACTCATTCGCTGGCGTACAAGCGAGCCTGCGCTGTGAGTGTTGAGCTTTGTCGACGCGTCTCTCCCGCGTCTTGAGCTTACACTGATCTTCCCTCTCCTTCGATTTTTCTTCAAGGCTATCAAGGGTAAGCCGCTTCTCTACATGTCTGGTCTGAAGAGGATATCGCAGTTGATTCGAGCTTCCCTGGCGTTTTCTCCCATGCAGCCTATCCGACGAAGATCCAGACGAAGTCCGAGGCGAGGAAGCTTCCTTACGTGGGAGACAAGCTAGCAGCTCTGGTGAGCAAGACCTTTTGTGTTTTCTGCTAGTTCCTTCAAGTACTGATGGCTCTTCTGCTCTTCTTGCAGATCCACGAGTTCATCAAAACGGGCTCGATCTCTCGAGCTCGTTCGTTACCTTCTTCCCTCCCTTCTTTCCTCGTTCCTCGAAACAATCACTCAATTTACATACTTGTTCCCCTTCTTTCCTCCAACAGAAACTCTTCGCAAAGACCCTCGCTTGCGACTTCTCCTCCTTTTCCAGACTCTTCACGGCGTCGGTCCCAAAACGTCTCGAGATCTCTACGACAAGTTTCACTGCCGCTCGATGGAGGATGTCTACAACGTGAGACCTGATCTGAAATTGGAGATCGAGCACTGGGGCGAGCTTCAGAGCAAGTGAGTGGATTCTCCTCAGCGCCGAAAGCAGAGATCGAAGCTGACTTCCTTGAGTTCGTTCCTTGTCGCAGGATCCCTCGAAGCGAGGTGGAAGAGATTGCCGAATTCGTTGCTTCAGCGCTCGCGACGATCTCTCCTGGGTGTACATACACCATCTGTGGAGGTCAGTCGCCTTCGCCCGTTCTCGAGCGAGATCGTTCTGACGACGCGCCGACCTTCCCCTCTCCTCCTGCAGGCTACCGTCGAGGCAAAGACTGCAGCAACGACGTCGATCTCATCTTCACTCACGAATCCGGTGATGCGAGTAGAGTCAGCCGAAACGTCCTCGATCGTCTGATGGAGGAGTTGTCGCGTCTCGGTGAGTCGATTCCTTTTATTTTCCTGTTGGGTTTGAACTTCGAATTGCTGATCTCCTCTTCCTGTCTCTTCCGATACCAGGAGCCCTCTCGAATCTCGTATCCGGATCTCACATTGGCGACGGAGGAAAGAAGACCACCACCCTGAACCATAGCTTCTGTGTGCTGAAACTTCCAGGGGAAGGGAGGAGGAGGAGACGAGTCGACATAATTCTTGCTGGTTCGTCCTTTCCTTTCGCCTTATCTCCCTCTCTCTTCACTCACCTCATTTGATACTTCGACTGATATCCTCTGCTTCACTCGGTCTCCTACTACTTAGCCTACGACATCTACTTCTGCACCGTCCTCGGTTGGACGGGCAGTACCGTGTTCGAACGAGACCTCAGGTTCGTCGTCTCCTTTCTTTCTATTTTTCTTTCCGATATGTACTAACATCAAGTCCCCTCGCCTTAATTACACATCAGGAGACACGCCAAATCTCTCGACCTCAAGTTCGACTCGTCCGGAATCAGGAATCGAAACACAACCGCGAAGATCCTCGTTGACCCAAAGCTCGGGGAGAAGGGGATCTTTGATCGACTGGGTTTGAAGTGGCTGGAGCCGTGGGAGAGATGTGCAGATATCTGAGTCATTCGGTGGAAGGAGAGAGGGACGGGACGAGCTTGTCTGTAATTCTTTACGACGACGACGAGACGCGACTTTCAGTATCTTTCGCTGGCTTCCAACGGCTTGAGAAGAAAGCTATTGGTTGAATGGGAGAATTAAGATATCCAGGATAGCTTGAAAGTTGAGGAGAGATACTTGAGCAAGGAGTGAAGGGAAGAGACAAGGGGGTCGTGAAAGGTCATGCTCGGTACGTGAAGAAGACGGCTAAACTAGAGCTACAGCGGAGGTGCGAAAGAGATGAACGATCTTAGAAGCGTCCAGAGTTCTTAGAAATGGAGACGTCATTACCTGAGAGAAAGGGAGCGAAAAGGAAGTTGCAGAGGTCAGCGAACAGTGAACGAAGAGTGAAAGAAGCGAAACGCGTCGCGAGAAACGACCAGAAGAACGGAAGCTCACCCTTCTTGAGCTCTCCCTCGAGAACTTTGTGGGGATTGTTGGTAGCCTTGCCCACGAGCTGAGAGAGCGAAATGAAGAACATCGAGTCAGTATAGAGAAGACGAGAGAACGGAAAGGAGGAGTAGGAGATGCGAGGGAGAGAAAAGACTCACAACGTCAACATTCCCAGCGAGCTTCTGTCCGACGGAAGGATGTGTTCCAGTGGTGGCGTGCGAGGAGACATGCTTCTCGGAGTGACCGATCCCGTAGCTGAAGGAGAAGGAAGTGAAAGATCAGCACGAGGGAAAGGGAATGGCGAGTCGAAGGGAAAGGAAGACTCACTTCGTCCCAAGTGCAAGGCCGTTTCTGAAAGCGCAGTGAGAAGAGAGCGAGGTCAGCTGCGAGAAGGATGAAAGGAAGAAAGCGTGAATGGAGAAGAAATAAGCTGGGGGAAGGAAACTCACCCAGAGTGGACGTTGTTCGAGTGTCCGAGTCCGGTGCTGTGGTTCGAAGACCCAAGTCCAGTGGTACCGTGGCTTGAGTGACCGATACCGGTTCCGGAGGAGTGTCCGAGACCTGTAGAGTTGGTGTGTCCGTAGCCAGTTCCAGTGGCGGAGTGTGTGTTGTTGTTGTTGAGAAGTCCCCTGCGAAAGCGAAAGGAAAAAAGGAAGGGAAAGTCAGAAGAGGTTCGAAAGGGAAGTAGGCGGCTACAGAGATGGGAAGCTCACATGATGAAGATTGAAGAGGCTGAGGAAGAAGGTTGAGTTGGTTGGGAGATGTGGTTGGGTTGGGGAAGACGGTTGGCCGTTGGAGGAACGAGAAGCAGCCCAGACCGCCCACCTTTTATAGTCTTGGGATGATGGCCTGCTATGAGCTCATGATGATGCTCTGAGAGAAAGGAGAGAACCTGTGTGCTGGTAGCTTCCAAAAGGGAGGGATTGGGGTCGAAGTGACGCGAAACTGCGAAGAGAGGCGATCATGATGCCCTGACAAAAAAAAAGTTCTAAACGGCCGACTTATTTTATCAGCTCACGCGAAGAAGACGAAATCTAGAAGGCTGCCTTCCGACTTGGCGAGGGGGTCGGAAGGGAAAAGGAATGCAAAGAAGGGGGAGGAAGGGGTTCATGACGACGGAGGGAAGGATTTGGAACGAACGAAGGGATGAAACGAGGAGACGAGAAGGAGGTGAGAGAGAGCACCGAGGAGCGAGCGAAGGGGTGAGAGGGTGAGGAGGCTCGAAAAGAAAGAAGGCTGGAGTCTGGAGGCGAGGGGAAGGGAGGCATCTCGGACGCGTTGAGGTCGGGCGTCCCTCGTTTCGAGCTTCGAGCTTCGCTGGTAACCGAAAAAGGAAGTGTCTGGTAAGAGAGCATCAATGGGGGAGAAATCGTGAGCGATACATCTCCAGGAAATACAGAAGGATAGACGCACCAGGCTCCTTCGCGCAAGCTGCTTCGGCTCTCTCTCGCAACTCCCTCCAGATACAACGCAATCTATAGACCGATCTAAAGATACTACATACCATGTCTTACACTCCGACCCACCTAGAAGACTCTACTCCCGACCTTCGCCCTAGGATCCGGTCTCACCAGAACGGTCCCTCCCTCCTCGCTTTCGACACCCAGTACGAGGCATTCCGAGTACAACCTCCCCAGCCGAATCCTATTCACGTTTACGACGCAGCAGACCTTCGTTCCTACCAGAGCTTCTGGATCTGGGTGTTGGATGGTGATCTGCGTCGACGAGTTCTTGATTCCGAGAACAGGTCCGAAGTCGATAGAGAGGTACATGGCTGGGACGAGCGCTTTGGGAGTGGGTTTGGCGGAGAGGATGATCCCGACTCGGATGTCTTGATTCGGAGGAGCTGAAAGAGAAGGAGAGTCAGGGCTGGCTTCGAAAGAGAAGAAGGGAGGGGGAGAGTCGAGTGACCTTGGATGGTTGGCAGGTAAGCTTCTTTGAGGGGATGAAGAGCTGGTGAGGAAGAAGTAGAGGGCTCATCGACGACTAGAGAGGGTGGAGAGTCGGTTGCCATGCTGATATCTGCAGAAATAGGAGCCGGAAACGGTCAGCTTGTGAGAGAAAGAGGGGGAGGGAGAGAAGGAAGGGAAGTGCGAGCTCGCGGATTACCGCTCTGCTCTGTTTGGAGGCCAAAGTAGAGTGAACGGGACTCACAGGGGTTCGAAGCTAGATGTAGGGACTCTGAGGACGAGCTGAGGTGAACGGAAGAGAGCTGAGCGATGCTGGGAGGCTGTTGTGGTCGACGGAAGCGAAGGAAGGGGAGGAGGTCGAGCTCAGCAATTTCATTTTCGGCCGAACAACTCCTTCCTCCCGACTCCCACAACCGATTTTTTCTTCGTTCTTCACTCTTGAGCGCATCGGTAGACCTCTTGTACTCAAGAAAGGGTACTTGCAAATTTAAAAGCATACTCCGTTCGCTGGAGGAAGTCAACACGTCGGCCAGCCGAATCGACTTTCGGTTATTTCTTCTCCTTTTCTCTCCTTCGCTCAGCTGAAGGAACGAAGCGAAGCATGACCAGAAGTATCACCAGAGGTATGATAGACTGATAAGACGAGCTAGAGGTGACAAGGAAGGAAAGCTACTTTGGAGGAGACGAGGACGAGTTCTCACGAAAGGATCGAGCTCAGACCTGACTCGACTCGAAGTTTGTTCCGGCAGCGGGGACGTGAGGTGCTTCGGTTCCAGGAGGGAGAGGCTTCTCGTTCTGAATGGGTGGAAGGAACGAACCAAGAGTTTAGAAAGAACGTTGGAATAGGCGACAAAGGGAGCGAGGGCGAGAGAAACCCACCTGAACATCGCCTCGGTTGTTAGGTTTTTTGGTCGTGCAAAGCTCCCAGACCGACGAGTCTGCTCCAGTCCCGTCACCATACTCGTCGGAGTACTTGACAGCGAGTAGAGCGATGTATCCGATGAGAAGGCAGCTGCAACCGAAACAGAAGCCCGATCAGCCCACGCGACGACGTTGAAGAATGGACGTGAATCGACTTGAAGAACAACGAACCTCAGCCCAAAGTTGGTCCAGGAGAGAGCGAGGAGAGTCCTGTACAACGCTTTGCATCCGGAGGGCAACGTAAACTTGAGGAAGCGAGGAAGAAGTCAAAGGCGGGTGAAGTCAGCGATTCCGTTTAAAACTCGACGCGACGACGAGGGAAGATCAGTGAAGCTCTAGAGTCGAAATCAGAGGAGTAGACTCGCTCCCGAGGGGCACCTAGCAGGATACTGCGATCTCCTGACCGCGTAAGCGATGCCTTCGCCTGAGGAAAGAAGAGGGGAGGAGGAGAGAAGGGGAAAATATGTGAGCTCGCTCGTTCTCGCTCCCTGGTTCTTCCCTTCCTCCTTTGGCTGTCAAGTCAACTCACCGAGGAACCAAATCGCAAAGAAGCCTGTAAGGACACAAGCGAGCATCGCGTTGCAGAGAGGGACCGCAAGGAGCCAGAAAAAGGCAAAGACCGACGCGACGAGGAAGGAAGGGTCGATGACCGAGTACCAGCCCCAGAATCGATTCTGAGATCGTATGTTGATTCCAGAGACTATCCAGAATCTGTGTTAGGACGATGGGGAAAGAAAGAGGGGGGAGGAGAAGAGGAGAGAGAAGGAAATGGGACGAGCTCATGAAGAAAGGCAAAGGAACGAACGCAAGGACCGAGCAGATCAAGAGAACGATGAGGGTGGGGACGAAGACTCGAAGGATGATTCCGCTGGAAGATTAAACAACAGAGGTGGGGAGAAGAGGGAGGAAGGGTAGGGAGGTGGAAAAGAAGTGAAGAAGGAGTCAACGATCGAACGTTCCACGAGCCTTCTTCAGGTCTGAGAGAGCTAGAAGCCAGATAAGAAATGCTCACGGCATGGTCAAAGGCGTAAGTTAAGTAAAGTTTCGATGATCTCTGGTGAGGTGAGTTGCGGAGGAGGGAAGCGAAGTGAAGATGGTCGTTGGCGAGAGGAAGCGAAATTCCTCCTTCTGAAGAGAGGGAAGAGGGGGTCCGCTCCTCGTGACTACTCTTCTCCCGCCTCGATCAACACACTCACTGATTTCAGCCCTTCTCTGTTCTGATCTCCTGAGCAGTTCCGGGCGACGCGGGAGGAAGCACGCGTCGCGTACTTGTTCTGCCTCGCTCTGCTTGAAGGAAGGAGGGAAGACGTTGAAGAAGCCGAAGAGTTGCAGATGGCTCGATTCTGAGGTAAATCACTTCTATAAAGCAGAACCAGTCACTTCAGCTTCGGACTCGAGCTCATCGCGTCGAAGAAGAGGGAAGAAAGGAGGAAGCGAGTTGAGGTCGAGCTCGCTCACCCTTACCTCTTCGCCTTCGACTCCATATCTCAAGCTCGAGCACTCGAAATCACACTTTTCATCGACGCTCAACCTCCCCTACCTCTCCAGCCCAAAGACCTTGCCGTCGAACAAGAGAGAGAGAAAGGAAACTCATCGTGAAGATCGTCAAAACCCAGAAACGCCCAATCCTACACCCTACCTCCCCCAGCTCAGCCTACACACCGACTGCAGACTCTACAACCTCATATGCAGCCTCCATATCACTCTACATCTTGCCCTTCCCTCATCTCCAACCTCACCAGACGAGGCAGAGGCTCAACAATGGGCTCGTCGGGTTCCGCGTTGGGCTCGTCCGTCGAGTCGTCTGCTGAAGGGTTGGGTGGTGGCGGTGAAGGAGCTGTGTTGGTGAACCAGGGAAGGAGAAGAAGAGGAAAGGGATCAGTGGATGGATGGTGTGGAAGGAGGGAAGGAAGGAGGGTCGAAGTGAGCTCGAAGGGAGGGAGGAGAGGGAAGCTGATTGAACGCACCAACGTCGTTGATGATCCTGAAGATGGAAGACCAGTTGGCCAAGACCGAAGCGATAGCTGAGACGAACCCAAGTCGTGAAAATAAAAGACAGTCAGCTACTCTATCTCCTGGGACGAACGAACGAACGAAAACGACGCTTTCCTCCCCATCGAGCTCAACCTCCCTTCCCTTCCTTCTCTTCTTTCCCCCTTCCTCTACAAGAAGGAGAACCAGATTCGCGAACCGACTCACCAGCTCCTCCCTCTGCCATGACATCCCCCGAATCCGCCAACTCCTCCGCTCGAGAGAGCAGCTTGGTCGTCGCTTCCAGCAGTCGCTGAAGCATGAGGTGTTCTTGCTGTTTTGCGAGAAGGTCAGGATGGACGCGGGAGGATTGGGAGAGGGAGCTGCTGTGGATGAGGAAGAGGATGTTAGTGGGAGGAGAGAGGGGTATGAGAAGAGAAGAGATGAGAGGGGCGCACCTTGGACGAGACATTTTGTGGACGGGGATGGATGGATGGTGAGGGGGAGGAGGAGGAAGGAAGGAAGGGACGCGTCGATGTTTGGTTTTCGAGCTTTGTTTTTATTTTCGCTTTGGGAATTTCGAGTAGATTAGCGTCTAAAGTGACGGACGGCTGTCAAAGTGCTACAGATTGTCCCCGGACGAGCTGAAGGTATTGGATGAGAGTGAAGGAATTGCCGAAGGACGCGTCCCCCTTCCTTCTCCCTCCCTCCTCTCTCCCCGTTTCTCTCCTCGCTCGCCTCCAAGCAAGTGCAGCAGACCATACAAATGTCAGAAGTTCAAAAAAGTATAACATCATCGTCGTCAACGTCATCATCACCCGCCAAATCTCACCAAGCTCAGTCCAACCCTCCCAAACTACTCCTCCAAAGGAACCCTCCTCCCCTCTCCCTCACAAACTCTCGTACCCACCCCTCCCCGTCGACCCACTTGCTCCACCTCCCCCACCACTCCGCCTCGATCCTGTGATTCCTCCGATGAGATGGCTCGTAAGATCGTGGACGAGGGAAGGGAAGTCGCGCCAGAACTCGCGATGAGGGAGAGCGTCCCAGCCTCGAGCGTCGTAGGTTGTTCCTGTAGACGAGGAAGGTGAAAGAGAGAAAATAGATTAGAAAGGAGAGACGGGGAGGGAAAATGAAGGGGGGGAGGTGAAGATTGTGGTGGGAACGGGAAGTTGGGAGGGGGGAGAGGAAAGAACGAACGGTTGTGGTAGATCCCCAGTCCGAGATAGATCGGAGGACCGATGAGGAGACTGATACGAGTAACGGAAAAAGAAAAGAAAGTAAGAATGGCTGTCCGTGAGATGGGAGGGAACAAAGGGACGAGAGCGAACTCGACCTCGACGCGAAGAAAGGAGATCGCTCGTCCGAAGATCAACTCACAGAAGAAACAGCCATCCAAAGAATCCCATTCCTCCTCCCTTCCCACCCTTCGATGGCGGAGGACCTCCATCTCCCGACCGAGGACAAGCATCCGGCGATTCCCAACGAAGCGAGAGGACGTTGTCGGCGTAGGAGACGAACTTGGGGGAGTCGGCAGAGGTCGAGCAGACGAGGGTGATGGAGAGGGATTGGGGTTCGCTGCGAGCATCAAGTCGGCACCAAGTAATAGAGAACTATCAGCCCAGCTCTCGAAGACGGTAGCTCGAAAAGGTAGAGGTAGTTGAGCTCGGATGGGAAGTCCAAGAAGCGAAGGGAAAGGAAAGAGTCGAAGGAAGCTCAAGCTCACAAACTCACCCGTTGTAACTCCCTCCGTTCATCGTCCCCAGCAGATCAAAGCACTTTTCCTTCTTCGGAGATCCCTCCGGACACTTGGCGCTTACTTCTGACCACTTGGTCTCGAGCGGGAGATCTATGGATGGGATGATGTCGCCTGCGATTGGGATGACTTTGAGCGTTCGGAGGGGAGGGGTGGATTTCGGACTGGTGTTCTGGATCTGAAGGCAGGCGAAGGTATTGGGAGGGCACTGCGATAGTTGAGAGATGTGGATGAGGGTTAGCTCGGGTTGATAGGTGGGATGAAAGGAAGAAGGTCGAGTCGAGGATGAGAGAAGCGAGAGACGAGCTCGCTTGTTGGAGGGAGGAAGGAGGGTGGGAGGTGATGAAACGAACCTGATCCTCGTCGTCTACTCCTTCCTCCTTACCGATCCCTTCTCCCTCTCCTCCACAGAGCTTGAACCTGACTCTGCTGGTGGTCTCTGTCGGCGGAGTCTTCTTGGTGTCCTCGACGAGTTGGAGGTCGGCCAAGGGAGAGAGGTCGTAGGAGTTTGAAAGCGAAGGGAGATTCGAGAGCTGACAGGATGGGCCTTGTGCTGCTAACGAGGGTGGAGGGAGGATGGATACGACGAGACAGAGCAAGATGGAGATGGGGAGAACCATCCTTGAAGAAAAGAAGTAAAAAGTTGATGCTGGACGTTGACGGAAAGAAAGGGTCGAGATTGGCGCTGCATTCGTTTGACCTTCCCCTTTCTTTGCGTCCGACTCCCACTTCCTCTCCTCCTGCTTCTCCTTCTTCCTTCCTCTCTTCCCCTTCTCCCCTTTCCCCCTCCCCCAGTTCCTTCTTCACGATGGGAGGTCAGCTATCGAAAGCCCTTGGTAAGTCTCTCTCTCTCTCTCTTCTCTTCTCTTCGCTTCTCCATCGGTTCATCCTTTCGCTGTCGCGTGTCGCTCCGGGTTTCTCCCTTCCTCTCGCTGACTTTGCTTTCTTTTCTACTCTTCTTTGATGTCGTTGGGCTTCCTTCAGGCAAGATCTTTGGAAACAAGGAGATGCGAATTCTCATGCTCGGTCTGGATGCTGCTGGAAAGACGAGTGAGTCCTCCTTTCCTTCACCTTCCAACAACCCTCCCTCCCTCCCTCCCTCCCTCCCTTCTTCCCTTCGCCTCTCGTCTGCTCCTTCCTCAGCCCTCCCCCATCTTCGCCTGCCACCTACCCTTCTGCCCTCTCTACCAGCTCCCATATGTCCCCAAGCTGACTCGCCTTCCTCTCCTCTTCCATCCCTCTCTCCTCTCAGCGATCCTCTACAAGCTCAAGCTCAACCAATCGGTGACCACGATCCCCACCGTCGGCTTCAACGTCGAGACGGTCACGTATAGGAACGTAAAGTTCAACGTATGGGACGTAGGTGGACAGGATAAGATAAGACCGCTCTGGAGGCATTACTACACGGGCACTCAGGTCAGTTCGAGAGCTAAGCAGAACAGAGAGGAGGCGAACCGAGGAAGGCCAAGGGGTGTGTTCAAGAGGGAAGCAGAGAGGAAGGAGGAGGAGCCTCCAACGATGGAGAGAGAGCTCGATGCTCTCTTACTGGCTACTAGGGGGATGGACAGATGTGTTGCGGAGAAGGTGACGAGACGGAGCAGAGGTCGTTCGCTCAGGTCCGTCAGGAGGAGGAGAAACAGCTCGACCTTTTCTGGGATGCTACTCCTCCTATTCAGCCGAAGGAGCTGCTGGAGCTGGTAGAGGTCCCTCAGCTCTACTGCCTCACGACCGAGCATGCGCCCAGTGGTAGAAGGCTCGTAGGATTGGCTGGGAGGGAGCGCTCGAGCTCCTCACGAGCCAGAGAGAACGCACGCCCCTTTCGCTCCCACTCCTCTTCCCTCCTCGTCGTTCAAGACAATATTACCTCCCTTCTTGGGAACTGAAACACTGACCCCTCGTCCAATCTACCACTCTCGCAGGGACTCATCTTCGTCATCGACTCTGGAGATCGCCAACGGATCGAGGAGGCTCGTGTTGAGCTCGAACGGATTCTCGCGGATCGAGAGATGAGGGATTGCTTGCTGCTGGTGTTCGCCAACAAGCAGGATCTGCCAGGAGGTGAGTCTCAGACGTCTCTTTGGACTTGGTGGGAGGAAGGAAGTGGGGCGTGGGAGGGTGGTCTGAAGGGAGGGGTTGGACGAGGGAGGACGTGAGCTCGGTGAGCTGACCGTTTGTTTTCCTTCCTTCTTTGTTTTCGTTCCAAAGCCATGTCGCCGGCTGAGGTCACCGAGAAGCTTAGTTTGCACAAGATGAAGGATAGGAGCTGGTATGTGCACCCCAGGTAAGTCTTCGTTCTGTTCTTCGTCTCGATCTTCGACCCCCCTTCGACTCTCCTCGCGCGAGTCGACTTCAGCCCATCCCCTCGCCTACCAATCCCCTCCCGTCCCTTCCGGCTCTCCGGCACTCAACGAACCACCCCCGCTGACCTATCTTTTTCTATACTCTCTCCCAGTTGTGCAACCACCGGCGAGGGACTCTTCGAAGGACTGCAATGGCTCTCGCAGAACGTCAAGTCAAAGTCGTAAACGAAGGTCCTCGTCTCCTCCCCCGCTCGCTTTTCAACCAGCACCCAATCCAACGACTCACTGGCGAAAATCCACTCGGTACTCCTTGGAACGACTCGACTCAACTCTTCCCTCCCCTCTCCCTCTTCTACTTCTTCAACGACTTTCTTTCCTCTCTCTCTCTCTCTCTCTCTCTACAAAAACAACGCGACGTCACGACCTCCCCCTCCTCCCTCCCGGCTCTGGGATCTTTCTCTTGCTTGTGAGTTTCGCGATCCCCCCCTTTTCTCTTCAGTCTCGCTTACAGTAAACGATCTATCAAGCTGACTTCCTCCCTTCACTTTTCTTTTTGGACGCGTCTCGTCTTAGATTTCGAACCCCTCCTCCCTTGGCCCTCACGATACCCAAATTCTCTCTCTCTCTCTCTCTCTCTCCTCTCCCTCTTTTGACTGCACTTCAACCTCAGATACCCCCCCTTACGTACCTACTCTAGCATTTTCTTGGGCCTCTTCTTTTTCTTTCTTTCTCTTTATCCTTTCGCTCTTCGCGTCCGTTCGTCCGACTCAACCCAGACACGCGCCTTTTCCCCCTTGCTGTTTCTCTTTTCTCCTTCTCCGTAACCACCCCCTTAATTTTTTTTTTCTTCATAGATCTGATCTGTTTAAGTCTCGAAGGAAAAGCTTCCCTTTTCTTGTTGAAGGAGAGATAGAGAGAGAGTGTCGTCGAGCCTTTGAGGGGACCCGGAGAGAGAGAAGTGTTTCGTTCGTTTCTCCTTCAAACATCCATCAACAAAAGCGACCAGACAGGACGACCTGTTTCCCTCTTCTCGGTCCTTCTCTTCCCAAAATCCCCCACCAACCACCAACCATCCACGCACCCCAACGGTCATCCCCATCTCTCCTCCATCGAAATGACCTCCTTCCTAACCTCCTACCTCCCTCCCTCCTTCCTCTCTTCTTCTTCTTCTATCACTCCTCCCACCACCACCACCTCCTCCTCCTCTCTCCTCTCCACCGCTCTCTCCTTCCTAACGAGTACAACGACCTCCTTCCTCTCTTTCCTCTCTCTCACTCCCTCCCGCTCCTTCACCCTCGGAAGTTGGAATCAATGGTGGAACGCAGCCGTCGAAGTTCATCCGGCCTTGTTTGGGTTCGGAGGAGGAAAGGTCTTGGAGTGGTTGTGTTTCGCGTTTAGGGTCGGGGCGTATGCTTGTACGGGACCGTTTGCTTTTTTGATTCTGCTGGTGAGTTAAAGGAAGAAGAAGAGAAGAGAGGGAAGGGAAGGGAAGAGAGAGGGAGAGGGAGAGTAAGGATGAGCTTGGGAGGAGCAGCTGGGAGCCGAGAGAGAGAGAGAGAGAGAGAGCGAGAGATGGGGGAGACCGCAGCTGAGTTCTCTCGTTCTGTTGGGGTTGGGACGTCGTTTGGGTGAACTCAGGATCTAACGGGATATGTGCTTGCTAGGACGTTGCATGTCGTGAGTCGTTTTCGTAGGATGGAGCGAAGAAGGGGACAGGGAGAGTTCAGAGAGCTCATCCTTCTTCTTGCTCACTTCTCAATCACCTCACTTCCCTCTCCTACACCATCCCTCAACTCATCCTCAACTCTCAATCCTCCTCCCCCCACCTCCCCCCCCCCCCCACCCCCCAAGCCCTCCCAACGAGTCCGCGTCCGACCTGTCCCTTCCTCCTCCTCCTCTTCTTCCTCCAACCCCTCCATCACCACCTCCCCTCCCGAAGATTCAACCACAACCACCACAACCACCACCCCCATAACCAAAGACAGAGACAGATCAGCCATCTCCTCCTCCATCAACGTTCACCCTCTCAGGAATCCCTCCACTCCAGACGAGGAAGGTTCCCCAGAAATCATGCTTCGAGATCTCTCCTCCTCCAGCTCCATCACCTCCTCCGCTGGATCATCCGTCGCGGGAGATTCGGTTGCATCTGGGTTGGGGTTGGAGGGGGTGGAGAGTGGGGTGAAGAGGGCTGGGAAGGTTGGTGGGGAAGGTACGACAAGTACGACGAGAAGAAGGATTCCTGGTTCTCTTTGTGAGTCGCTCGTCCTTCGTGATAGTTCGCGTCTGGCGAGCACACGTTCTCCTAGTTCCTCGTCTCTCGATCCAACCCTTTCGTTCGTTTTCTCTCAACCCCGTCGTTCCAGCCATCTCCCCCATCCCACCTCCCCAACCCAACTCAACCTCAACCTCAACCACCTCCTCCTACGAAATCAACTCCTACCCACCCCACTCCTCGTCCTCCTCCTCTTCCTCTTCCTCCTCCTCTTCAAGCATCACCTCCTCCCCCGAACCCCGCTACATGACCACTCCAGGTGAACGACATGCTATCCTCCCCCCCTCGCGGGATCTCTCACCCGAACCAAGCTCGATCCCTCTTCCTCCGGACACGGACGAGGGCGACGAGAGATTGGAGAGGAGGAGGAGGAGAGCGGCGAGTATTGGAGTTGAAGGGGTGTTGGGGCTGGACGGGGAGGAGGATAGTGAGGAGGAGGAGGAGGAGGAGAGTGAGGCGGATGGGGAGGGGGAGGGGAAGGAGGGAGCGTTGAGGAGGAGGAGGGGAACTATTAGACCTGGGGAGAGGGAGGAGTGAACCCCCCCCCCCCCCCGGGTCGTTCTTCAACTTCTCTTGCTTTTTCTCTTTCTCTTTCTCTTTCTGGACACTCTCTTCCTTGCTCTCCCCCTTCTCTTCGACACATCTCACAACCTCTCCTCCTCCTCTCTCACCTTTCTCTTCCCCCTCTTGGACTCTCTCTCTCTCTTGACGACCCCTTTCTTCGACGCGTCGGATTCATCTTCGACTTTTTTTTTGCTCTTCCCTTTTTCCTTTCTCTGTAAACGATTCTTACCCGTACACGATTAGATAGATACATGAGATAGAGTTTTTCTTCTTCTTGGTTTGACGATGAGATTCTACTACTCTCGAACTTTTGTGCGTGGGCTGGGAGAGAAGGGAGGGGAGGAGGGAGGGGACGCGTCGAACTGGAAGACAGACGATTCTTAAAGCCTTTGTTTCCTTCCCGAACGAAAGAAATTCTGACAGAGAGAGTCTTTTCTCTTTTCCTTCTCGGATGAACGACGCTCGGAACATTTTTCTAGGTCTGCTGCGGACGTTTGTTCTTCTTGGATCTGCATGAACAGAGAAAAACGGCGGATCCTTTTTTCGTGCGTCCGACTTTCGACTTTTCCTTTTTTTTTTTGCCACCGACCACCAACACCTGCCTTCCTCCTCAAGCTCAGTCACCCTACTTTTTCTCGATATTCACGATGTCGTGAGTTCCCCTCGTCACAATCACTTTTCTACAACTCTTGAGCTTGCTCCGAGTCGCTCGCTGACCTCCCTTTCTTTCTTTCCTTTCAATTTATCTCTGCCTTCCACCAGTCCCATCCTTCGAGCCTCCCTCCTCTCTCTCATCCTCCTCTGCATCGCCTGTTCAATCGCGTGAGTCTCTTCCCTCCCTCTCGTACCTACGGCACATCTCAACCTAAGTTGCTCATTACTAACATCAACAATCCTTTCTCCACTGTCCAGCTCCTGGGTCCTCGTAGCGATCAACATCCGCAAGCAGACAAAGTTCTGGGGAACCTACAGTCGTATCGATCCTTCGTTCTTAGTAGCTTCCATCTTTGCGGTCTTCTGGTATCCCTTTGGTGAGTTTTTTTCCTAAGAAGGGCCTGGGCTTTGAGAGAATTCAATTGTGTTCCTCATCTCTTCCTTTTTTTTTTTTTTTTTTTTTTTTTTTTCGCTCCTCTACTGCAGTTGCAATCTGCCCTGCTGTGGCTACGATGATCATCGTGGGCTTGTTTTCTCTCTGGTTCATGGGTGAGTGAAATCTGACTCAGTCGAGCCCTCCGAAACGTCAAACCCGCTTGGTTGGACAGTGGACGCGAGTACGGAGGAAAATTGACCAAGAGCTCACTCGTATCCCGTTGCTTTGGGTATTCTTCTTGCTCAGGTGAAGGAATCGCTTACCAGTTGATGAGATGGCAGTGGCCTACCCGATGTCCAGCAGGAGTAAGTACATAAGCCGCCTCGCTTCTCATTCCTTTCGCGTCGGAATCGAACCCATTTCTGATCTTTCCTCTCCGCTCTCACTTCCCTCCGTCCCTCGAAGTTCTCCCTCCCTTCCGGATGCGTCCCTCTCTACAAGGCTATCATGGCTTTTGCGTGGATCAACTTTGGACTCGCGTGAGCCTGTCTTCTCTTCGTTTCGTTTCGATCGCGAAAGATCAACTTACCCTCTTTTTTTTTTTTTCGGACCTTCCACCAGCTGCCTTCTTGTCTTTCTCGTCGCCTTTCTCGCTATTCGATACTCCAAAAGAACGGGAAAGAGTGGTTCAAACTTGACTTGCTGGGGTCTTTGCACGTCCAAAAAACCTGATCGAGACGACATCGTGAGTTTTTTTTTGCTCACCTTTCCTTGCTTCGTCTTCTTTTGAGTAGCTGATGAGATCTCGTCGTCTCTTTTTTCCTCAGCCCGAAGAGAAGAACCTTCCTGCAGAGAACGAGCTACCAGTCGAGGACAACGCGGTTCAACGACTCAAGCGTCTCGGATAGCTGTTTTGATTCGACGCGCTCGGGTGGCTCCCTCGGTTTCGTTTTCGTCCATGCCCACTTCCTTGTTGTTTTGTCTTGTTTACCTTGCACTCCTTGTTCTAGTATAGCTTAGCTTTGTATACATGAGCTAGTATCACGCTATCTCGTCCGATGCAAGTCTCGTCTTCCCTAGACGCGTCGCGTCGCTTCCAGTCCTCTCTCCTACACGAAGAAGGGATTCATGAGTGAGTGGCTATGCTAGGGTAGGAGATACTCAAACGAGTGCGGGTCGAGTGTAGAAGAAGATGCTAGTGATGTGGAGAGGGGTAGGGTAAGCGAAAGGGGGGAAGAGTAGGGAGGGAGGTCGTTGCAAAGGAGAAGAGGGAGGGAGGAAGGGCATGGGTGAGGGAGGAAGAGAAGAGGGAGTAGAGGAGGAGAAAAGGAAGCTATAGACAAGTGAGGACAAGTGAGGTTGGATGCGAATGATGGAAGGTGAAAGGAAGAAACGAGGAGAGTAAGCAAAAGAGAAACGCGTCGGAGAGAGCGAAAGCGAGCGAGCGAGGGAGGAAGAAAGAGAAAGGGAGAGAGAACGAGAAGTGCATGTACGAAGAAAAACGAGAGAAGGGAAACACAAAACTGGAGAAGGAGAGAGAGAGAGAGAAAGGAACTACGAGAAAGAGAGAAGACGGACGAAAGAAGAAGAGGGGAGAGAAAGGAAAGAGAGGAAGAAGACTCAGAGCTGTTCGCTCGTCTGCGTTCCCGCCTCGACCAAGTTCTCGTATCCCTCCCCTGCTCCTCCTCGGATCTTCCCCTTCTTCCTCTTCCCACTCTTGTTCTTTCTCTCGTGGTCTCGGCGTTCGGAGCAGCGGCTAATGTTTCCCAGCAAAACGAAGAAAGAAGGAAGAGAAGAGAGTCAGCACGACGCGTCGCACGGTCGAGGGCAAGGAGCTCGAAGAGGGTTCATGGAGACAGAAAGAGGGGAAATCAGACTCACCGACACTTTCCGTTCTCGTCCTCGTCACAGTCCCACTCCTCTTCTCCCTCGTCCTCCCCGTTCTCGTTCAAGCCCATCGAGTTCCCCTCCGGCCTCCTCTCCTCTTCCTCCCCTCCCCTCCCCTCCTCATCGTACGCCCCATCATCTCCATCTCCTCCAGCCCCCCTCGATCTCGAGGTTCCCTTCTTCCCTCCACTCCTCTTGGCACCCGTCGACTTCGAGGGCTTTCCAGCTCCGGTCCCGTTGGCAACTCCACTCGCTCGTTCCTTCGCTCTCCTTCGCCTCGTCAGCATCTTCTTCCTCTTCTCGACGACCTTCCTCTTCTCTGCACTCGTCCCGTAGAAGAGCTCGTAGTCACAGAAGACGCAGATGTACTCCTCCGAGGGAGGATCGTCGGGACCGGGAGGAGGAGGGTTGGAAGATCGGTAGCGAGAGGGTTGAGCAGAGAGGAATCGTGTTGGAGGTGGGAAGAGGAGGTTCGCGAGGAGAGAGGCGGGGTTGGTTGGTGCTGGAGGCTGTTCGGAGAGAAGACGGGTTGGGACGTCTGAGGGGAGAAGGAAGAGAGAAAGAGACGAGGGAGGAGAAAACGAGAGGACGTCAGTTTGGCGAAGGAACTCGCGCAGAGAGCGACGAAAAAGAACAAAGGGCGGGAGAGGGGAACTCACAGTTCTTCATGTGATGAGGGTTCGCCGCGTTGGCGAGAGCACTCCTCTTCTTCTTCCCAGCCTTCTTCTTGTGCGTCGTTCCTCCCACATTCCCATCTCCGTCCTCCCAAGGAGGCTCAATCGACTCGACCACATCGTCTCTCTTCGGTTTCGGAGGAGGAAGAGGAGCCGTAGGAGCAGTGGCCATGGCGGTGTTTGTTCCAGCTCCAACGCTCTCCTTCCTCGTCGCTGTCGTCGTCGAGGAGGATCCGGCCCTCCCCTTTGGCGTCGTCGACTGTTGAGGACGAGGAGTAAGGATCTTTCCGGCTCCGAGACCATCTGCTCGAGGAGGCTCGTCCATCGTCTGGGTTCCGACGTTGATGTAGGTATCCGGGTGATGCTTGGTCGTCGGGTTAAGAGCTTTTCTGGCGTTCGAGCGAGGAGGGGATGGAGAGGAGGATTCCGAGTCGTCGCCGACAGCGGGAGCGACGGATTTGTAGTTGGTGGTGAAAAGGTGGAGACGATCTCGAAGGGAATGGAGGATTTCCTCGTTGTGTTGTTGGAAGGCGTAGGCTACGACGAGCGAAGACAAAGGAAGGGAATGAGAGAAGATCCGTCAGCGAGAGAAAAGAACGGGCGTCGTCGAGCTGACACCTGGCGACTCACCTGGACTCTCCTCCTCATAGGTGAACTTCATCTCCTGCAACTCGACACTAGGTTTCCCCTTCTTCCCTCCCCACTGCATCTCCTCCCTCACCACGGCCGTCACGCTCAGCCCGTCCTTCGTCAACATCTCCCTCACTCCCTTCATGGCTCCAACTCCCTCCCTCTTCGCTCCTCCAGCCTTGACAGGTTTCTTCTTCCTCCTACCCCAAGCAAAAGAGTCACCTCCTTCGTCTAGGGCATTCGTCTCTCCTCCATCCTCCCACCCCTTTCCCCAGACGTTCCCACCAAATTCGACAGCCTTCTCCTCGTCGGGAGCGAGCCAACCCTCTCCTCCGTCAGCTTCGACCATCAGTCGAGAGGCGAGCATTCGTTTCCTCTCTGACCAGACTGCTTTGGACCAGAGGAAGGCTCGGCAGGCTGAACTAGCTCGAGGGAAGGGTAGGGGAGTTGGGTTAGGGAGACCGGTGAAGGGTCGAGAGGTGTAGCCTCGAGGGAGGTGAGGGAAGGTGGTGAAGTGTTCGGAGGACGGAGGAGGGTTGGCGAAAGAAGAAGAGTTGGAGTTGGAGTGGGAAGAAGGGTTGTTGGAGTGAGAGGAGTTGAGAGCTTTGTTGCTTGAAGTCGGAGGAGGAGAGTGGGGAGAAGGGTTCGGGTGGGTAGGGATCTTTCGCCTGGAGAGGAAGAAGGGGAAGGGAGGGGAGGGAGGGAGGTTTAGGGGTCAGCTCGACTTGGACCGGGTACTCGTAGGTGGAGATGGTCCAGTGGAGCTGCCAAAGTCAAGGTGTGGATCTCACTTCTTTGGAAGACTGGTGGTGGTAGGGTGGAAGCTGTGAGGTAGAGATCGAAGTAAAGATGGGAGATGAAGCGAAAAGAGAAGAGGTAGAGTCAGCATCGGAAGGGAGAGAGCGAGGAAGGAGCAAAGTCCTTGCCACGTTTGACCTCCGTCTGTCCGAGAGAGCAGAGGACTGGTAGCAAAATCTCTAGCTCCGAAGAGACGGAGAGAGCTCTCTGTATACGAGAAAGATGTCCTGCTCTCGAACGGACAAAAGGAGGAGAAGAGAGAAGAGGGAGAGAGGCCGACGTACCCATCATCCCAAGCTTGATCCTGCCCTCCTGCTGGTCCCATCTCGCCTTCAAAGCCTTCGTCGTCGTGTCCGTCGTATCTGGTGGTTCCTTCAAACTCTCCCATCCTGAGATCTATGTATCCTCCGTTGGAGGAGCCGAAGAGAGTGGACTGCTGCCGTCCATCTCCTCCGTGGGAAGGTCCAAGCGAGAGGTGAGCCATCCTCGAGGAAGGACTCGTCGAGGGATCCGAGAGGGGAGATTCAAAGCGAGAAGGGAGTCGTCGAAGAGGTCGATCGAGAGGAGTAGAGGGAGACGTGTGGAGGTGGAGAGCGTTGGTGGGTGGTGAGGGGGAAACGAGAGAAGGTGGAAAGGGAGGGGAGGAGGGAGGAGGTCGAGGAGGTCGACGTTCCCTTCCATCCTCGTTCAAAGAAGGAGAGGTCCGGCTCATTCAACTGCGAGAAAAAGGGATCAGTCAGCGAAGGCAGGGTATGGAAAAGAGGACGTTGCTGAAGAGCTCACCCGTAGAGAGCTTGCAGATCTAGTAGCTCGTGTGCGCTGATCGAGAGAAACAAGGGGAGGAGGAGAGGATGGGGGTTGGAGGTCAGCAAACCAGAAGGGGGAGGAGCGAAACCCAGCCCGAGCGATTTCGGACTCAAATCGACTCAACGAAAGATTTGTGGAAATTCTCTAGATCTCGAAAGCTCTATCATCTGAATTCAACCCGGAAACTTTACGACGAAATCGTTGATGAGCAGTCAGATCTGGACTCGGAGTTGTCACTTTCCTTTCTCTCTCCCATCCTCCTGCCCGCTTCAGGCACAATCTGGGCCTCCAACTTCGTCTCGAGAAGCAAGACCGTCTCATCTCCCCGTATCGCTCAGAACTCCGCCTTCTTCTCCTTCATTTACCCCCTCCCAATGTCTCTCGACCTCCAACTCCCTCCTCGTCCAAACCGCGTCGCGTTCCTCCCTCTCCATGCCCGGCTCTCCCCTCGCTTGTAACCCACCTTGGACTATCTCATCTTCCCTCACACCTTCGACATCCCACTCTTCTACTTCCAAAAGACCAAGTTCTCCCACTCCTTCTCCCTTCCTCCCACCCGGTCCGAACTTCAACCTCTTCTTTCACGTCCCTCTTCAAACTCCTCCTACCACACCCGAAGCCCTCCAAACCACCCTCAGAATCCCTTCGAGCAGATCTTGGGACATCGAAAGACACAAGGAATGGATTCAGTCCCTTCCTTCGCGGAGGAGACGGCAAGAAAGCAGCTCGAACAACGACCCTCCCGCTCTGGACGAAACCAACGTCGACCATCACGCCGAGGATTGGGTGGCGGAAGTTCAGAGGATTTTATCCAAGTCGTCCAAAGGTAGAAGTAGTGGGAAGGTCCGAGCCGTATCCAACGATCCAACCGAATCGAGGAGGACGAGGAGAGACGCTGTTAGGGAGGAAGAGCGACGACCGACTTCACTCGACTTCGTCAACCTCGACGACGGCCAGGACCAGGATCTCCTCCTTTCCTAATATACTACCCCCAGCTCCAGTGCCGGCTCCTCAACCCCGACCTCAACCGGGACAGCTACAACTCCTACAGAAGGAAGTCCACTACATCAAAGGACGACTTCATGCCCGATCACGACGCGCCGAGGTCGAAGAGGAGGAGTCGAGGAATGGTACACTCCTCCTTCTTCACCTCACCGAGCACCAGGATCACCGGAGAGAGATGAAGAAGAAGAGGGTTTGCCGAGTCCAAGAATGAGGAAGAGAGGGAGGATCGATTTTGAGGAGGTGGCGAATGGGAGGAGTGAAGCGTTTGGGAGTGAGGCTGAGGGGTTGGGAAGGACGAGAAGGGGTGCGCTGGTGGAAGCGACTTAAAGGATCGATAGAGAAGTGGAGAAAAGATATAATAGGTGTGGGTATCGAAAAGGGAGGATATCTGGTTTGAGGGAGGGATGGTAGAATGAGTGAGAGAGGAGACGACTTTAGCGGCTTGTAGGCTTGCAGAGCGAAGAGGGGAGGGCTTGATGGGGTAATAAAGGTTCAGCTTACGAGTGGAATATATAGTAACGCAAATGAGCGGCTATAACATCTGTTGGGGAAGTGAAGAGAAAGGGAAAGAGAGGTTAAGCTCGACGCGCGCGTTTCCTTCCACGACGGCGCGGATCTGACTCGACTCGAATGTTAGCCCAAGCGCACGCACCTGAGCTACCTCTTGTTGAAGAAGTCCAAGATTGGATTGGAACTAGCATCGTAGCTAATGAGTCATGCAGGTGATGGAGAAACGAAAGGTCACGAAGCGTCCAAAGGGAACGAGAGATTCGGAGTCGAAGGAGAGCACTCACGCTGGAGCGTCGGTGTAGCTCGAGCTCGAAGGAGCGACCGATGTTCCCGTTGGTAGAGAAGTCTGTGAAGTTGGCCTGAGGAGGTCTTGGAAGTCGTTGAGGCCACCGATCCTAACAGGCGAAGAAAGGGACAGAGAGAGAAAGGTGAGCTCTGCGACGGCGTGTGCTCGACCCTTCGCTTCCTTACCTCCTACCTCCAGAGAAAGAAACGGATGAACTCACATCGCCGATTCCATCTCCTTCTCAATCTCCCCCTCTTGCAACTTCCTGCTCCGATTCAGACGCCTCTGCTCCTCCAAAAAAGCGAAGATGTCTTCTCTCCTGCCATCCATTCCCTTCGTCAACCAAACATGTTCGAGAGCAGGATAGGAACCGCTGGGGAAGCAGGTTTGGATGAGGATCATCACTTCCATGATATCTGGACGATCTTTGTCTCCAAACTTGGCGACGAACTCGCGGTACTGGGTGGTGGCCGATTGAACACAAGGGGTGAGCTCGAAGAACTCAGTCGGAGGCCGGAGGAAGAGATGAAGGTCAACTTACAAGGGGGTTGGGAGGGAAGCAGACTGTTTCCGTTCGGATCATTTCAGTAACAATTTGCTTGGGGACTCCAAAGATCCTGTAGGCGTGGAGGTCGGCTAGAGCTGGGAGGAGGGGAAGGGGCGGGAGGGGAGATCTGGAGTCGATGAAGCAGGAGGAAGGAAGGTCAGCTCCTCTCCTCTCCCTCCTTACTTTTTCTCGTCTACTGCCATCCTCGTCTGATCTGCACATTAAAGACTTGAACCAGGTCAAGATCTTCTACTGACCTAGTCACTTGAGCCATGCTTGCTTCGTCAGAAATGGAGAGAAGGAGGAGATGATGGAAGATGGAAGGGAACGGGGTGAGCTCAAGCGAGATCGAGACTGGGCCTGCGCTGAATCTTTTAATTTTCTACAAAACAGGAAACGAAGACCTCTTCCTCAGCGCAATCGATAGAGAGAGCAGATGTCTTCTCATCGCACTGAAAGAGAAAGATGCTCCTACATAGCTCTCCTCCCCTCCGCTCATCACTCCTCATCTCTCGAATCTCTCTCCTCCCTCCTCTTCACCGTCCCGAAATCCACATCTCCCCACCCTCCCTCCTTGCTGTCAAATACCCCTCCGCCTCCGCTCAGACTCCGTAGCTTTCCAGCATAGCTGCCCATCTCCGCGAGAGGAACCGACGCCAACACCGTCCTCCTCTGGACGCGTTCGGCCGACATCAAGCTCGACGACGACGATGCCGAGGGAGAGATCCAGGTCGGCGGTAGGTAGAGATCCTCATCCTGCGACGACGACGATTCCGAGGAGGAATTGGAAGCCGAAGTCGAACCGATGGAGGACATGTCCTCGTCTCCGAGCTCGGAAACCTGACCTCCTCGTCCGATGAGATCCGTTACGACCTTCCCTACGTCCGACTGAGAGACTCCCCAGATCCTGGTTTCGACGAGAGGTTCAAGGATCGTTGGGTGGGCGAGTTGGATAGCTTTTCGAAGAGCGGAGTGGATCGCTCGAGCGAAGGCTGCTGGAGGAGGGGTGGAAGGTGGTGGAGGAGAGGAAGATTTGGCTCCTTTAGGTGATGATGTTTTGGGAGAAGATTGTTTGGATTGAGAGGGAGGGCTAGGGAGGGAGGAGGGTGGTGGTCGCGTCTCGCCGGACGCGTCCATGCAGGGGGTGAGGTGGATTCGAAGGTGGGAGAGAGGAAGAGACATCAATGGTCCTCCTCTGGTGATGGCCGATAGGAGAGACGAGGTGATGGAGGACTCCAGCGCGATGAGAGGACTGTGTGCTGGGATGTCTATCGTCACGTCGTTTCCTGCCCAATCCGCCAAGTGCTCTCCCTCGCCGTTCTCCCTCATCTCTGCGAGCTCAGCGTCCGTCAACCGCTCAATCTCTAGCCGTACCGTCGCCTCTGAGGTCCCCTGAAGCCCAACTACTGCTCCCTTCCAGGTCTCCAGAACCTCCGTAGGTCCTCCGCCCTCTCGTACACTCTCCCTCATCGACACTCGCATCGCTCCAGCCCTCGCCTTTACTCCCTGCTCGTCCTCTAGCCTCCTCAGCGAGATCTCCAGATGAAGAGGACCCATTCCATGGAGGAGCGTCTGAGCCTCTGGATCCTCGAGCTGTCCGTTGTCGTCCGTTTTGGGCCACTCGAGTCGAAGCGAAGGATCCTGGCGAACGAGACGATCCAGAGCTTCTCCAACGACCTTCTCCTCCTCCTTCCCGTTCATCTGGATCGCGACGGAGCAGACCGCGTTGGGAACCTCTACTCCTCGAAGACGAGTTGGTGAGGGCGGTAAGCGACGAGGATCCGAGCCTTCGAGGAGGGTATCTCCCGTTCGGGTGTGCTTGAGACCTAGCACGACTCCGATGGATCCTGGAGGGAGGGAGTCGACTTCGATGGGAGTGGAGGCGTAGAGAAGGAGGATTTTGGAAGGTCGCTCAGGCTCAGAGACGCTGGTGTTGTAGAGGGCGGTTTTGGTGAGGTTTCCTGGGGAAGAAATAAGAAGAAAGAGACGCGATCAGCTTCGAAAGGCGGGACGCGGCAAGCGGAGAAAAACGCGTCGAGACTCACCTGAGTAGACTCGAACGAATGTCATCCACCCCCTCTGGTCATCCCAAACGACCTTGAAAGCCAACGCTACCACCCTAGGATCCGAAACCTCGACCGTCATCTCCTTCTCTCCAACAGCAACCAACCCTCCCTTGCTCCCCTTCACCTTCCCTTTCCAGCCAACACTCTTCTTCTTCCCCTTTCCCTTCTTACTACCAGCTCCCTCCACTCCCTCTTCCACCTCCATAACTCCACCAACGACGAGTGCTGGTCCAACCTCTCCCGGCCCTGGGAGATACTGCAGAACTCCGTCGAGAAGAACTTCGACCCCGATTCCCTTGAACGCCGAACCGCAGAGGACGGGGAGAGCTTCTCCGCTGAGTGTTAGGGCTCGGATAGCTGCTCGAAGAGATGCTGGGGGGAGGAGGAGGTGTGAAGGAATGTTGGATTTGGGAGAAGGGAGATCGAAGAACTCTTCGAGGAGAGGGAGATGGCGGGTCGAGAGGGTTTCGATGAGAGCGGTTCGAGCGAGGATGGCTTCTTGTCGAACGGGATGGTCGAAGGGTAGTAGAGGTTCTGAGGCAGTGGTCTTGAAGATCTTATCCTCCCAAGGGAACGTCTCTCCCTCCTCGACGAACTCATCAAAGACGCGTCCCTCCGTCTTGATCTCTTCTCCTCGCTTCCCAACCCATTTCCAGACCTTCCCACCGACGATATCCACTAGCCCAACCACGCCAGGATCTCCTCCCTTTCCGTTGGCAACGTCGAAGGAGGTGATGGGAAGAGCGAGAAGAAGAGGGAGAGGATGAAGTCGATTGGCAGTCGAGAGGAGGGAGTGTGGGAGGTTGGCTCCTGGTCGGTCGAGTTTGTTGACGTAGAGGATTCGAGGAGTCACATCGTACCTATGAATTCGGAATGATATTTCAGCCACTATCTTGGGCTTCTCATGTTCAGCAAAGAGACGGCACTGACCTGGTAAGCTGCTTCCAAACTCCCTCCGTCTGGCCTTCCACTCCCTCGACTCCGTCCATCACCACGATAGCTCCGTCGACAACTCGAGCAGCTCGCTCGACTTCCATGGTGAAATCTACATGGCCGGGCGTATCGACGACGTTGATAGTATGATTTGACCACTGCACAGGTACTGAGAAAGAGACGAAAAGGTCAGCGCGCTGAAGTTAGAAGGGTTAGGGAAGAAGGAGGAAGTTCAAAGACGAACTCGATGCCGATTGGATAGTGATTCCTCGCTCTCGCTCAGCGGGAAGGAAGTCGGTCGAGGTGGTCCCAAGATCCACTGTTCCAGGATGTGGGATGCTGTCGGATGGTGAGAGGGGAAGGAAGATCAGTTGTGAGCTCGAGATGTTGAGCTCGGACTTTTCTCCCCCTCCTTCCTCCTAGCTCTTGCCATCGTCCTTGGGGGTTCGGGGCCTGGAAAGCCACTGTCGAGACAGGAAGACGAAAATGGAGAGTTTGGATATGTACTCACTAGCCAGAGTGGACAAGGATGCTCTCAGTCTGAACGTCAAAAGAAGGAAAGGAAGGAAGAAAAGGTCAGCTCGCTCCTCCTTGTTGGTGCTCTTCGATCTCTCCTTCGACCTCGAGATTTCAGCAAAGACTTACCAGCGTTGTCTTTCCCGAATCGATATGAGCAAAGATCCCCAGGTTCCGGATCTTCGAGATGTCGGAATTCGGAGGAGCGAGGGAGGCGACTCGAGGAGGCAAGCGGACGGAGGGGGAGGAGTGAAGCGATCTCGAACAGAGTGACGAACGAAAGAGGCCGGCTGGAGGCAGACGTCGGAGGGGAAGGAGCATGCAAGGTAGCACGGAATGGGCGAGGTGATGACCTTGGAGGAGGTTGGGAGGATGGCCGTTGCGGACAAAGGGAGGGAGAGGGAAGGCGACGTCGAGCTCATTCCGTCGTCAAGATCTAGAAACGCCCTTTTTTGTCCAAGATTTCGAGCAGCGGTAAAAACCACTGATATTGTACCATACACTTAAGAACTTTCGAGAAAACCTTCCATTCCGTACCCCGTCGCGATGGGGAGAGATCGTTGAACGCGTCACCTCCCCCTTCGCTCGCCTCCAACCCTCACTCCCTCCTTCCCCCTTCTCTCCCTTTCTCTACTTCTCTACCAAGCTTATCAGCATGTAAGTTGCAGTCTTTCCTTCGCCATGGAGGTTAAATCTGAAACTTCAAGCTCATTTCTACCCGTTCTCGCAGGTCTCAAGGAGGATCTCTCGGCGGACCCGAAGCTGCTTTCCCTGGCTCTCAGCAAGCTCCAGGTGTTACAGGACCTGAACCCACACCTGAGAACCCAGGAGGAGTACGTTCCAGCTTCTTCTCGTCCTCTAATCTCGGAGATCCTTCAGAAAACCAACGAACTGAAGCTGTCTCTTCCTCTGAGCAGGTCTTCCCTCGCTCCGATCCTTCCCCTGCTCCCTCCGCCAACGACTACACTCCTCCTGAAGCTCAAAAGACCCATCCCAAGACCGAGCACTCTCCCAGTCCTCCTATCGCGAAGCCCACAGCTACGAGCGCACCTGTTCCGGGAACAGAGCAGGCTCGTTCGCAGAAGGCCGATCCCCTCGAGAAGCTGGGTCGAAACAAGGAGGTCGAAGAGGGAGGGATGTTCGTCGAGTGAGGAAGGTTTTTTCTTGTTTGATATATAGGTATGCTTCTCTGCCATGCTTCTTCATCTCAGGGTTAGTTCGATAAAGGAAGTTGGGGAAGCAAACTGCCCTCTTTGAACAGACAGGTCGAAACAGGCTCGACCTCTTCCTCCTCTCCCTCTCTTCCCTCAACCACTTCCTCCTCTCCAGCAACATGTCCGAGAAGCTCTCTGCTCTTGATGTACCCTCCTCCGCACCACCAGGGATCCATCCCCCTTTCAAACTCGGTCGTTTGATGGACATCATCTTCCCTGCCTTCCTCACCACTGTCCTCCCATGGAACCTCCTAAACTACGTCCAACACCTCCCTTTCGGTTTCCCGGGACGAAACCTATGGATCTCTTTACCTGGAAATACCCAGACCTTGTACAAGCCTCCTATCGTCTTCATCTGGTAGTGGGTTGCTCTTCTATTCTGGCTGGGAGATCTTCGCGGGCTGAAGCTCACCTTGCTTTCTTCTTCCCTCCCCTCTGCAGCATCCTCATCCACCTCCTCGTCAAGTTCCCCACCACCTCCTACTTTTACCCCTTCTCCCCAGGCTTCCGATGGGTCTCTTCCAAACCCTCCTCTTCCTCTCCCACCACACCCTCCTCCTCCGAAGCTCAACCCACCCCCTCCCCCTCCCTCGGTCGATGGCGCTTCTCCTTCGCTGGTCTCCCCTCGGATCCTCACCCTCTCAGCGGCGACAAACCCAAGTCCTTCTTCCCTTACTGGTGGCCCATCCTCATCACGGAGTTCCCCTTCGTGCTCTGCTGGGTTGCGTGCATCACTGGCTCGATCGGAGAATTTGGCGACGAATCGTACTCGAGGTTCCTCTACTGGGTCTACGGGGTTTCGATGGTTTGTTTTCCGTTTGTATACTACCTAGCGAGAGATGGGGGAGCGTTGGATATCCATGGCAAGAAGGATTAGATGATGGGAAGGGGGAAGGAGAAGGAGGGATGGGAGAAGGGGAGACGCACGACGTGAGCCTGGTTCTTCTTTCGTTTCCTTCTCGATGGACGTTTCTGCTTCAAAGCTCTGACGCTCAGCCGTACTCTCTCGTTATTTCGATACTTAATCTATCCAGGGGATACAGCCTCGACGAGTAGCTACGCTGGGTAGTAAGGCTTCTCGTCACTGCAGTGTCTGCTGTGGGCTTCTGGAGTCGTGCGAGATGAGGAAGAGAAATAGAACCGCGTCCCTTCCAAGTTCTGGACCGGCTTTCGCTCGAGTCGAGAACGCGTCGACGCGATTCGAAGTAGACAGAAGGCTGTACTAAAAATGAGATGCGAAAATTTCTCTTCGAAAACTCAGAAAGACACATCTGCGACGCGGCGAGACCTGGCTGAACATTCTCGCGCGAGCTCACCCCAAAGGACGACGACCTCCTTCCCGCTCCTGTCCTCCTTCCCTCGGATACCTCGCTCTTCAACGTATGAAATACACCAGCTCGTAGAGAGTACGTCTCCGTTGGTTGTATGCATGACGTCTCGTCCTTTCCACTGACCTCTTCTTCCATTACTGGTTGACCTCAGCTCCAGCCCTCCTCCCTTCCCTTCCCTTCGACCTCTCGTCCCTCCCAGCCATCGCCATGAGCAACCCTCAACCCACCAGTGCCAAGGCCTCTTCTTCCCGGCTCCCTTCTTCCATTCCATCCAGCATTTCATCATCAAAACGTTCCAGTCCCTTCGAACAGGAGGAAACGACCTTCGATCAACCTCCTTCTCCCTCTCCTCCTCCTTCTTCCTACGATCAATACACCGCCTCTACTACTGATTCCAAGCCAGTCAAGCCTTCACCGTGAGCTTTTATCTTCTATCCTCCTCGTCGGAACGCGAGAGCTCACTTGTGGCCTCGTTCAGGTACTTTGGGAGCTCGGCCGACGGAGTTAACCACAAGACGAACCCTTCCTCCTCTTCCAAAGACTGGAAGCCCAAGGACGAAGCTCCTTCGAGGGAGAAGGCTCTCAAGAGACTTGTGAGTCGTCGCTCCAACCCGTCCAAAGGTCAAAGAACCCTTTGCTGACTTCATCGCGATCTGACAGGTGTTGAATCCCTCCCATCCTTCGAATCCAATCACCTCTCGAACCGGCCAGAACGCTATCGACGTCGTCGTTTCTGCCTCTACTGGACATCAGGCTAGAGCGTACGGTCCCAACAGTCGGACTGCCGCTGGATACTTCCAGGTTCGACAGGAGAAGTTGAAGGAGCAGGCGGCTGGAAAGGTTCGGTCGCTTTCCTCCCTTCGTTCTCTCCTCAGTTGAAGTTCGAGAGCTGATCGGGTTCCTTCGTTCTTGGTTTGCAGAGGGACGAAATCTTCAAAGGTGTTCGAGTCTGGTTGGATGGATATCTCGGAGTAGGGGTGACGAACTTGGAGGTGAAGGCTGCTGTGAACTCGCATGGAGGAACGGTCTCGTTCGTCCCTCCTCTTTCCTTTCCTCCCTACTTTCGCCCTCACGTTTTCTGACTTTTTCCCTCCTGTTCAACTCCTCGATTCTTTAGAGAGTACCCTGGCCAACAAGTTACCCACATCCTCACCCACGAACCTCTCTCTGCCTCCAAGAATCACTCCTTCCTCACAAAGCACAAGGGGTGGAATCCTCACGTTGTCAGCCCTTTGTGGGTTTACGCGTCCGTCGACAAGGGAATGAAACTTGACGTGTTCAAGTACTTGATTCTGAATCCTTGCGTGAGCTTCTGCATCTCTCTTCTCCTCCTCCCTTCTTCCGTCTCTCCCCGTCTCCGTCGACGCGTCGAAGTTGGACTGAAGATCTCACCCTGCCCTCATCACCCTTCGCCTTGATCAGGATCAACCTCGCATCGCCTCCTTCTTCGGAGCAGCGAAACCTCAGCAGCAGCAGGAACCTCAGGCGAAACGACCCAAGCTCGTCGGGGCGAAATCAGCGAGTTCCTCTTCAACTGCGACCCCCTTCTCTTCCTCCTCATCCCTTGGATCTCGATCTCGCTCGGCACCTTCGATCTCGAAGGCTTCTTCTACCTCTACTTTGTTCTCCAAATTTAAGGCGGTGAAGGGAAACTCCAGATCGGAGGCGATAGAGATTGACTGAGTTGAGTTTGGTATTTTCCCTCGTGCTTTTCCCACCGTATATCACCTTCTCTCCACACTTGTTGTCTTTTTTCTACTCCATATTGTCTCCCGTAGTTCCCGAACGTATTATCTTATGACTGAAACGACCCACTTTTCTCGACGTCGCGAGAAAGGGAAGGTAGTATACGTGAAACGCGAGGAGCTGAAGTTTGAGGAACATCGCCTACCCTCCTGCCGAGCCATAGGTCCCTGGCCTCATCCTACCTCAGTTCAATTGCTTACTATCTTTAGATACATTTGCCAAGTTCATCCACGAAAGGCTCTCTCGTCTGCACGATTGAATCTGAAGGCGAGCGAAACGATTTTGACGCGTCCTCGACCCTCTTCCCTCGTTTTGTTGCTTGTGGGTTCTTGCCGCCTTGGGTTCTTGCGCTACGCTCACTTGAGCTGCACACTGTCGCTGGTACGCATCGTTTCCTTTCACTGATGTATTAAGGTCGCGTCGAGAAAGGACAAGAGTGAACGAGTGAGGTGTTCATCCAATTTTGAGAGTTTATCCTAGTCTAAGGTAGTAGGAGGTCAAAGCTTCTTCTCCAGACGGAAGGCGTCCCGAGGCTCAATTTTGGAGTAATAGTTGGTGATGCTGGACAGAAGTGAAAACGAAGAAGAGGAGAAAGAAGAGGTCAGCACGCGTTTTGGAGTTCAATTCGAGAGAGCGGTCTCCTTCCTCGTTGCGCGGTGAGGAAGGAGTGAGAGGAGATACATAAGTGGAAGGGGCGGGCGGTGGTGATGGTGTGTAAAGAGTGGGTCGGGGCGAGGAAGAGGGAGAGGGACGAGAACTTTGGGGAGACGCGAAAGAAAAGAAACAACTCACAGTCCGACCTCCTCGAATCCAGCGCACTCGTAAAACTTCTTCCCCTCCTCGTTGCCTACTTGACAATGCACGAACACGGTCTCCACCTTCCTTGTCTCCTTCACTCCTCCATTCACCTCGACCTTCGCCTTCGTGTCCTTCTTCGCGTCCTTTTTGGGGGCAGCAGCGGGAGGAGGAGGAGGAGGAGGGAACTCCGCGGCCTTCTCTACGACGTGGGCGAGGAGGTGAGATCCGAGACCTTGGGAGCGGTAGGCTGGGAGGACGTTGAGGGTCAGGATGTGGAGTTTGAGAGGAGTTGAGGTGTCGGAGGGAGAGGAGGAGGACGTGAGGAGAGCGGGTTCGAAACGACAGGTTATGGAGCCGACGGGGACGTCTGCGTAGTAGACTGGAAGAAAGGCGAAAGAGAGGGAGGGTTGTTAGATTGGAGATGGAAGAAAGGTGAGGGAGACGAAGGCGATGACCAAAAGAGAGGGAGGGAAGAAAGGGAAGGTCGAGAAATAACGACTCACCGAGCTTGTTGAAGTTCTCCATCGAACTCTCCAAGACCTCGGCGTAGTACTTGTCGCTGTATGACACGGGGAAGATCTAGATGCACGAAGAGGAAGCATGAAATAATGTCAGCTCGGAGTGCCGGGATCGAAACGTGGGCCAAAGGAAGAAAGTCGAAGCTCAACTCACGGCGGAGTTGAGAGCTCGGAGAGTTCCGCTAAAAACAGGCGGACGAAGGCCCAAAGTCAGGATCGAGGATAATTTGGGAGCAGGAAAGGAAGGAAGCGAGCTCGATGCTTACACGTTGTTTATCGTCAGAGAAGAGAGGGTGACTCTGGGCGTTGGCTGGATCGGCTTCTTGGACGTCAAGGCCACAGGAGCGGAGACGGTCGAATTGGTAGCAGCTGTAGACATTTGGGAAGGGGAGGAGATGAAGAGACGGGAGAAAGGATCTGGAGAGGAACGTGAACGGAAGATATCAGTTAGGAGGCGAGCTTTGAGAGATGTTGAGGTCGAGGTGAAGGGAAGGGAGGGAAGGGAGAAGGAGATCGAGCTTCGAGCGAACAGAAGGTGACCTCTCTGAACCTCTCAACCACAGATTTTCGCATGGCAGAATCCTTCAGAGCAAACTAGAAGGTCGTAAAATGCTACTCACGAGAAAGGAAGGTGAGCGATACAGTGCTGATGCGGTCTGAAGCGAAAAGGGGGGAGGGAAGGAAGGAAAGGATTCGACGACCTTCGAAATCTCCTTTCTATCTTCTCCCTCTCCCTTCCTCCAACACCCAACACCCTCAGAACCCTCCCCCCCCCACCTTTCTCCCCTTCGTGAGTGTGCCAATTCATCTCTATCAGTAAAAGCTATATAAGCCGAAGAGCTCGCTTCCCAAAGGAAGGAAGGACCAGAAGAGAGCTCGAAGCTGACCTTTTCTCTCGCTCTCGCTGTCCCTTCCCTTCACGTCCACCTCTCCAGTCCTTCCCCTCCTCGATGTCTGCCATCGAACTCATTAACCCTAGAGCGGAGAGTGTCCGACGAGCTCAGGCTTTGCAGGTGAGTCGTCATTTCTGTCGCTGTCAAGCGGGTCCATTGGAGGAGATCAAGGAAGGGAAGGAGGCGAGGGACGTGAAGCTCATCAATCATCTCTCCCTGTTTCTCTCCTTCGTCTCCTCCTTTCCTCTCTCGTTATCTCTCAGGTCAACACCCAGGGAGCTGTAGGACTCGCCAACGTTGTCAAGAGTAATCTTGGTGAGTTGCCGGCGCGTCCATCTCGAGCTGAAACAGAGTAGAGGAAGGAGGAAGGAAGCTGACCTTCAATCTCAACTCGACCTCGACTTTCTTTCACCTCTCTTCAGGACCCCGAGGAACGATCAAGATGCTCGTCGATGGATCCGGAAACATCAAAATGACCAAGGTAAGTTTCCTCTGCACATTTTGGGTCCATACGTATCTCTTGAGGAGCTGATCTTCCTCCCTTCGCTCAACCTCCTCCAGGATGGAAAGGTCCTCCTCTCCGAGATGCAGATCCAGGTTCGTCCGAAGCTCCTTTCACTTTTCCTCCACCCGGTCGATATCCTAACCTTGTTTTCCTTCTTCAGAACCCCACCGCAGCCATGGTCGCCCGTACAGCCGTCGCTCAGGACGAGCAGACCGGAGATGGAACCACCTCGGTCGTCCTTCTCGTCGGAGAGCTCCTCAAGCAGTCCGAGAGGTACACTTCCGAGGGAGTTCACCCTCGAGTCGTCGGAGAGGGTTACGATCTTGCTATGAAGGAGTCGCTCAAGGTTAGTTCCATCGTCGACGTGGTTGAAGAAGCAGGAAAGCTAGTGGCCTCGCACTTTGAGCTTCAGCTCACCTCTTCCTTCCATTCCCTCCTTTCTTCCTTTGCCTCGCAGTTCCTCGATACCTTCAAGGTCGCTAAGACCATGGACCGAGCTACTCTCATCTCCGTCGCCCACACCTCTCTTGGAACCAAACTTCACTCCAAACTCGCTACCCAACTCGCTGCCTCCGTTGTCGACGCCGTCCTCTCCATCCAACCTCCTCCTCCAGCCGAGGGAGCTACCGGAGTCGATGCCTTCACTCAGCCCATCGATCTCCACATGGTTGAAATCATGAAGATGCAGCACAAGATGGATACCGAGACGCAGCTCGTTCGAGGATTGGTGATGGACCACGGAGCCAGGCATCCCGACATGCCCAAGAGGATGGAGAACGCGTTCGTGTTGACGTTGAACGTGTCGTTGGAGTACGAGAAGACGTGAGTTCTCCTTTCTCTTTGCTCCTCGATGACCACTGGGATACTAGGGGTGGTGAGGGAGTCTATAAGCGAAGTGCCTCGTCGGGAACCCTCAACGAGGTTTGAACGAAGCTCAAGCTCACCTTCTTTTCCCTTCCCTCCATTTCACAGCGAGGTCAACTCCTCCTTCTTCTACTCGAACGCTGAGCAGCGAGAGAAGCTCGTCGAGTCGGAACGTCGGTTCGTCGACGCCAAGCTCAAGAAGATCGTCGAGCTCAAGAACCTTGTCTGCGATCAGGACATCAACTCCAAGGAGAAGCCTCGGACGTTCGTCCTCATCAACCAGAAGGGAATCGACCCTATGTCCCTCGATGTGCTCGTCAAGCACGGAATCTTCGCTCTCCGACGGGCTAAGAGGAGAAACATGGAGAGGTGAGTTCTAGCCACCCTTCTTTGCCGGACGGTTGGGGAGGTCGAACAGCAGATGGAAAAGGGAGAGAAGGGCTGGAAGCTGACCCTCGTTCTTTTCGTTCTGGCTTGCTTGTGATCCAGGCTTCAGCTCTGCTGTGGAGGAATCGCCCAGAACTCGGTCGACGAGCTCACTCCCGATGTTCTTGGATACGCTGGACTCGTTTACGAGCACACTCTCGGAGAGGAGAAGTACACCTTCGTCGAGGACGTTCGAGAGCCTAAATCCGTTACTCTTCTCATCAAGGGTGAGTTCAGCTCTCTCCTCCCTTCTATCATTTCTCTTCCTATCTACTATCATCGCCTTCCCCGGCTGACTCCTCTATCATCCTTCCCCCTCGCTCGTCCCTCCTTCGCAGGACCCAACCAACACACCATCACCCAAATCAACGACGCGCTTCGAGACGGACTTCGAGCGGTCAAGAACGCCATCGAGGACAAGACGCTCGTCCCTGGAGCTGGAGCCTTCGAGATCTCCCTGTCGGCTCACCTGCACAACAACATCAAGAAGCTCGCGAAGGGTCGAGCGAAGTTGGGAGTGGACGCGTTCGCCGAGGCGATGTTGATCTTGCCGAAGACGTTGGCTCAGAACGGAGGATGGGACGTGCAGGATACGATCGCTGCTTTGCAGGTGAGTTTCCAAGCTTGCTTTCGTGGAGATGTAAGAGCGAGATAGAGCGGAAACGCGCCGCTGACATCTCTTTCGATTTCGTTTTCCCGCTGGAACGAACAGGACGAGGAAGCTGAGGGACACGTCGTTGGATTGAACCTCAAGACTGGAGAGCCTTTCGATCCTATCACCGAGGGAATTTGGGATAACTTCAGGGTGAAGAGGCATATGATTCATTCGGCGTGAGTTTTCTTTCCCAACTGTCTCACTTCTCTTCGCTCGTCTCGTTCTCTTTCGTCTTCTATCCCTCTCCCGTCTTTCTCTCGCTGATAAATATTTCTCCCCGCCTCTCGTCCTTTCTTCCTTATAGCGCCAACATCGCTTCCTCCCTCCTTTCGACCGACGAGATCCTGAGAGCAGGACGATCTTCGTGAGTCTTTCCTTTCCCTCGCTCACCTCCCTTCCTCCTTCCCCCTCTCCCTTTTTCCCCACCCCCCCGCAATCTCGACCTCGAAACTGAATCTTTCTCTTTGTTCTGTCTTGTTCTCGGTCGGGTTTGACAGGCTGAAGGGAGACGGGCAGTAGAGCGATAATCGAAACGAAGAAAAATGAAAAACAGGAGTCTGGCCGAGGTAGTTTAGTTTCAAGTAGTCTCTCGTCGTCTGAGATCTGGATGAGGACTAGTGAACGATTGAGTACTTGGGGGCTTAAACTTCCCCTCCCAGAGAAACTTCTCGAACGGGAACCGCACCAACTCCCCTTTCGACCTTTCCATCGTTCCTCGAAGAGCCAAGGCATCTCCCTTCTGAGACGGCTCTGGAGACGATCCTCTTGGATCTTGCAAGCCGGCGAGACTCCTGGCCTTCGAGATGGGTATGGGAGGGGAGTTTGGGTGAAGAGACGGGGGAGGGAGGATGAGATGGGTGGGTTTCGAGTAGAGATTAAGATCGAAAGGGAAGCCGAGTCCGAAGGAGAAGAAGAAGTCGGTATGGAAGAGTGCTGAGCCGCTTGTGGAGTGGGTTTCGGGGGATCATTCGAAGGCTAAGAAGGCGAAGCGGCAGGGTGATCTGTAAGTTTCGGAGAGTCGACCCACGCGCTCCTCGTCCCTCCAAAAAACAGCATCCTCCAAGTCGCAGCGACGACCCGACAACATCGTCCACCAGAGGCACCCCCAGTCGAGTCCGATGCCGTTGGAGGTACCACGTCACGAGCAGAGGTGAGCGACGAGGGGCGGAGGAGGGTGGAGGTTGGGAAAGAGACCAGGCGAGACTCGTTGTTCTTGGAGGGGAAGGGAGAGGATTCCTACTGGAGGAGGATGTTTCGGTGGGGAGTTTGATGACGCGAGAGGATGATGAAAGTTCTGGGAGGCTAGGGAGGAGAGGGCGAGGGTTGTTCCGTGTCGAGTGTCGAACGCGACCGAGTAGGAGGAGAGGAGGTCGAGGGACCTCCTCTTGATCGCGACGAGACGAGATGAGGTCCGACTGGGTCCCCAGGTCGCGATCCTGGAGTAAGGTGGTGGGATGGAAAGAAGAGCACTGGAGGAGAGTGGCCGAAGATCTCTTGGGGCATTTTGTTTGGAACGTCGAGGTCGATGGGAGGTTCGGTGAGAGCGTGAGAGGGCCGAACTGGAGGAAGAGCGGAAAGACGAAATAATCTGAATCAGATTCTAGAAGTGTGATAAGTACAGAAGACTGGCGCACCTCTGGATCGACAACGAGAAAGACGAGATCTCGACTCGTCACAGACAGGCTCAAGAGAGAAGAGGAGGATGAAGGACGACGGAGACGCCAGGAGCTTGAGAGACGAGATCTTGAGACGTTGGAGCGAGAGAAGACTGGTGGTCGAGAAGGAACGAAGACGATTTTGAGCTGGGATGTCTTTCTTCTTGCTGCGAGAGGAGGAAAGAGCAGGAAAGAGGGGAGACGAGTAACGAACCTCTTCTTCGACGAGTTCTCTTCTCCTCCATGCCTCAGCTTCACTCCCATCGCAGACTTCCTCAGCATATCCTCCGAATCAAGCTTCGAGCTCATCGATTCTAAGCTTGATAGATGCGAGTTGCGCTCTATTCTCCTCAGCTTCGTGATCTGCTCGTAGAAGGAAAGGCGAAGGAAAGGAGAGAGAGAGGAAGGGAGGGAGGGACGGAGGAGAAGGAGGTTTGTGAGCTCAACAAAGACGGCCTCCTGAGAAGAAGAGAAGCAAAACATGAGCCCTGACTCACGCAGCCTGATTGATGAGCCTCTTGAGATAGTCGACGGAGTGAGCAAGTTTTCCTGGGAGTGAAAAATAGGTAACGGGAAGGAAGGGAGATCGTGACGGGTCGAGGTCAACAACGAAATCGTTCGGAGCTGCCCTCTCCTTCCTCTCCTCCGACCCCTTCCATCTCCAAAGCAGAGAATTCTCCTTCTCGCCATCTTTCTTCCAGCCTACGAGCTCCTCTCCTTCCACTCCAATCCTTCCCTTCCCTCACTCGGAACTCCTTATTCTCCACCATAAACGCTCGACGATCATGGCTTCGACGTCGCTCCCTTCCTCGCTCGACTCTCTCTCCCTCTCCCACGACGCTCCCCTCCCTCCTCCATCTACGTCGGATCTCTCCCTCGACTCTAACACGATCGACGTAGGAGCCCTCCTTGCCGAGATTGCAGCTCTCAAGTCCAGGATTATCGAGCTCCGAGGAGAAGAGCTCCAGGAATAGCAGCCTGAACCCAGGTCTCCCTTCTTCTTCTCCACCGAAATCCACGACCACATCCTCTCCTTCGCCGACAAGCCCTCTCTCGTGGCATGCTGCCGAGTGAACCCAGCCTTCCTCAGGGTGGCTATGAAACCACTCCACGAGCACATCGAGTTGGACAGTAGTGGCGACGGATACGCGAGGCTGGGTCGACTCTTCCGAGAGAGAGTAAGTGCCTTCTTCCTCTTCCTCTTCTTCTTCTCCTTCCCTTCCGTCGCACTGCCCGCTATCTCACTCTTACCGAACCTGTCTCTCTCGTCTGCTACCACAGAGGACGGTTTCCAACTTCGAGCTCGGGGACTACGCTCCAATCGCTTCCCTCTCCCTCATCCAAACCTTCACTTTCCAACTCTCGAGAGACAACCTGGGACGCGGCGTCGTCCCCGAACTCTACCTTCCTACTCTCTTCCGCCCTCTTCGAATCCAGCATCTTCGACTCATGGTCAATGGGGAGCTCAACTACACCGAAGACGAACACTTCTTCTCGTCCAACGCCACCCTCATGCAGCGTCTTCTCCGCCTCTTCAACCCAATCACCTTCCATTTTACTCCCACTTACCGTCCGGAACCCTCCCTTTCCCAAAATTCTTCGGTCATTCTCCACCTCCCAGAGGAATCCTTCTAGGATGGACTCGAATCCAGCATGTTCGCTTTACAAACGCCCTCTTCATTCGCGGGAACGCCCCGGATCGATAGTTTGGATCAACGACCTGGAGGGTCACCTTTGAGGTTCCCATCGGTTCCGAAGGAAGTGGGCAATACTGGCTCCTTGAGGAGACGAAGAAGGATATCGCTGATATGGAGGAGAAACATGTCGATCTCAAGATTGGCCCTCTCCATGTAGAGGTCGTGGTCGAGAGCAACGAGGAAAAGATCAAGGCCGAAGAGCTCTTTGCGCTGGGTGTTTCGAGGAACGGGAAAGAGATGAAGTTGATATCGGTGTCCGTCGTCGTCGGTGAGATGACTCCCTGAGGTGAGTTTCCTTCTCTCCTTCTCGTTCGCTCTTTCTTTCACATCGAAACGTTGCTGACTCGACGCGTCCTTTCTTCTTCCTTCCTATCGTTCAGCCTACCCCTTCGTCTTCCAACCCCCGAACCGAATCGAACCGTCAGCATATTCCTTCCCTCACGCCTGCACACCATGGATCCTCTCGTCACATTCCTCTTTCTTCTCGGCTCTCAACCTCGAAACCCGTCGACCTTTTCTCGTTATGTTTCGCCTCCGTCTTGTGAGCCATCTTCCTTCTCCCCACGTCTCTTCCTCGCTAACCACGCTTACATCTTCCGCTCCTATTTCTCTCCGCCGCAGGAACCTCCTCGTATCACTGCCCTTTTGGAACATCATCGTTCGTTTTCTCCCTCTCTCGTCGCGTCCGAACCTCAAACTGAGCCTTTTGCTCTTCTCGTTCCTCCCTCCAGATTCCACTCGAACCCGCATCCACACCGACTCGCACAAACCTCGCTTTCATATCGCTCTCGTCTCGGTATCGCACGTTTCTCTCCGTCGTCTAGCCTCTCGTTTCGGAACCTCGTCTCTTCTCACCCTCCTCGCCTTCGTCGTGAGCTCCCTCTTTTCTCCATTTTCTCTCTCGTGAACTGGCCGCTGACTCGAGCTTCTCCTTCCTCCACTCATTCAGAACCTTGCACTTTGCACTACCTATCACGACCTTCTCGCCGGCTCGTTTCAACGACCTTTCGTCTTTTTTTCTCTCTCGTCGCGTCTCGTTCAAGGTGAGTGGATCCTCCGCTCTCCTTCCTTCGATCTCGACGAAGCCTTCAGGTTACTGACCGGAGCTCTTCTCTTCCGACTTCTGTTGCGCTTCTTTAGCGCTCTCAGAGATATTCCTCTCCCGGACTTCATCGCAGCCTCTCCTCTCTTGTCGAAAGGCAGCTTCAACGGATCCTCGAGGAATGGATACCATCCTCTCGCTCGTCTGGCCATCTTGGTTTCGCTCTTTCTAGTCTTTTTCGGCATCCCCGATATACATGCACGTTCTCCTTCCACCACCGTCCTTTGCCAGGTCCATCTCGAGAGGAAGTCGAGCCAGACAAGGTGGAAAGTGGAAAGTGATCAAGTCGCGCCGCGCCTCTGCTTTGATACCCGTTCTTGCCCTCTTCCCCTCACCCCTATCCCTTGCTTCAGCAATTTGAAGGGTAGGCGTGCCGGATAAGAGTACAAATTCGCGAAGCAAACCCGACTCGAACAAAACCCGAGGAAGATACGGGAAAGAGAGGGAGACGGAAAGTGAAACTACAACAGCCGAAGCTCGGAGAAAGAGAAAGAGAAGGATACGTGGGTAAGGTGTAGTAAAGAGGAAGACAGATGTTATCATGCAGGCCCACAAAAAAAGAGGGAGGTGTGGGGGGAACGAGCACCGAGAGAGGGAAAGAGAGGAAAAACGAACTCGCTCTCCGCTCGAATCCACTTCTCGACGTCGTCGAGCTCGATTTGTTACGTAGGTAAAGGCGAGTCTGGTTGACTTTTCAACGTTTACCAAGGGGGTGCGCGTTCTTGAAAAGGGAAAGGGCGTGTCGGAAGAAGGAAGACGAGGGATCAGAGGGAGTCGAGTCAGGAAGGCAGTCGAGGTCGATGAGCCATGCCGATCGTCGAGCGTTTGTGGATGGGAAAAAAGAAGGGAGAATATCCGAAAGCGAGGAAGGAGGAGCACAGGAAGTCGAGAAGTTCGTAGGCTGGAAGAAGGGCTCCAAAAAGCATATCACTCTGTTTGCGGGAGATGGCGGTGGAGGAGAAGGACAGGTGAGCTCGACGATTTCGTTCTTGACCTCGACCCGTCACGCTCTCCCTTCCCTGCCGTTACCTACTTTTCACTCCCAGGAAACTTTCTTCACTCTTTCGACCACTTCAAGAGGCTCATCCACCAGGCTGCGTGAGTCTGACCTCGATTTTTTTATCTTGTCTTCGTCGAAGCTCAACTTCCTCCTTCCCTCTTGCCCTGATCTTCTGTCCCTTCGTTCAGATGTCCTCCTACACCAGTCCCTACCAGCTCGCTCAGGATCACCCAATGGATTTCCTTGAAGTCCAAATCTCGTTCGTCCAACCTTTTTGCCTTCCCAGAAAGTACTCTCGTGGAAGCTGATCAAGCTCAACTGCTCCTTTCCTCTCCTCCGCTCCACCTCTCCTCCGTCGTACGATACACAGAGCAAGCCTGGTCGCAACCTTCGTTTTCTATGACCGACATTTCGGAGGATCGTCTACTCAGGTCCTTGACTTCCAAGGGGACGACATCGTGAGCGCCCACTCCTGCGACTCTCCGAGGGAGCAGGACGTACCGTCGAGCTCATCCTCTCCTCCCTCCCTCCTTCTTTCGCAGAACTTCTCCATCGTTATTTTCGCCACTGATGGGAGACTTCCCTTGGTATCCGGAGGAGTTAAAAACATGGTCGTCAACGCAGTGAGTCAAACTCCTTTTCCTCCCAATCGTTCAAATCGCGTCGCGCATCACCCACCCTTAGTTTTTGGCCTCCCTCGTCAGCGCTATCGAATCACTGGATTCGGCAAATGGAAGACCGTTAAGGTTGGGCAGGAGAAGATCTTCGCGTTGGTTGCAAACTGTCCCGGCCCTGTCTTCTGTCTCTCTCTTCTCGACAAAGTGAGCTCTCGCAAACGCACGACGCGTCCTTGCTCTCCTCCTTGCGACCTCGAATTCACCCTGCCTACCTTCCCTCTCTTTTCAACTCCCTCCTCCTCGCAGGATCCTTCCATCGTACAGAGAGCTAAAAATATCGCCTCTCTCGAACAGGAACATCTCTCACTCTCCCAGTCCATCAATTCTGCCCTTCGCTACACGTCCGATGAAGCGCTCTCTGGACGCGTTCAATCCGAGCAGGAACGTCATCAACGCCACCTTAGGATCATCAGCGACACCCAGGAAAGGGAGAAAGTAAAGCTCGTGCTGGATTCGACCAGAATCGCGACGGTAGAGCAGGAGTTGGAAGAGCAGAGGGAGGGGATGGATAGAGAGGTGGAACGAGGGAGGAACCGAGCAGGACCGCCGCGAACTCCTCCACGAGGAAGAAGATCTTCTCCCTCTTCTTTATCGCCGGAAAGATCTTCCTCTCCTTCTCCTCTCTTCAGGTTGGGTGGTGGTAGCAGGCGTCGACGAGGCTGATCGATAGAAGAGCACTTTCGTGACTCCCTGACCTTCTTCTCCTCGCGAGATCCTCGGGGTCCGAGCTGTCCGAAAATTCTACTTCCGACGAACGACGAAGTCGCAAGGTCTATACATCTTGATTTCACTGCGAGGCCCAATTTTCTCTTCGCAGAAACCTGGTCGGGAGGAGGAAACTGTTGAGATTCGAGATGGGACTTGGTGCTACAAGCTCAGAGGCGGAACGACTCGAGGTGAAAGTGGTTGTTATAAGAGAACTCCTACCTAGCTACCTAGCTTATATACTGTAAGGAATTCAGAGAATGTTCTAGAAACAGGGCTAAACTATGACGTGACTAACGCAACGCGCCTGACTGAGCAAGCTATGGAAACCTAGAGAAAACACTAGAAAGATCTACGAAGCCTCGACAATGATCCAACGATACTATTTTCAACAGAAACGTCACGAGGAGAAGCTGCCGAAATGCTGTCATGATCGGACCCCTCCTCTCCTTCTTGCCCGCCAACCACCACCATTAATCTTCTCACTCAGGCTGGCCCAACCTTAGTACTTTTCTTCAAATCCAACGCCCTGTACGAGCGATGCCGTGAGCTCTCTCCCAACTTCTCTCCGCCTTCGCTTCGGCCGTACTCGACGAGCGAGCTCAACTTGATTTTCCCTCCTCTGCTTCTGCTTCTCTTCCCTCTCCAGAGGTCTCTTCTACCTTCGTCTCTTCCTCCTCGGTCTCGCTGGACTTCTAGTAGTCTGCAACATCGCGTGAAATATCTTTCAATCTCGTTTGAACGAGTCTCTCAAAAGTCCAAGCTCACCTCGCCTCCGGCCTTTTTCTCCTTTCAGTGCCTTTGTCCTCAACGCCATCAACATCAGAAAGACGGAAAGGAAGACAGGAAGGTTCAGCGTGATCGATCCAGCGTACATCGTCGCGACGATCTTGGGCTTCATGTGGTTCGCTGCTGGTGAGTGAGGAAGCACAAAGGGGGCGAATGAGAGCTTAGGACGAGAGGCTGAGCTGACGCGTCGTTTGCTCTTCCATCTTTCTTTCTTCTCCTCCAGTCCTTTTATGCAACGCGAAGATTGCAGTCATCGTCAGCTCCTTGTTTGCGGTGTACTTTCTTGGTGAGTATCTAGGAATTTGGACGAAGAGTCGGCTCGACGCGATTGAAGTAGAAACCACGAAGCTGATTCGAAGCGTTTCCCCTCTTTTTTTTCGTAGCCGACGCGATCAGTTACAGTGTCAGAGAGTTCGATTCTCCTGAAAGGTGTGGGCGAGTGAGTAGCTTCGTAGCTTCTGGGATCTTTTCCCTTGAATCGCTCGTCGCGTCGGCTAAATCTGAACGGCCTTCCTTTTTCGACTTTCTTCTTCATCTCCAGCCTATCAATCGACCTTCAGGCTGCATTGAAATTTACAGAGCTCTCATGGCCTTCGCTTGGATCGATTTTGGGCTGAGGTTCGTCCCACTCTCTCTCTACATGAACCGTCGGCGAAAAGCTCATCGTTTTCCCCTCCTCCTCGAGTCCTCGTTCAGCATCATCTTCATCGCCTTCGTATGCATCCTCGCCGACAAGCACACCAATGCTAGGAGCAATATCAACGGATGGAAGATTCCCATCTGGGGCCTATGCAGACTCAAGACCCCAGCAGACAACCGTCCAGAAAAGGTGAGTTCGGATCCTCTCAGTCCTACTCGTTTTCGTCGCGATCCTTCTTCTCTCGAGACTGCTCCGACCTTCGTACTTTCGCTGACCCACCTCTATCCTGATCTCACAGGGCTGAGTCGTTCACGAGACTCTATCGTTCGCCTCTGCTTTTTCGAACTCCTCTACCGACGCCTTGCCTTTTTCTTTCTCTTTTCGATCTCAGCGCTTTTTCGATGGTCCGATTCTTGCTCTGTAGGCTCTCACTACTTCTGTTCGTTCTTGATAACCCTCTAGCTCTTTCTGCTACCACCTGATAGCTCCCTCGACCTCCTTCGATGAAATCCAGCGAGCTCGACGCGTTCAGCCGAAGCTCGAGATCTGTCCTTCTCCAGCAGCAGAAGTTCCTCCCCGATTCGTTCTAGAAGTCCGAGATCTGAAACCTATTGGCCGGCAGCATGCCAAAGAAGTTTTTACTGAGAGCGGTCTCTAGCGAAATCTACTGCTAAGGTTCAATTTTGCCGTGCTTCCCGTGTCTTCTCAGGGAACCAAGCTCAATCCTCGACGCGGATTTTCACCCCTATTTTCTCGTCGAAAATCTTCGCAATATCTCGCTCTTGATAGACCGAGGGGTGAGGAGAAGTGTCGTCCAGGGAAGTGAAAAAAAATACTCCTGTCACTTTCTATCACGCTTTCGATCTCTCTGACGCTTTCAGTTTCTCCCTCAACGCCGACGACCTCTCAACTGCCGCTTTCTCCCCCAAAACACCTTAGATCTCCTTTATAGATACATCAACCGGATAGAAAAGGTGAGCAGTAGTCTTCTTTCCTCCTTCTCCATCTTGGGCTGGCACTTTCGAAGGAGGAGGGGCCGAGAGGAGGAGGAGAAACTGAGCGGTGTTCCGACGGAGAAGACGGAAGGGACACATCCTGAGAAGGGAGGGAAGTCGAACGTTTCTGCTCCCCATCCTCGCAATCCTTTCTCTCTCCCTCGCTGCTATCTAGAGGGAGGCTCTGCTATCAGAGCTATCTACTCGCAGTAGAGAAGAGGCATCAGGTATGGATGAGGAGGAGAGGGCGGACGTCGAGTCGAGCTTGGACTGAGCTCCTCCGCTAGCCCACTTTCCTTTACCTCTTCCCTTCTTCCTCGCGTGGGATTCTACAATTCTTTCTCTAGCTTTCTTTCTCTTTGTTATCGACCCAAGGCTGACCACCGTCCTCTTCGATCTGTTGCCACTTTGTTGAAGCTCTTCCCCCTCCCCCTCCCCATCCAGCTTCCACCTCCAGGCCGTCAGAGCCCCACTCGCTCTCCCTCCCTCGTCCGTCGACGCTCCTTCAGACCAACCCCCACCGCCAACACTTTCACCCCCAACCTCAACTCTTGAATCCTCCAGTCGACCAACACCTCCTCTACCATCTCCCCACTGGTTCGAAGAACTAGCCTTGACCATGCCTCGTTCCTCTTGGCTTCAAAACCACGTCGGCTCCTCATCCTCCCACCTTCCTTCCCTCAGTCGGTCAGGCTCCTCAGCATCCGTCGCTCAACTCTCCTCCACACCTCCAACTACCTCCTCCGGTAGCTTCGCTCAGAACCTCGCAGCCAGCATCCCCGTCCCCCAAACTCCTTGGGACGAGAACCACAACGCCTACTTCCCTTCGACTCCGGCAAGCGAGGGACCCTACCATGGAATCCACAACATCCACGGAACCTCCTGGCTCGAGATCGTCCTCGACCACGAGCACGTCATCCTCAGAGGAGCAGGAGGAGATACCAACCCAGCTAGTTTGAGTGGGAGGGTCGTGCTGCATCTGGGAGAGGCGACGAACGTAAAGGAGATCACTTTGGTTCTGACGGGGAAGGCCAAGGTCGGATTCTCCGATGGCACTGGGTGAGTTCTTGCATCTTTCTCCACTGCTTCATCTACGAGACGGGAAGGGAAGGAAGAGTCTAGGAGACGGATCGGTCTCAAAAGAACAGGGATTCGAGGGTGGTAGCTCGAAATGACGGAGCTCGAAGCGGTTCAGCCCGCGAGCCGAGAGCTTCTTTCACTGGAGAGATGGCGCTCCTACCATCGCTAGCTTCTCTGCCGCGACTTGTTACCCGCTTCTATAGCACTGGGAGAGTACTTTCGTGGCTTATGCTCCCTCGTTTCGCACAAATCGATCTCTTTCTGAGCTCGACAAGCGCTGACCTAAGTCCTCTCCTCCCTTCCTCTCTCCCAGCTCCTCGACTCGATCTCACGCCCACACCCATCTCCTCATCCACCACGACTGGTCCTTCCTCACGCCCGCACCTGGCGGTAATGGAAAGAAGCCCGTACCTCAGAACCACACCCTCAAAGCTGGAGTCCACGCCTTTCCCTTCCAACTCACCATCGAATCCGACACCACCATCCCCTCGTCGATGCGGACTTGGAACAACGACGCCTACGTTTTCTACAAGCTTCGAGCTTGCGCTCATCGAAGCGGAGCCTTCTCGTCCAACTTCCAGGCCACCAAGCCCGTCAGCATCCTCAGGACGTTCACCGCCGAAGCTCTCGAGTTCACTCAGACGTTGGAGATCGAGAACAGTTGGCCTATGAAGGTCGCCTACTCCCTCACCCTTCCTCACAAGTCAGTAAATCTTTACTTTCTCCACCTGCTCTTCTCTTTTCTTGGCTCTCGAGCTCGAACTGAACGATTCTTCCCTTTTCTTCGTCTTCCAGAGCCTTCGCCGCAGGAGACACCATCCCCATCGCCGTCAAGTTCCAACCTCTCGCCAAAGGAGTCCACATCACTTCCATCTCCACCGTCGTCAAGGAGTACACCCTCGTTCACACCAAGAACTCCTCTCATCCAGACGTCCGAGTCGCAGCTTCCATTCGACACGACATCCGAAACGGTCGAGCCTACGTCCACAACGACAAAGCTCATCAACCAGCTCAACCTCCTCCTACCCCTCGAGTCGATGCGGAAGAGTCGCCAGCTCCTACTCCCTCAGGAGGATTGACGCCAGCGAGGAGGTCGAGCGTCGTTGCAGGAGCCACCGCCGAGGGCTACTTCCCTTCCGTCTCGACAGGATCGTCGCCAGCCGAGCAGGCAACTCTCAACGGGAACGTCGATGAACCAGTCTTCCCTTCGACAGACCCTCTTCTCGCCGACGCAACGCCGATGGATGCTCAGGAGGCCTACCTTCAGTCGAGGGAGGAGAACAGGGAGGTCGAGCTCGGAGACGGAGAGATCGACACCATGATCTCGATTCCCCTTCCAGTCTGGACGACTCCCAGTCACGCCGTTCACCCAGTCTTCGTCACGCACAAGATCAAGTGGAGTTGTGTTATCAGCAACCCAGATGGACACAGTGAGTTCTGAACTTCTTTTTCCCTCGATCTCGAAACTCGTTCGAGCTCGGAAGCTGACCTCGCTTTCACTCGCTTCCGAACTCCAGCTTCCGAGCTTCGATGCGCTCTTCCCATCCACGTCCTCGCTGCTCCTCTCGCCGAGGAAGCCCACACCGCCTCAGCTAGCACCACCGCTCTCCTCTTCGGTCTCTCTGGGGACGCTCACCGCGAGGTCCAGCAACTCGAACTCCCCTCCTACTCCAACCACGTCTACGATCGAGTCGCCAACGCCAGCGTCACTCAAACCACTGGAGCTGCTGTTGCTGCTCCTTGGTCGTCGTCGAGGAACGGAAGTCCATCAGGAACTCCTCCGACCTCGAGGCCAGGATCCAGACCAGGATCTCCCGTTCTCGGAAGGAGGTCGCTCTCGACGGCCATGCTTTCCTCCTCGTCCCTCCAAAACTCCGGAACCGACAACAGCAGTCTCACCGACGACCAAGCAGTCCCCGAACGACCTCATCTCAACTGGGCCGACTCGGAACTCCTCCTCTCTCTCGGACAGATCGGACTCGGAAACCATGGAGGAAGCAATCACAGCGGATCCGGTCCCAACTCCCACTCAGGCTCTCCTCATCGAACTCCTCCAGAGTCGAGAGCTCCCAGTCGATCAGCTAGTCGAAGCGGAGGATTCCGAGGCTTGACTTCGAGTCGTCCGCCAAGTCGACCGTCGAGTCCAGACAGGGAACGATCCGGAACCGTCTCGCCAGGTCAGAACGGATCCGACTCAGCTTCCATCAACGGAGACGGACCTCGAGGAGGAGCTCTCAGCGAACGACGAGGATCGACAGGACTCTTCCACATGCCCATCTCGATGAAACCCTTCACTCCCTTCGCTCAAAAACGAGGTCAACACTCCGCTTCCGGATCCCACGAAAACTCTCCTCTCCACTCTCCTTCCCTCCTCTACCCCAATCATCAACCCAGCATCGCTCCCATGGGCGGAAACGGTCGCTTCTCTCTCAGCAACTCTCCCATCGGATCGAGAAACGCGTCTTCGGACGACGTCGCAGCTCTCTCGCAGGTCCCGTCGTACAACATCGCGTCGAGAGGTTTCCTCGGAGGAGGAGTCGTTCCTCTCTCGGCCGTCCAAGGTCTTCCAGACTACGACGAGTCGGAATCCCTCCAGAGGTCGCACAAGAGTGAAACAAACCTCCTCCATACCAGTCAAAAGGAGGAGTTGGCGAGCAACCTCGAGAACAGTCACGCGTCTTCGTCGGCTCTCGCGACCTCCCTCTCAACCACCGCCGAAGCTGGTACACTAGCCTCTCCCGTTGATATCCCTTCGAGGTCGAGGTACGACGGCGATGACGACGAAGACGATGATCACGACGACGACGACGCGCTCGCGTTCAACACGAAGAAGTCGCGAGCCGCTCGTTCTCCCTCCGTCTCGACCCTGATGCCGAGCCGACCGTAGTGTAGACTTGCATAGACTCATCTCGCTTAGACTTTTCGGATCGTTTATCGTGCCTCGTCTTCCTTGTTAGCTTAGACTACCTCCTTGCTAAACCGTCAGCTCTCCTCGAACTCTTTCTCACTTCCCCTCTCTGCCTTAATCTAGACTCTTCCCCTCTTCTCTCTCGCATTAGACTCATCCCCGGAAACATCTTTAGACGAACAACAGTTCCTGTACACTATCTCCTCTCAGCCTCATCATGCTCCAGCGCTCTCAACACTCGAATGAACCCTTCACACGTCTTGCCTCCTTTCCTTTCGTCGCGAGAACGGACGAGAGAGAAAGTTCGTTTCGAGATCAAGAAGTCGTACAAGAAAGAGAGAGATGTGCAAAGAAAGGAAATCAAGGCTTGAATGATGCAGAGGAGATAAAAGAAAGAAAATTCGTAGATGAAGGAGAGGAGAGAGCGGAAAGGAAAAGATGGAATGCTCTAGACTTGGCCCTCAGTCTTGACCTTTTTGCCGTTTGGTTCGTCGGTCTCAGAGTGAGCTCGTTTTGGTTTAGTAGCGGAGGAGGAGGATGCAGGTGCTGAGCTTTGACCACCAGACTCGCCGTTGGCACTGAACGAAGAAGAGAGAAACAGAGAACGTGTGAGGTTCGGTCGAGAGAGTCTGATCCTTGACGGTCAAGGAATACTCACACTTTGGCCCAAATGACCTTCAGCTTGTCGTGTTTGATGCCCTTCCTCGGCCACTGGAAAGCAAAAACGAGTCAAGTTCAGTCGGAGAGATGGCATTCTTCGAAAGGTCGAGGGGTACTCACAAAGTAGGAAGCGAAGACCCTGGAAAGACGAAGACGGGTCAGATCGAGGCCGCGTCTCAAGAACGACTTAGAGATACGAGGCAGGAGGATGAGACTTACCAAAGATGTTTCGACCATCTAGAGTTAAAGAAAAGAAGAGAGCGAGATAAGTCAGTTTGAGCTCTCGAAGGAACGACGGAAGACGGAAAGCTCGACTCACTTCTCGGAGTCCTCTCCCTTCTCCTTCTTCGCAGCAACGACGGTCTCGATCCTCGCTCCGATGACGGTCAGGCAGTCCTTGAGAACGGCGATCTTCTGCTCTCGAGGGAGATTCTCAGTGTCGTTCTTGAGTTGTTTCTGCACGAAGGACAGAAGAAAGAGAAAAGTCAGTCCGACGCGTCGACCAAAGTTCAGAGAAAGGAGGTGAACGAACGAGAGCGGACTTGACGGGTCGAAGCTCCTCCTTGGTAGCGGCTTCATCCATTGAAGAGCTGGTGAAGAACAAAGAAGGGAGAGTTAGTGTCGTCGTTCGAGGAAGGGTTGAAGAGGGAGGGAGAGAAGACTCACTAGTCTGAGTCGCTCGACGAATCGGTGTACACAGGAGTCGACTTCCTCTTGACTTTCGATCCTACAGCACCCGATCCATCCTCAGCGGGAGCGGTGTTCGAGTTGGTGACGATCTTGATCCGTTTCGACGACGAAGCTTCCGGTTGACGATTCGAGCTCGACGAAGGAGGAAGGAGTCGACCAGGTCCGTACTGAGCCTGCTGCTCGGTGTAGGCCTTCGAGAGCTCGGTGTACTCTCGAATGAGTCCACAGAGGTAGTCTCCTCGTCGAACAAGATGAACGGCGTTGGGAATGAGACGCGTCTTCCCTCCAGGCTCCTTGGGCCCCTCTCCTCCCTCTCCTCCTCCAACCGATCCATCGACGGATCCCTCGGGCTTCTCCACTGTGGGAGCGGGAGCGGGTGCTGTCCCCGTAGGTTCTGAGGCTGGAATGGGAGCTGGTGCGGGTGCTGGTACTGCTGGAGTGGCGGACTTGGACTTGTGCTGATCGTCCAGGAAGAACTTCCCAGCGAATCCGAGAGCTGGATCCGCGAGCATGGTTTCCCACGAACCGACTCCGTACTTCCAGATTCCGACGACGAGTTTCGAGTCCTGCTCAGGTCCCCATTCGATCGACCAGGCTTGGGTAGGACGGATGTGCTCGTTTGGGATCTTCCAGGAGTTGATGTCCGAGACGACGCTGAGGGTTTCTTGAACGGCTTTGAGATCAAAGTGACGAGAGACGACGGTCTCGGCGTTGATGTTGGTGATCCCTCGGAACTCGACGAGGACGGCCTTCTGTCGCATGTTGGAGGTGATCTGAGGAGAGAGAGGAGAGAAAAAGAAGTCAGCGAGGGCTTGACTTCGACTGGAGGAAGGAGAAACGGAACTCACAGTCTCTCCGACCTCGGACTTCCTCCTCAGCTCCTCCTTGTGAGCGTTGATCGCAGCGACTCCAGTCTGAAGAAGTTCGTCGCAGGCGTCGAGAATGACTTGTCGGTTTTTGGCTCCGAGTTTAGCTTCCTCGATCTGATGAGCGAAGAAGTGTCCAAGTCAGCGAAAGAAAGCGATGGCGAAAAGAAGAGGAAGAGAAGACTCACGATCTGATCGTAACGAAGTCGAATGTCTCCCCACTTCTGCAGTCCTCGGATGAGGACTCGAAGATCTCGCTCTGTGCGTGAAACGATAAAAGAAAGGTCGGCGAAGACTCATCGAGGAGAAGGCGCGTCGAAAACTCACCTTTGAGCTCGAGAGATTTCTGAATCGCCGTCTTCTTGGGTCCCGTCGCTCGTCCAGGAACCTTCTTCGCCGGTGCTGCAGCAGGAGAATGACTCTGATCCATATCCGAGGTAGGCTTCTTGCTCGAGCTCTGAGGTTTGGTCTCCGGTTCAGGATCCTCGTCCATCATTCCCGAGTAGGCTCCAGGGAGTTGAGCAGCGGCTCGTTTCCTCGACAGCGTCGCGTCCTCGATAGCGATGGCCTTCTCCCTCTCCTCGGCGATGGCTGCTTCTCGTCGGTCGACGGGGATGATGTCGTCCCAGCTGAGATCGGCCGCTGAGATGTCCTGAACGGCGGCGAACGAGTTGAGGAAGGCTTCTCCTCCGAGCGAGGCTCCTCCAGCGTCGATTCCTTCGGTCTCGTGATCCTCGGCTCGGTTGAGGATGTCATCGAGGTCCATCTCATCGAGCTTCTTGCTCTGCTCGTTGGCGTCGCTCTTGAACATGTTCTGGGCTCCGAACCTAGGAGGAGAAGAAGAGGAGACGGGTCGAAGGTCAGTCCAGCTCGCCATCGAAAAAACGATTGGAAAGAAAGACGAACTTGAGGATAGCACTGAGCTCGTCCTTGCTGAAGTTCTCAGGCTTGGGAGCTGAAGCTGATCGAGGACCGAGAGTCGTTCCAGAGGTGTCCATTTGGTTGATGACTGGGAAAAACAAGACGCGACGGTCAGTTCGAGGAGTGAAGGATGGAAACATACGCAAAGACTCGACTTACTAGCATACTCGAGAACCATCTTCCTTTTCGCTCGTTCCAGAACATCCTCCTCGACAGTATCCTTGCTCAGCATTCTGCGAGCAAAAAGAAAACGACGATCAGTCTCGATTTGAGGAGGGAGAAAGCAGGAGGACTCGCTCTCACCTGTAGACCATCACGTGCGACTTCTGTCCAATTCGATGAGCTCGAGCCATAGCTTGAAGATCGTTTTGAGGGTTCCTGGAGAGCGAAAGGCGAACAAGTGAGCTCGAACTCCTTGTGAGAGAGGACAGGGAGACGCGCCGACTCACCAATCACTGTCGAAGATGATGACCGTATCCGCCGTCTCGAGGTTGATTCCGAGACCTCCAGCTCTCGTTGAAAGGAGGAAGGCGAAGTCTGGCGATCCAGGAGCGTTGAAGTGTTCGATCGACTTCTTCCTCACGTCGGAAGGGACGGTACCTGCGACGAGACGAAAGTCAGGGTCAGCGGGAGAGTCGCGAGTTCAGACGACGAAGAGTGGAAGAGACGCACCATCGAGTCTCTGATGGATGTATCCTCGAAGACTCATGTAGTCGGACATGATGTCGAGCATTCGAACCATCTGCGAAAAGATGAGGACTCGATGTCCGTCGGCCTTGAGCTTGACGAGAAGCTTGTCGAGGAGAACCATCTTTCCGGAGTTCATCACGATTCCTCGAAGAACCTCGGCGTTGACGTTCGACTTGATCTCGGCTCCTTCGAAGAGGTAGGGGTGATTCCTGGAGAGAAATGCGGAGGAGGGTGAGATCGAGGAAAGGTGAGATCAGAGACGAGACGAGACGCGAACTCACGATGCTTTCTTGAGCTCCATGACTGAGAGAAAGGAAGAGAAGAGGTGAGTCAGATCGAGAGCCCAAAGACGTGGAGGTAAGATAGAAAACTCACCGATGTTGAGAAGACTGAACTGCTGGCCTTGAGCTCCCTTGCTGAGGACGGCGAAGTTCTGCGAGACGAGAGCGGGACGAAGGTCAGCCAAAGCGACGAAAGAGATCGAAAACTCGTCTCGATCTCACCTTCGTAAGAATGTCTGCGAGGAAAGCACATAGAGGATGAGTCAGTTACAGTCCTCGCACGAGGCAGAAAGAGGAGGGCGAGCTCACTTCGATAGTAATGAGTCTGCATCGCGGACATCTCGACTCTGAGGATCCTCTCCGACTTAGACGGCAGCGACTTGATCACATCTCTCTTCAGCCTTCTCAGCATGACGTGCTCGAGCTTGGCGTGAAGCTCCTTGATCTTCTCCTCCTGATCGGCGTCGTTGAGGTCGAAGTCGTTGATGAGTTGGACTGAAGACGAAAGGAAACGAGAACGAGACAAGTCAGCTTGGACATTCGCGAGAACGACGAGGCGAGGAAGTAGAGGAGGGACGTACACTTCTCGGGCATGAGGAAGTGCATGAGAGCGAGGAGCTCTGAAAGTAGGAAAAGAAGAAGTCAACCTCGACGCGTCGAAGAGGAGAAAGATTGCGAGAGGAAACGAACCCTTGACGTTGTTCTGAAGAGGTGTTCCAGTGATGAGAAGTCGAGAAGCAGACGAGAACGATTTGAGGGCCTCGTACAACTGAGATTCCGAGTTCTTGAGACGATGAGCCTGTCAAGAAGGAAAGGAAAGCAAGAAAGATGGAGGAAACGAGTCAGTTCGAACCTCGCTCGTCGCTCCTCATCGACTCCCTCCTTCGAACCCAAGACTCCAACAAAAGTATTTGACACTCACCTCATCGACCTCCAAAGCCTGCCACTTGATCCCACCCAAATCGCTCCTATCCTTCAAGATGAATTCGTACGTCGTGAGCAGAACGTTGAACTTGAGTTTCTTGGCCGATCCAAACTCGTACTGTCGGATGATCTGTCTCGAATCTCGTTTCCCCATGTAGCAGATGACGTTCATGTCGGGAGCCCAGTACTTGAACTGCTGTTGCCAGGCGGGGATGGTGGAGAGAGGGACGACGACGAGGAAAGGACCGTACTGTTGTCGTTCGTGGAAGAGGTAGTTGAGGAACGAGACGGATTGGACGGTTTTTCCTAGACCCATCTGGTTTGGACGTAGGCGATAAATAAGGAAGGTCAGGATCCCAAAGAAGAAGGGGAGTGAGGAAAGAGGGAGAGAGAGAGAGGGAGAAGACGAACCTCATCGGCGAGAATTCCGTTCTCTCCTCGACTCCAAAGGTACGTCAACCAGTTCAACCCGGTCAACTGGAAGTCCTTGAGCTCTCCTCCGGTCTTCTTGATGTAGTCTGGATCCTCGGTGATCTTGGTGAACTCGGGACGGTCGTCGATGGGGTACTGATTCGAACGCCAGGGAACGGAAGAGCTTCCTTCTCGAGTGAGGTAGGCTTTGACCTCGATGGATCCAGAGGGTTCGGGGAGGTCTTCTTTGCCTGTTGAACGAAGAGGAGATATCAGTAAAATGTATGGAAAGCGAAGAGAGTGGTAAGAGACGCGACTGACGTTCCCAAGTGTTCTCGGAGTAAGGAAGATCTGAGACGCGACGCAAAAGCAAAGTCAGCTCTCGGTTCTTTCTTTCGATAGATGAGGGGAGGCAGGCGACTCACTGTTCCACTTGCAGAAGTACTCGACACCTGGACGAGGATGAGTGTCACTTGGAGGTCCATCCCTCTGCGACAGGACCCTCTCAACGACCTTGAACGACTCTTGGATCTGAACGAACCGAAACTCGGTCAGCTCTTCTCGCTTCTCTCTCCCTCTCAACCTCTACTCAGAGAGCCACGAGCCTACTCACCTCCTTGACCCTCTCATTCTCAATCGCGAACGCCTCCAAATCCTCCCTCGTCGCCCTCCCACTCGTCAAGATCTCGTTCTCCCTCGCCCAGATCAACTTGATGTAGTTGTCGATCCTCTTGAACCCTTTGAACTTCCTCTCCTGGAGGAAAGCGTAGGTCTCCTCGGTGTTGTGGAGGTGGGAGAAGTTCTTCCATTTGATGTGGAAGCGCTGCGAATGAACGAACCGAAGGAGACGAGAAAAGGTGTGAGTGAGGACGCGAAGGGAAAAGAAAGAGGTTGGAAGAGAGAGAGGAAGAGAGAGGATGGAACGAACGAGGTTGACAGCAGGAACATCGACGGGATCGTTGAGATGATCTTCATCCCTGAAGTGACCTAGGACAGCTTCGATCTCGTCCGTGGGATCTATCAAACAAGTCAGACGCGCCAGTTCGTTCGTCTCCTCCTCCCTCCCGCTCATCTCTCTCCTCGTCGAGACTTACCAGCATCTGCCGCCGAAGCCTGCCAAGTCCCCATCTCCTCTTCCTCACTCTCAATCCCATAGCTCACATCCTTCTCGTTGTAGTTCACCCTCCCACCACCTCCTCCACCACCAAAGGAAGCTCGTCTTTCGTCCTCGTCCGGATCGGCGAAGCGTTTGGCTTTCCCTCCTCCTTTGCGATGCCCTTTGGCTCCGTAGTCTTCGTCCGAGGAGGCTTCTTTGAGAGTTGGACGGGAGATGAAGACGGAAGGGGCTAGGAACAGGTACAGTTTGAAGATGGTCAGCGAGAAAGGGAGGGAGGGAGAAGGAGGAAGGCAGTCGCGAGAGCTCACTCTTGATCTTGATCTTTCTGGACGACGACGACGCTCCTCCTCCTCCACCAGACTTCCCTCCCTTTTTCTTAGACTTCCCACTCTTCCCACCCGAACTACCAGACTTCCTCGACTTCTTCTTCTTCGGCGAATCCTCAGATCCGTTCCCTCCAAAGTCGTCCTCGGATTCACCCTCGTCGTCTCCAGCGCTGCTCGTCGATTCGTAGCCCTGCGCAGAACAACCGACCCAAACATATATCAGCGTGCTCGTCTCGAAGATGCAAGTGTACCGAGCGTGCTCACTTGGTTGGTATCGACTCTCGGACGGTCCTACGAAGAAACGAAGGCAAACCAAAGATGGAAAAAGGTCAGCTCGAGTCCTTTCTCTCCTTCCCTTTCTTTCCATTCAAGTTGACGTCCAACACTCACTGATCTCCTCAACCCGTACAATTCCGGATTCTCCTCTGCATCACTCCCTACCCTCTCCCTCTTCCCTTTCCCCTTCCCAGCCTTCTGCTTCCTCCTCTCCTTCTCCCTCCTCTCCTGCTCACTCTGATCGGTTCCACTCCCGTCGTCGCTCTCTCCCACGGCGTCCTCGTCTTCATCCGCCTGGTGCTGATTCGACGCTACGGGCTGGACCATTCCGTTGTTGTTGAGATAGTTGGGAGGAGCGTGATCGTCTTCGTCTTCGGATGCTGAAGAGATGGAGGAGGAGTCGGATCCTTCAGGAGCGAGGGGAGCTGGAGGTGGGTACTGAGGTCGTTTCCCTCCTGTGGGTGGATGAGCAGAGGAGGACGCTTGAGGTTGCTGGGGAGGATAGCCTCCTCCTCCTCCTTGAGGATAGTACGACATGGGAGTGGGATGGGGAGAGAGAAGAGCGGGTCGAGGGAGTGGGTTGACGTGGTTCCTTCCTCGTTTGCTGTCTGTGCTATCGAGCTCGTGCCCTTCGCGATGGAGTGGATGCTGGTGTTGTTCTCTTCTTCGATAAAAGCTTCCTTCTTCTTGCTTCACTTTGAGCTGCTCGATGGATGACGGGAAGGGGAGGGGGATGGGAGGGGGATGGTGGTGGGGGATGGAAGGGAGGAGGAGAACAGGGCCTTTCGCTGTCGTTCCCTCGCTCGACCTCATTGCTCGTGTTGGAGCCGAGTCCTCCCTTCCCTTCCCTTCCAGACCACATCTCAAAGCTCGCTTCTTGCTCGACAAAGAGGCGCAAAGTCGTGAAAGGATGCATGCAACCGTGAAAAATGCTGGATAGATCAAAGCTAAAGAACAAAGATGCGAGTGCAAGGAGCAAAGGGAGAAGGGAGGAAGAGAAGAGGAAGCATGATGAGCTCGATTCAAAAGGACCATGCTCGAGTCCAGCTCTTCCTTCTTCAAAAGGCGAGGAGGTACAAGAAGTCGTTAAGAAGAGAGTCGTTCCAAGGTCGTTTAGCTGTACCAGCCTGCAGAAATTAGCGGAAAAGAGGACTGGTCAGCATGAACGGTAGGAGGAAAGGAGGAAGGGAGGAAAAGAGGCGAGTCGAGCTCGCCGGCGGAGGAGGATCGAAATCGAAGGTCGCGACTCGTCCTCGTTTTCCTCCTCCCTCTCGCGCACAAAGCAGGTATGACGAGAAGGAGAGCTGCTCACCTTTAGTCGTATCCACCTTCATCGTCCTAGCTTCGGCCCATTCAGCCTCGGTGACCTCTTCCTTTCCTTCCAGATGAGCTCTGAACTTTGGGAGGTCTCCCCAGGCTTCCACGCTCGACAGCTCCTCCGAGTCGTTACCTGAGCACACCAGAACACAAAAGAGAGTATGGCTGGGTGAGTTTCAATTCTCGAAGAGGTTCGAAAAGGTGTGAGAGAGGTCAAACTCACGTCGTTCAAGCCAAATCAACCCTCGATACGCGACTCTCCGCCGTTCGGCCTTCCAACCCTCTCCCAGCACTCCATCGTTCCCAGAGTTGGTCCCAGACCAAAGCATCTTGGCTATAGCTACGTCCTTGACCCTGCGATTTTTTTTTGGAATCGTCACAGAAACAAGGTCAGCGAGCGACTTCGACTCGAGCTCCTGCTCATCCAACCTCGCGCTCTCTTCCTCCTCCCTCACTCCCACAGACAGGCCTCTGGGTACTCACACTCCATCCGCATCTCTACTCGTACTCCAACTGATCTCCTGGGTATTGTTGATCCAGTCTGGGAACGACAGCAGCACTGATTCTCGATAGTTCAGGTATGCCTCTCGCGTGGCCAAGTTGGAACCGGGAATGGACCCGCGAAATTGGAACTTTGGATGGAGCAGGATCGGATGGAGGGGCTCGACAGTTTGGATGAAGGAGTGCACTGTAGAGATGCCAAGGGTAGAAGAGGAGAGAGAGAGAGACGAAAAAAAGGAGGTCAGATGGGAGGCGAAGAGGTGAGAAGATGCAGGAGGGAGGGAGACAAGGATCGGAGGAGGTCCGAGAAGGAAGACCAGATGGAAAGCGAGGAAGGAGCTACGAACCTAGGTAGCTGTGAGAAGTGGGATCATGTCGAGGAGGAGGAGGAGGAGGAGGAGAGAGAGCAGGAGATGGTTTGGGTCAGCTTGTTGTCTTGGATTGGAGGTTGAGTTGAATGCAAGGTCAAGTGGGGAAGGAGGAGGAAGGAGGGGAGGAGGGTGGGGGAGTGCGATGGAGAGAGCTCGCTGAACGAACCGGAACGTGGGAGGGAAAGCCATGAAGGATGGATTTTGAGAGAGCGAGAGGTAGAGAAGAAGGTGGAGGAGGATGTGCTTGAGGATGCGATGATGATTCTCCAGGGAAGGGAAGGAGAGGGAGATGGTGATGGTTGGAGGGACGAAAGGCGGGGCAAGGTCGACTGCATTTCTCTCGTAACCAAGGAAAGCAACTCAACAAGTTGAAACGACGCTACAGGTAGCGCGTATCGTCGTAACGTACCTCGAGCCTCGCCTTCGTATCTCTACTTGTTGGGCCTGTTTCCTTGAAACGGGCAGAAGGAGAGATGAGGAGGGAGGACATCGTCGGTCCTTTGGTCGACCGTCTTTTTGATTACTGTTCTCTTCCAACCACGTTGCTGGTGAAGTTTTTCGCTTCACATCTTCAGCTCGAATACTTGTATTCTTTGCTTGAGAACGAAAAACAGGCCTTCTGATTTTCTTCTCGCAGCCCGTCCTGCTCGACACGATCACCGTCGACTCGAGCTCCATCTCCTCCTTGCTCTCTCTCTCCTCTCTTCCTTTCCTTCGTCGTCTTCCTTTTTCTTCTTTTTTTCAGATCCATCCCATGCTATGGTCCTTCCTCCTTCTTCTAATTTGGACCAAAAATGTCGGAAAGTTTTCTCGTGTCGGAGTTGGTGGAGTTTATTTTGCTAGCTCTTCAATATACCGTCTTGCTCCGTTGAGCTTGTTTGCTCCAACCTTCGACCCTTCTCCTCCTTCCTTCTCCCGCAAATCCACTTCTTCCCCTTCGCTTTCGCTTCAGCAACCACCCTCCTTCCCTTCTCTAGGCGCATACACTCGGACTGTAGACTGGCGCTCTCTTGCTCAGAGTTTCTCGAAAACATCACCTTCCTTCAGGACGCGGATTGACCGTCGCTTCTCCATCCGGGTCGGACCCTCTGGCTCGTACGTCTTTCGCACCTCCTCTACTGTCTTCTTGCCCACATCTATACCAGATCTTACATATGCCTTACTGATTGATTTTTGCTCGATCTTTCCCCGCCTGCTGTCACTTTGCTCGCTCTCTCTTGCCTCTCCAAAAACACCACGCACCTCCTCCTCCGCCTCTTTGCACTTTGCTTCTCAACAGTCTGCACCCACCTCCTCGGCCACCATGTCAACCACTCTCCTTCATATCCAACACCATCCTCAGCTCTCGAGTCCTCCTTCTTCGTTCACTCCTCCTCGTTCCCCTCGTCACCTAACTCCTTCACCCCCGCCGTCTCCTTCACCTCGAGCCAAAGGCAAGGCAAGAGCTTTCGTCAACGTCGTCCCAGTCCAACAGAGAACCGAACAACTCCATCACGAAGACGGAGACGACGAGGGAAGCTCAACCAACAACAGTCCTGCAAAAGCTTCAACGTCAACGACGAGAGCAACGGCACTCGGAGGAGCAGGGAGGTCGAAGCCACCACTCTTCGTTCGAGAGGAGAGAACAAAGGGGGACGCTCGTAGGGAGATCCCAGAGGAGTCAGAGGGAGAGGAGGAGAACGGCTGGGGATGGGAGGAGGAGCATCTGTGGGGAGAGGTAAGTCCTCATTGTTTATCTCGAGCTCGAACGAAAACAAGCGGCGGAGGTTTCGACGAGGGAGGGAGGAACGGAAGCGAAGGTGACCACTTCCGAAGCGGCGAAACTGATCGAAGTTTTCCTCTTTCGACTCGCATCTCTGCTGCTGCTCACTCATAGAACTTCTGGGGTACGTCTCTATCCTTTGCCTCATCACCTTTTTCTCGGAGGCATGCGGGCGAAGCAGCTCAAACGAAGGAGGGACCGTGCCGACTCGAATTCCAAGCTCACCCTCTCTCTCTTGTACTTCCTTCCTCCCTTTCCTCAGTCACCCTCCAAGACCTCTCCACCCACGCCATCTTCTTCGCCAACCCTCGTACGGGAGAGTGCTCCTGGCAACCACCCAACGGCGTCTACGTCCTTCCCATCCCTCCGACAGGTCAATGGTGGTGTTTGAACGACCCGAATCGGTCCAATCTCCCCTACTATTTCCACACCGCCACACGAGAGACCTGTTGGACCAAGCCCGACGTCCCTCTCATCATTCCCCTCGCCTCCATCCAGATGAACACCCTAGGAGCTCCTCCGTCCAAATCGTTCCAAAGAAGACGCAGCGCGAGCGCGCTCGCAGCTCCTCCCACCTCCTCAACGACCCCTTCGACTTCCTCCTCCATCAACTCGTTCGCCAACTCCTCACCTAGCAAGACTGACAAGGTGCGATCATCGACGAGAACCCAGAAGAGCTCGGCTCCTCCTTCCACGACGCACGGGAGGAACGGAATCCATCAGCAGAGCTTCAGTGCAGCGGCTCAGGAGTTGAAGAAGGACGCGAAGTTGGTTGATGCTGGAGCTGTATCATCGCCGATGGAGGCTAGGAACAACAGCAGTGGGAGTGGCAAGGGAAGCCCGGAGAAGGGGAGTGGTGGTGGAGTGATGGGTTTGGGAAGGAGGATCAGGGAGAGAGCGATGAGTGGTCCGATGGCTGCTGCTGCTGGCGAGGCGACGAACGGAGGCGAGGGGAGACCGAAGCTGGAGAGGTTGAGGACGGATTTGAACGCGAGAAATATCGGAGAGCCTAGTTTGGATCTCGGTGAGTTGATCTTTCCGCGCTCTCTCGTCCTCTTCGTGAATCGAGAAATTGACTCGAGCGACGCGCCTTTGTTTCCTCCCCAGGCGCTCGAACGAGGATGTCGCCCGTCAAGACTGAGTCGAGTGATGGTCCCGTCGTCGTGCCTCCTTCGATCAACACCAAACGCTTCAGTACTGGGTGAGTCTTCTCTTCTCATCTCGTCGACCTTGAGCTTCTTCTTCGAGAAACTGATCCTCGTCGCCTTCCTTTCTGGTTTCGTCCAGCGAACATCGAATCCTCCCGACCGACCTATCCTCCGAAATTCAACAGTTCTCCGTCAAGGAGTTTGCAGATCGGTTCTTCTCGACGAGTCACACCCAGGGAGTCCTCTGGAGGAAGAAGGTTCCCGTCGAGAGGATGATGGTTTGGCAGAAGGTTCGTCTCCTTCTCCTGGCCTCTTTATTCGAGCACGCGTCGCTGACTTCCTTCTCTCTTTCGTTTCCCTCTAGGCCGCGATCACCACACCTCTCCTCACCCTCTCCTCATCGCTCAAATCCACTGCCGTCAGATGCTTCAAGGTCATCCAGCGAGCCATGGGCGAACGAGATCGAGTCGTCGACATCCCAACCCTCTCCACTTCTTCCTCCTCGTCCTCGTCGAATGGAGGTCACGGTCTCGCTGGAGCCAAGAACAGCTCTCCTCCGATGTTGACGGATCGGGAGGTGATGCTGAGTGAGGTGAGGTGGATGTTGAGCGTCGGAATCACCCATGTCGAGCTGAGGGACGAGATCTACACGCAGTTGGTGAAGCAGCTGAGCCAGAACCCGAATTTGTGAGTCGTTTTCTATTTCTCCATCCTCGAACTCGACCCATCGCTCGGTACAAGCGATCATACCGACCTCGTTTCTCCTCCTTCGTCTCGTTCCAGGTCGTGCGTCTTCAAAGGATGGGAACTTCTCTCCGTTCTCGTCGTTACCTTCTCGCCTTCGAAGAACTTCGCCGAGTACCTCAAGGAGTTCATCAAGTTTACTACGAGGTCGATGGATCAGGCGGATGAGATCGAAGCTCGCGTTCAGATCATGGCTTCTCGTGAGACCGAAGTCGCGAGCAGTTCGAAGCCAGAGTTCGCTTGCTGACTTCCTTCTTCTCTTCGTTTTGCCTCAGATTGTCTCGAACGACTCCTCGCCAACAAGCCTCCTAAGGGAAAAGCTCCTACCATCCTTGAGATTGAATCTGCTATGGTTCGTCGCTTTCTCTCTCTTCCCTTCCCTTTCGTTGAAATCCCTCTCATCTCGCTTTTCTTTCCTTCTTCGCTTACAGGGAGCCGCCTTCAACCCCTCCGTTTTCGGTTCCACTCTTACCCAAACCCTCCAAATCCAATCCGAACTCTACCCCGACGACCGAGTTCCCATCATCCTTCCCTTCCTCGCCAACGGAATTCTCGCTCTCGGAGGAGCTGCGACGGAGGGAATCTTCCGAGTTCCTGGAGATGGAGATGGAGTCGCGATGCTCAAGGATCGGATCGATCGAGGACAGTATCAGCTCAGTGGAGTGGATGATCCAAATATCCCTGCGAGCTTGTTCAAGCTTTGGTTGAGGGAGTTGCAGGAGCCGTTGATTCCTCCCAACAAGGTGAGTTTAAGACGCGTCTTCCTTTCTCTCCCCTCCTCTGCGAATCAGAGCTGACTTTCTTTGCTCTCTTACTTTCTCCCTCTCGTAGTACAACGCCGCTCTCGCCGTCGCCGGAGACCCTGAGGCTGTCTGTGATCTCATTCGAACGCTTCCTCGGTTCGTCGCGTCTTCTCTCTCCTACGCTCTCTGCCTTCCTTTCTGAATCTGACCTCTCCCTCTCTTTCTTCGATACTGCAGCATCAATCGAGCCGTTGTCGTCTTTACCATCTCCTTCCTCCAACTCCTTCTCGCTCATCAAACGGAAACCAAGATGACTGAAATGTTCGTCGGCCTCTCTCTCCCTTTCGTTTCGTCCTTCCCGCTGACCTTCTCGCCTCTCCTGTCATTCCCACAGGAACCTCGCCACCATCTTTGCTCCCAACCTCCTCCGCTGCCCAGTCGACGCCTCCCTCCCTGAAGCTTTCACCGTCGCCTCAGCCGTTCCCACTCAATTCGTCAACTCAGCGTTCGAACGCTCTTTCGTGCTCAACCTTCTCAGGAGACTCGTTCCAGAGGAGATTGATGATTATGTGAGTATCTCGAGCTCTATCCCTCTCTCCTCGCTGCCTTTCTGGAGAGCTTCGACTGATCTTCTCCGCTTCCTTTCTCGTCGCGTCTCATTTCGAACAGATCCCTCAGTTCGGCGTTCCTCCTTCTCCCCCTCTGGCTTCGCCTCCCAAGAAGAGGAACGGGAGTGCCTAAATTATCATTCCCTCTCTACGTCCTTTCGCCTTCTATCATCTTGTATTCCTCTATATCTTCACAACGGAACTTACCATTCATCCCACTTCACTGTATTCCCATCCATCTTCCTCACCCTCGTTCTTCGCTCTTCTTTCTGTTTACTTCATTCTTGGAACCTACCCTGTATTCGCTTCGCTTGGAATAGCATCGTTTCCTTCTCTTTTCTCGGTCGACTTGAGTTGAGAGCAGGGAAGGTGGGGAAGGGAGACGCGAGACGGGAGGAACGAAAAATCGCGTCGCCGATGACCACCTCCCTCAGTCGAAGTAGTACAGCGGCCGTGAGCTACACCAAACTGAAATTCACGTTTGAACTGGTGCGGAGTAGACCGAATTGACTGGAACTCAGCATCAAATTTCTGTGAAGTTCGCGCCGCGAACGTCGTGAAGGGGACGAGACGAGGCAGACGATCTGGGAATCACGAGAGCAGGGATCTCCTGAGAGGGTTTTCTTCAAGCAACTCACTAGCGCAGCCGTGAAGAAGCAAGATGGCCGAGCATGAGGTCGTCAACCTGAGCGGTCGAAGAGGGTTGAAGAACGAAGCGAGGAACTCGCGCGAGCGATCAAACGCGTCTCTAGTCCTTGTCCTTCTGCCTCATTGCCTCTCCGTCCATTTAGTTTCAAGCGAAACAAGAAGATGTGGAAAGCTATTAAATCTCTTAAATTCGTGTCGTATCGTGATCCCTACCTGTTCTCCTTCTTCAGCTCGTCGCCCAAGCTCGCTTCCTCTCCTCCCCTCCCTCTCTTGAACCCAAACGAAACCCAACTCAACAACCTCCCCCAACCCTCTCTACAGCGACGCAGCACCCGTTGGCTCCACCTCCCTCCCCCAATGACTAGCTCCAAGCTTCCACAACACCCACATCCCGACGAATCCAGCGACGATGTAGAGCGTGAGACGGTACTGCTTGATGCCGGACGTGTTGGCGAATGTTCGAGCGGAGTTGGTGGTGGTTCGGAGGAAGGAGGAGGTGAAGGCGCCGAAGGTGTTGGTCTAGATGAGCGAAGAGAGGGGGGGAAGGGGGAGGAGGAGGAGGAGAAAAGGAGGGGAGGAAGAAGGAGGAGGAGAGGGAAGGTGAGCTCGGACGAAAGGAAGGAAAGCTTGAGAGGGGAGAGGGTCGTAGGAAGAAGATACGAACGGTGTTGTCTAGTTGAGAGTTTTGACGTTCTGCATCGGAGTAGATGTCTGTTGTGACCTAAAGAGACGAAGAAGAAGGTCCAAAGAAGGGAAGGATGATCAGCTTTGAGCTCGAGGGAAGCGAGCAAGGGAGGGTCCGTCCGTTCGTCCGTCCATGCTCCTGCCCTCTCTCTGAGCAGCTTCCATAGCAAAGACCGAGCCCCCAATCGTCTCCTTCTATTCCTCCAATGTAGTTCCCACCCCGGTCGACCCCTCGACGAGCTCGAGAGCCAGAAGCTCGCGAGCAACGCTCCTTCCCTCCTTGGAGACTGAGAGAGTCGTACTCACACCTCTCAGAGCCCTTATCTTCCCATGCAACTCGTCCAGACGCTCATCGTTCTGCTGCTCGTAGACCTGATCCGAAGAAGTTCTGTTGGAAGAGAGGGGAAGTCAGCCTAGAGAAGCGAGGCGAAGAAAAGGAGCCCGAGGGATGGAAGCTCAACGGACCCTGCTCTTGGTGGCATCCTGGACCGCGAGATTTATAGACGACTTTGTCGAGCTGATGGAATGTCGAGGAGGAAAAGCCGAGAAGAAGGTGCTAAAGAAGATGAAGAGATTGATGGCGTTGAAGGTCGCCTTCGTGAAAGTGGAAGTGCCGAACTCTCTTGGATCCCTCTGCTCCATCTTCCTCAAACCCTCATCCACAGAAAACTGTTACAACTCCAACAACCTCGTCTTGTCTTCAATCTAAGTGAGTTTTCAGACATCTCGTCGAGATTTTGATCAGAACGCTTTCTCGCAGCGAAGGAAAGCGTCCCCGGCGTGGATCGAGCTGACCTGTCGGAGCCCCCTGCTCTCCTTCCCTCCCTCCTTCCTACCTTTCCCTTGTCCTTCCCCCAGCTTTCAACATGACTACCATCAGCATCAAGGAGGATGTCGGTCTTCCTTCCGAGCTCGTTCTTCTCATCATCTCCTTCGCCGACCCTCAGACGCTCGGGAGATGCGCTCAGCTCTCCTTCGAGCTCCTCAAGTTCGTCTCTCCCTTCCTCTACACGAAGATCGCTCTCCACCATGCTGAGAGTTACGGTCAGCTCTTCTGTGAACGGGTGAGTCCATCTTCGAAGCTCAATCGTAAAAACGGTCAGAGACGGGAGGGAAAGAGGGAGACGGAGGAGAGCGAGCTCGAATCGTCGTTATCTCCCCTCGCTGCTTCTTCCCAGCGGCCTGATCGCATCTGCTGCAGACATCTTGCGATCTGACAGTTTGTTCGTATTTCATCTCTTCCAGGATCCAACCACCTCCAACCCACGCCTCCATCCCTACCTCTCCCTCGACCAGATCCAACACCTCCTCTTCCACATCGACTCCTTCTCCCCTCCCCTAATGTTCACCTCTCGCATCTCCTCCTCCCCTCTTCGACTCAAATCTCTCGAACTCATCTACCACTCCCTCTCTCCGCGAGGCCGACACCACGACATCTACTCCCAAATCCTCCCCTCAACCCTCATCTGCTCCCTTCCCTCGACCGCGACGCGTCCCGAAGACGTTCCCCTTTCAAAGGGCGATAAGCTGTGGCCTCGATCGGTCAGCGTCGGCGCGCACTGCATGGCAGCGATGATTCGGGCATGGAAGGATGTCGCGAAGGTCGTTCTCGCGGGAGCGATGCCAGTCAGGAGTTCACTCGCGGACGACCCTCTCCTCTTTCACAGCGTCAACGACGGTCGAGAACCTCCTGATGGTGGGATGTTGGTCGTCATAAATATCTCGCAGCAGTGGTATGAGCTGCCAGAGCCGAATTATGCCGCGCTTGGGTTGGGGTTGGCGATGAACGGGAGTCCGGTGGGAGGGACGCAGTGGAGGGTTGTGGTGAGGGTGAGGACCGAGGAGGAAGGAGATATGATCAAGGGGGGAAGGGATATGCTCGGGGATAACATGGGGAGGCTGTTAGATGTTGAGGTGGTGGAGCAGAGAAGGAGAGTGCCGATGAAGGAGGAGGAGTGAGAGGGAGGGTTGGCGCTTGTGAGTTCTCGCTATGGTTTCTTTCTCAAATTTCGTCGCTCTTTGTTCTGACTCTCGCCTTATGTACCTCATATCGAAAAGTCTGGACTGGGATTATATATGGATTCGCTCCTGTTCGTTCGCTCTCTTTCTTCAGCTCCTAATTCGAGCGTCTCTTCTCCTTTCTACGCGTCGCTGACCCTCCTTTGCTCTCTTTTTGCCTCTTCTTCGTCCCAGATAGACCATCTGTAGTAAATATGGCCATAACACTCCAATTCTCGACCCCCACTACAATCTCAGCTCGGCTGTTCCCTCATCTCGTCTTGTCTCGACGCGATCCGACATCGTTCTTCAGCCCTGTGCCTCAGAGCCTCTTACCTTCCCGGAGTAGTGATCCCTGATGCAAACAGGCCACGGTGCATCTCTTCCTCCCAGCATATCCTATGGAAACAAATGTAGAAGGCTCTCTCGTGAGTCCCTCGAAGTCGAGCGTCCTGCTTCGGATCTTACTTTCTTTCGCTGACGACGCCTCGTCTATTCTTTTTCGGGTCCCTGTTCAGATCGGAATCGCAAGCGCAAGCTAAAACAAACGGTCTTTCGCTTCGACAAAGTCTACACTCTGTGAGGAAGATCGAGTCACGCGCACTCCAACCTCTTCAATTCAAAAGTCCACCTTCCCTCCTCCTCCCTTCCCCTTCAACCACCACCTACTTTCTAGCTACATCCTAACCCACCTTACCCAGTCTCTCTCCCTTCAGCCTACCCACTAAGTCTCTCTGCAGAATGGGGTGAGCCCTCTTCTCCTCGCTATCTCCTTTTCCTTCGGAGCTGAAACTGACCTTCCTTCCTTTTCGACCTTCCTTCCTTTTCTCTCTTTTCCTTTCCTTCCCTCCCTCACCTCAGAATCCTCACCAAGTTCACCCTTCTCACTCTCGTTCTTCTCTCTATCGCCTGTTCTCTCTCGTGAGTCCAAACTCCACCGTTTTGCGTCAACAGAAGGGCCAAAGTTGAGGAGAAGCAGCCAAGGCAAAACTCACCGAGTCGTCTCTTCCTTCGACCCTGCAGTGGATGGATCCTCGTGGCGATAAATTTGAGGAAACAGAGGTCCTTCTGGCGTACTTACAACAGGATCGATCCTAGCTTCCTCGTGGCGTGCATCTTCAGCTTCTTTTGGTACTTTGTCGGTGAGTTGAATCTTCGAGCGAGTCCTTCCTCTCACCGATCGTCTCTGATTCCTCTCGTCTCGGTTCTCTAGTCCTCCTCGTCCCTGCTGCAGTCGCCATTGGCATCACTATCTTTTTCGCTTGCTGGATGCTTGGTGAGTTTCGAGCTCGACGCGATCAAAACGTCGGTTCCTCGTTCGTAAGGCTGACTCCCGCCTTCTTCGTTCTTCCTTCTCTCTTTCTCTCTCTCTTTTTCAGCGGAAGCGATCGCGTACACAGTCAGAAGATGGGACTTCCCTAGTCGATGCCCTCATCCCGGAGTCAGTATTCATCTTTCTTTCCCGTCGTGCCCAGACTCGCAACTCACCTTCGGTTCTTCCTCCCCTTTTTGTTCTTTTCACATCGGATCTCGCAGTTCACTCTCCCTTCCGGCTGCATCCCCATCTACAAATCTCTCATGGCCTTCTCGTGGATCAACTTCGGACTCGCGTGAGTCCCGTTTTTACCTAAATCCGAAGCGCGCGTCTGGACCTTCGAGCTGAACCCTCGTCCCTTTTTCACCTCCTCCAGCTTCATCCTCAGTGGCTACCTCATCTACCTCGCTGCCGGATACTCTAACAAACACAGCGGAGAGAGTGGATCCGAGACCATGGCTTGGGATCTCACTGCAAGCTCCCACCAGAATCGAGATCGAGATCAAGTCAACGTCGTGAGTTCGGCTGACGACTTTTCTTCCTCTTCATCAAGCGAAGCTGATTGTTCTTCGCCTTTCGATTTTTCACTCATCAGAACGAGAAGGCTCTCCCTCCTGGAACCGAAGCAGCTCGCGACCCCGCTCCCGGAACCAACGTCGAGTCGACTCACGTCTGAGCTCGATCTGTTCTTCTCCTTCTTCAAACTATCTAGCTTTCCTTCCTTCTCTTTCTTCTTTCCTCTAGCCCACAGTTCTAGTCTACCTTACTTCTAATTCTAATCTTGTTTCTCCCTTCGCTACTCCAAAGACCAGAGGAAAGTCGAAGACGACGCGACAGAACCCGTCCTTGTTCTCCCTCCTCGTTCTCTTTCTCTCGAAAGACCTTTCAAAAAGGGAGCGAATTTCGGTTGAGAAAAGTGATCATCGAATCGAGAGAGTGCGGAAGGCATCTAAGAAGAAAAGAAGGGCAAGAGCAGACGTGGAGAGAAAGGTGGTCAGCTTGAAGCCGAAGAACGCGACCAGGTGAGGAAGAGGAGGAGGAGGCAAACTCACGAGTCAAGCGCGAAGAAGGAAGCGTTCAAGCAGCACCGGGTTTACGAGTCTATGAGTCCGAGTGGAGAAAGGAAAGAAGAAGACGATCAGTTGAGAAGTCTCTGGCGAAGAAGTAAGAAAACGAAACCGACCTTCGTTTCCCTTCGACGACGCGTTCGACTGGGAAGCGACGAGGACCTGCTGGAAAAGAGAGCTGATCTGGGTGCTGTTTAGATCCATCCAGCACCCACCAGCCGGGCAACGTCCAAGTTAGCTCTTGAAAAAAGAGAAGAGGAGCGAAGAGAAACCGAAGGACTCACGTCTCCTCTCCATCTCCCGAGAAGACCGTCGAGAAATCGGATCGAGGAGAAAGAGGAGAACCGGCGAGAGTAGCAGTATCCGAGTCTCCCCTCGAAGACAGAGCACTCAGCATCGACTTGATTTCTCGAAGGTGGAGAAGGCTGGAAAATGGAAGATGAAAAAGGGGGTCCTCGTCAGCTCGATTCCAAGGCAGAGAAGGTCGGAGGAAGAGAGAAGGTCGAACTCACATCTCGTTCTCGTCAACCTCTCTCTCAGTCTCAGGCTTCTTTCTATCCTCGTCCCAGTACGCCTCCAGATCAGCCTTCGTCCCAGCGAGCCCTTTGGTCTTCCAGACGTGGTCGAGAGCAGGAGTGGGCGAGTCGGCTCGGTAGGTGCGGATGAGTCGAAGAACCTGCATGATCGTAGGGACGGCGAAGGTTGAGGCGTGGAAGTCCGAGACTTCGTTTCTCTGCAATCGATAAGAGATGGGGGTAAAAGGAATCAGTGGAAGGAGGGAGGGAGAAGACGGAGCGAAGGAGGGAGGAGAGAGCATTCCTCAGCTGCCGTCAAGGGTTTGACGGATTGCCTTCTAGTCATCTCAGCGAGAATTCGAGCGTCGGTATTGAAGAAGCGCCAGGCTTCGAGATCACCGAAAGTTGGAAGGAGAGACATTGGAGGTGGAGAAAATGAGGAAGATGTGGTTAAGAGGGAGGAAGGGCGGAGCTGTGTGAAGATCATAAAGAGGGGAGAAGGTCAGTCACGGGGCCGAGGGTTGGGAAAAATCAAGAAAATCTGCTCACTCGTCCTTCTAATCAGCGATAACTGTCCTAGTAGCCCAGTCGAGGTATCAAATGAGAGCAGGAAGAACTCTCCGTCGCGTCCTCTTCTTTCCTCTCCTCACTGCAGCTTCGTAGAAAGGTGAGAGCGTCATCTAATCCACTAAATCCTACATGACCTCCGGCGTCGGTTCTGCGGGGGCCTCTCCGCTCATGTGCCTCCTGAACGTTTCCATCGAATGCTGGTCGAGTCGAGGAGGGAAGTCCGTGAGCGGCACTCTGCGAGCGGAAACGGAGAAAGAGGAAAATAAAAGGGTCAGCACTGAGCGGAGACTGTAAGATTTCAGGCCGCAATTCTCTATAGGGTCAAGTCCCAGAGATATAGAGAGCCTGGGAGACGAACGAAGCTCAACCTCCTCGATGTTGAGCTCGCTCTTTCCTTCCTTCCTCCCTCCCCCCTCTCCCTCCTCTCTCCCGATTGACGCCTCCACCCCAGAACCAAAGCGAAGAGACGTCTCGACTCACTTCCTAACCTTCCAGACATCCTCCGAACTAGGTCCCAACCTTCTTTCCGTCTGCCACTCTGCTCGATATCGAATGTAGGCGTCCCTCCTTGCCTCTGAATCTCCACTCAGTCGAGCCCACTTGCTCGTGCACAACTTGTAAGGTTTGTCGAACTGATCGCATCGACCGTCGGCGTTTCCTTCGAGGTAGTAGGCTCCCATACGACGGCGGATACCTGGGTCGAAGGAAGAAGGTGGGAGAAGGGAAGGCGAGAGGGGAGGAAGGGGAGGGAGGGTGAGCTCGAGGAGAGGGAGGGAGAGTGGAAGCGAGAAGGGTTAGAAGCGAACCAAGGACGCAGTCCATTCGGGTGTGCCTGAGAGAGAAAGAGAAGGAAACAGGCAGAAGTATCAGTGACGAGAAAGAGGAAGGCGAAGTTCAAGAGGAGAGAGCTCACATGAGGTCGAGACAGGAAGGGATGTCCTCGATGGTTGGGAAGAGGGCGCTTTGAAGAGCGTACTCCTGCTTGTACACCTCCGCAAGACGAGCAGCAGCGGCAGCAGAGAGTTTACGAGGGACAGGAGTAGTGGGAGTCGTCTGGATTCGGTCCATGGTGGCAGGGGGAGAGGGAGGAGTCGAAAGAGAAGGAGAGTCGACGTTGGAGTGAGCTCGAGATTTCAGGAAGGAAGAGAGAGGAGAGGTCAGGGACTTGCTTCCGCTGTCCGTTTTTGCTGGAGAAAAACGCACAAGCAAGCAGACGTTCAAGATTACTAGAGATGAAGAGGATCGCTCCGTCCCAAAAAAATCTCATCCATCGCTTCTTTGGGCGAGCCACGCGCCTTTCTTGGTTTGACCGCCTTCGCTTCCTGTTCCCCTTCCTCTCCTTCTCCTCCAACCGTCGACCTTCCTTCCCTCGCCATCCTTCTCTCCTTCCCCCTCCCTTCCGCGCCTTTCCTTCTCCCTCTCCTCCCCAGGGACGATGTCACCTCCGAGTAGGAAGTCCTCTCGTTCGAGTCGGCGGCCAGATCGATCAACACCCTCCGCTCGTCCTCCTCCTTCCTCCTCCTCCTCCTCGTCTGGTTCCTCTTACAAGATGGCCTTCGTCTCCTCCCTCCTCGCTCTCCCTCTCCTCGTCTCAGCTCAATCCTCTTCTCTCCCTAAAGTCAACTTTGCCAAGATGGGATCCGTCGCTTTGGGAGGATCCTTCTCTGGCCTGGACTTCTTCTCTCCCTCCACCTCGACCTCGTCTTCATCAACAAACATCACCTACTCTTCAAACGCATCCACACTCGTACTCCGCTCAGCTTCAACCTCGACCATCACACCTTTAGCTCAAACAGAACCAGGAGGATCCATCGAGGCTGTATGCTTCCTTCCACGCCAGGGAGGAGCCAACGGAACCGTCTTCGTAGGAGGAAAGTTCAACGAGCTCGGAGGAGTAAAGAGCAGGAACGTCGCTAGCGTCGACGTCGCAACAGGAGTGGTTTCGAGGTTGGGAGCAGGAGGAGTCGAGGGGGATAGCATATATGCTCTCTACTGCGACGAGTCGACATCCATCGTTTGGATAGGAGGAGAGCTCACGACACCAGTCGGAGAGCCCTCTTCCTCGTCCTCCTCATACGGCGGAGGAGTCCTTCAGTACATCCCATCCTCCAACACCTTCACTCCAGCACCCTTCACAGGTCTCTCCTCGGGATCAGTCCAATCGATATCCCCTTCCCCTTCCAACTCCTCCCTCCTCTTCACAGGATCTTTCTCCCTCTCCTACTCCGGCTCCTCCAACCTCACGTCCCCAACCAACTCCTCCAACTCGAACACCCAGTTCTCGCCATCAGGTCTCCCTCTCTCTAACGTTACCATCCTCTCCTCTGGAGCTACCGCCTTCTCCTCCACCCTCTCCCCTATCCCTCTTCTCGGACCTGGCGTCCTCATCGACGCTGAACCAACGACCACCCTCGAAGGATACACGGACCCCTCGGTGCTCTTCTGTCCGACGGGAGACGATGGAATCAACCATACCTGGCTCGGAAGGGACAACGGGATCGCTCAGATCAACGTTCAGGTCTACAGAGCTATCACTGCTAGTGGAATCAGAGTTGGAAACACGTTCGTCAATGGAAGAGGAACTTTAGCGTTCAGGTTCGTTCCCTCCCTCTTCTCTCCTACCCCTCTCCTCCTCCTGTTTGGTTTCATCTTTTCGCGCGAAGATATACTCACTTCTGGGCTTCTCTCACTCTTAGCTTCGTCTCCGTGCCGGACAACACCGTCCTTTCGCTCTCCTACCTCGATCCGGCAACTGGAACCACTCAAACATGCTCTTCTTCATGTCCACTCTCCCTCAACTCGTCCATCCCCTTCCAGGACTTCCTCTTCGCCGACGGAGGTAGGGACCTCACCGGATTCCAGATCAACCTTCTCGAATGGAGGGAGGAAGGACCTGGGCTTCATCTGTTGGAGCTTCTCTCGGACGGTAAGTCGCTCAAGTCGTTCGAGCTCGCGCGTTTGACTTCCTTCCTTTCTCGAAGAGCTGATCGCGTCTTTTTCCTCGCGTTCCAGGTGCCTATGCCTCGGCTGCATCCTCTGGTACCACCTCCTGCTCCTCTATCACCTCTCCTACCAACTCTACCCTCGTCGGAACTTGGAACGCGATCACCATCAACACCTCGATCGGAGGGACGACCACGACTGCTCTTCAATCCATCATCCCCTCCTCCGAGATCGCTACTCTCTCCACTCCTCCCTCGGTCACCTTCCAACCCTACCTCTCCGGAACTGGAAACTATACCGTCAACGTCCTCATCCCCGGATGCCTCAACGTCGGAGACTGCTCGTCGCGAACCTCCCTCGACGTCTCCATCCAACCCTACCAAGGAGCTGGTCTCTGGACCTCGACCATCCCTCCCAGTCAACAGGATCTCACCTTCCTTCTCTACGAGGGCGCGTTGCAGAAGAGCGAAGTCGGAGGTTTCTCGCCTACGGTCGTGTTGGCGATGAGCTCGACGCCGGTTGGAGTGAACGGTGATCAGTACTCGGTCGTCGCGAACAGGGTCGAGTTCACCCTCACGACTTTGGACACGACAGGAACCGGAAGCAACTCGTCGACCACTGGAACGGGAGGGATCGGAGGATCTGGAGTCAACGGAACGAGCGGGACGAACTCGAGCTCGACCGTAGCTGGCTTCGGACTCTACGAATGGACGAGGTCGAGCGAGTCGAACGCGACCGGACTCCTCTCCAACACCACCCAGACCTCCTTCGACAAGCTTGCCGTCGCTCTCGCTTCAGCTCTCAAAGCTTCGTCTACTTCCATCATCCCTTCCAACATCTCCATCTCCGCCGCCGTCCTCGTCGATTCGACCTACTACATCGCCGGATCCTTCGATACCTCCACCTTCGCCAACATCGTCTCCTACGACGGAACCTCGTTCGGCGTTCTTCCCAACGCCGGTCTCAACGGACGAATTCAGTCTCTCGCTCGAGTCGGAACCAAGGTTTACGTCGGAGGAGAGTTCACTCGAATCGCTACGCCTGGAAAAGCTCTCCTTCGCCTCGCGTCCTACGACACCTCGACCAGGGCTTGGGAGTCGCTCGGAGGAGGAGTCGATGGATCCGTCACCGGGCTCGTCGTTTCGGGAACGAACGTCTTCGTCAGTGGAAACTTCTCGACCCTCTTGGCCGCCAACTTGAGCTCAAGCAGCGTCGCGTCCGGAGGGTTCGCCGTTTGGGACACCACTTCGTCGACTTGGGTCAGTCAACAGTCAGTCGTCCTCGGAGACGTCGCTACTGTCGGATCTGGATCTGGAGGAGACGCGTTCTTCGCTGGAAACATCGTCGGAGCTGCTGGATTCGGAGCGGAAGGATTCGTGACGCTCTCGTCGAAGAGCGACGGATCGCCAGAGTTCAACGCCGTCCCTCTCTCCTTCGCTTCCTCTTCCTCCTCTTCGGCCAACAACACTGCCGTCACTCGCCGAACCGTCTCTCGTCGGTCCCCTCGGTCTACCTCTCCCAGCTGGATCTCCCTGTCCGCCGTTGCGATCAAACGAGCCTTCCTCGTCCCTCGACAAACCTCCTCCAACCCCGACGTCCCCTCCATCTCTCGATCTCCCACCCCAGCTCCAGCCATTCTCGCAGCAGCTTTCTGGACCAACTCGTCCGAATCAGGAAACCCTTCAATCGCTGTCGTCGGTGGAAACTTCTCGTCCAGCATCCTCGGATCCTCGAGTTCGACGAGCAGCAACAACGTCGCGCTTTACGATCCTTCGACCAAGACGGTTCGAGCTCTCGACGGAGGAGTCGTTGATGGAGTGGTTCGGGCTTTGGCGGTCGTTGGGGATCGAGTGTTCGTCGGAGGAGAGTTCAGGGTGAACAGCACGAATGGGTTGCACGAGGAAGGGTTGGCGATCTGGGACTTGAAGCAGAGGCAGTGGGTCGCCGGAGAGTTGCCTGGATTGAGTGGTGAGTTAACCTTCTTCATCTCGTTCTGTTCCTTTCCGATGTCACTACTGATCAGCTCTCTCTCGCCTTCGAAACAGCCTCCACTGGATCCAACGTCACCGTCAACGTCGTCGCTCGACGAGGAACCTCCTCAACTTTAATCGTCGCTGGAGCCTTCGCCGAAGCTGGATCTCTCCCTTGTGCTTCCATCTGCGCTTGGGATACCACCGACCACCAATGGTCCTCTCTTCAGAACGGTCTCTCAGGAGAGATCCGAGCGCTCGACTTCGCAGGCGCGTCCTCGGAAATCCTCGTCGTCGCAGGATCCTTCTCCCTGCCTTCCTCCTCGGACGCCTCCTTCATCGCTCAGTACTCCTTCGCCAACTCCTCCTGGTCGACTCTCGGTGACTCCTCTTCCATCCCAGGTCCAGCAACAGCCATCAGCGTCGACAACAAGAACTCGTCCAACATCTTCATCGCCGGAACCTCGACCTCCTCGAACGCGTCGTACCTCCTTCGTTGGGACGGATCGAGTTGGTCCTCGCCTACCGGAACAAGCTCGCTCGAGTCGACATCGGTGGTTCAGCAGCTCTCCTTCGTTCCTCTCTCGGAGGCTCACGATGGAAACTCGGTCATGGAGGAGGATCGGATGTTGATGGTTTCGGGAGCTCTGGCGTTGGAGGGACAAGGAACGTTCAGCTCGGCCCTCTACGACGGAAAGACCTGGCATCCTTACGTCAAGTCGACTGGGAGTGACGGAGCGCCTGGAGCCGTCTCGGGAGTGTTCAACTCGAACAACTCGTTCAGTTTCTCGATCCGACGCGAGTTCAAACCCTTCCTTAGTTTTGCCCCTTTTTCTCGATGGCTGACCGTCTCCTCTTTCGACTTTCAGACTTCCTCGCCCGTGGAATCGTCGTTCTGATTTGCCTCGCCATCGCAACGGGACTCATCTTCCTCTTCGTCCTCATCGGAGTTCTCATTTCCGTCTGGCGACGAAAGAGCGAGGAGCACAGATCCTACCCCGTTGGGAAGGAGGGAGATGGTCGAGATAGCTACAGCGACGTCAACGTTCCAGGTTCGTCTTTCTTCTCCACTCTCACTTCGCCCGTTCTGTAGAGTCCCTTCTGACCGTCACTCTTCTTCCATCTGCTTCCTTTCTCAGCAGCTGCCAACGGAGGCTCGGCTCGAACGCGTTCAGCCCTCCTCGACCACATCGATCTCGCCACCGCTGGAGTCATCTCCGGAGGAGCAGCAGCAGGAGGAGCCGCCGCTTTCGCGGAGCACGAGAAGAATCGAACGATGGCTCAGTCTGAGTACGAGCACAACCCCATGTCGGAATCCACCGCTGTCGCTGGAGCTGGAGGCTACTCGGAGGAGCAGTATGAAGGAGAGGAGGTCGAAGAGGAGGGAGAAGAGGAACCTACTCGAATAGCCGTGGCTCGATGGAGTTTGGAACCTGATGTTGGAGCAGAGAGGGAGCTGAGGATCCAAGCCGGGAAGGTGCGTTTTTCTCTCTTCGCGGCTTTCTCTCTCCTGCTAGTCTAGTTACTGATTCTCTTCGATCTGTTCTTTCACTCGCAGCCCTACATCATCCTGAATGATACCTCTGGAGAATGGTGGCTAGCCATGGATCCTGAAACGGGAGAACAAGGCGCTGTGCCGGCTAGTTGGATGTTGTAGTTTCGACGCGTCTTCTTTCTTCTCTTTCTCTTTTGCCTCCTTTGTTCTTTTTCCTCTTCACATCTCGTTTTCTCGTCATCTCGCTACCCACTCATGCCTTCACTACGCTACCTACTTACTTGCTTTTCTCTCCTCACTCCATGCCCTTCCTCTTCGTTCTTGATCTCCTCCCTCCGTTCAATTCGTTCTTCGTTTTCTCTCTTCTTTTGCATGCTACCTCCCTCTTCTTTCTCTTCCTTCTTGAACCTAGAGCCACACACTACTCCTCCTAATAGCAACTCTCTCTCTCTCCCTCTCTCTCTTTTGCATAGTTCTCTCTCTCTTTTCGTAGGAGGACGCGTTTTTCGTTCTTGTATACCTTTTCTCTTCTCTCTCGCTGGTCAAGTAGTTTTGTTCCTCTCTTTCTGTCTCTCTGCTTTCTGCCCCCTTGCCTTCGTCACTTCTTGAACTTTTTCGTAGCTGGGAGCGCAGTGCACCTTCCGAATATATTCTAATCTTGGTCTAATCTTTCGAGATCTACAGAGAAAGGCAGGAGAGGGGCAAAGAGGGGACGAGAAGGAGAAAGGAGAAAGAAGCGCGGGTGTTTGCTTGGTAGGTTTGTTTTTCTGAACGAAAATGAGAACATTCCAGCTCTCTTTTCCTGAGAAGTGAGCAGAGATAAAAATTGCATGAGATGGAGAGATTGGGAGATGAGAGAAATCACTCGCGTGGGAAGAAAGTCTTCTCTTGGGAGGTCTCGGAGAATTCCTCTTTTGGATCGGCCCTCGCAGTCCCTCCCGCCTCCTCCTCTCTTCTCCTCCAACGTCCTCCTTCCTCCTCCCCTTCCCCCGTGCCCCTTCGTTCTTTCTCGCTCTCTTTTTTCCCACCTGCTCCCACCCATCCACCAAAGTCTACACTCTACAAAGACTTTAACCCACACTCTTTCAAACCCACAAGGAATCGACATCGCTCGTTCCCTTTCACTCAACCCTCCCCCTTCCTTCCTTCCAAACCCTCGAACCCTCCCTCAGGATGCTCTCTTCCCTCGCCTCCCTCTCCCTCCTCCTTCTCTCCACCTCGACCCTCCTCGTCGAGGCTGCTGGACCCCATCAAGCCCGAGGAGGACTCTCCTCCAACCATCGCCGACAAGCAAAGCGCCTTCTTTCGACCCCCGTCGACCAGCATGGACGACAACTCCCTGGAACCGTCAAGATTCGAAAGAGAAGCGATGGATCTGCTAAGTGCAAGGTCCGGGCCTCCTCCTCGTCCTCCTCTGCCGTTCTCGCTGCCAGCTCGGCCTACCCTACCTCCAGCGCTGGAGAAGGACAGTCTTCCTCCGTCGTCCAGGTCCAGAGCTCTTCTGTTGTCGCTTCCTCCTCGGCCGCTGCCCCTGCCACCACCACCGCTGCTTGGGTCGCTCCCACTACGACCACCACGGCTGAGTGGGTTGCTCCTACTACCACCACCAAGGTGAGTTCTTTTTCTTTTCTCCTCTTCTTTTGCTCCCTTTGAAGGACGAGCCCTGGAACTCAAGCGCCTGCGGGAAAGGAGACGCGAACGAACAAGGGATCGAGTCGATCAGTCGCTCCTTCTTTTCGAGGTTCTCTTCTTTTGCTGACTCTCTCTTCCCTGCTTGCTGCTCTTGCTGCTGTTGATGATATGCGTATACTAGGCTGCCACGCCCACCACCACCGCTGCAGGATCCACCTCGACCATCACTCCCTCCTCTGGACAGTTCTGGTCGAAGGCCGGAGTCGCTGGAATGGATTCCCTTCCTTGGTTGAACTCGAAGCTCGGATGGTGGTACGATTGGTGAGTCGGTTGTCCTATCGCTTTTTGTTTCGTGCAAGTTTGGCGTGCGAAAGAGGGAGGCACAAACGGAGGAGGGAGAGAGGAAAGTTGAGGGAAGGGACGAGCGAACTGACCTCCTTTCTCATTCTTCCTTCCACGTTCGTTCTTCCTTTTTTTGTAGGAACGTCACTCCCGTCGGAAACTCAGGAGCCGCTACCGCTGTTTCCATGCTCTGGGGAGCTGGAACCGCCGACAGTACCGATGCTGCCCGACTCAGTGCCTTCAAGTCTCTTTCTTACGTCCCTGGCTACATCGTCCGTCCTCTTCCTTCCCCTACTTCTCGAGCTTCGATCGTATCCTGACATCTTCCTTACCTTTCGACGCCTTTTTTCTTTCCTTCAGCTTGGACCCAACGAGCCTGATTGTTCTTCCGGAGGAGGATCCGCTGGAATGAGCCCTGCCGACACCGCTGCCCTCTGGAACACCTACATCGGACCTTACAAGGCTCGAGGATCGCTTCTTGGAAGCCCTGCTATGTGCAAGCAAGCCGCCGAGGATTTCCTTCCCTCGTTCAAGGCCGCTATCCAGGTCGACTGGGACTTCACCACCGTTCACATCAACAAGAACAGCATGGCCGGTGTCCGGGCTGATCTCGACCACTACGCTTCCTACGGAAAACCTCTTTGGGTTACCGAGTTCGCTTGCGTGTACGTATCATCTTCTCCTCATCGAGAAGAAGAAATAGAAGACGCGTCGAACGAACGAGCTGACCTTTCCCTTCTCTTCCCTTCTTCGCCTCCGACAATTTCCAGCGACGACTCCTCGAGCTTCATCCCTTGCACCGACCAGTCCCAGATCAACTCCTACATCAATGATATCGTCGATCTCCTTGAGGCTGACTCCAGGTAAGTCGCTTCTCCTTTCGCATCGAGCGACGCGTCTCGTTTTCGAACCTCCGCTCACCTTTCCATTCCTCTCTTCTCCCTCAGGGTCATGGCTTACGCCTACTCCGACGGTATGGGACTCGGAAATGTCTGGCCTTCGGTCTCCAACGGAGCTCTCAGGTTCGTAGCTCTCTTTATTATTTTATCTCTCTTCCTCTCCCTCTTCCTCCACTCGAAGCTGACTCTCGTCCTTTCTTCTCTTCCTCTTCTTTATCAACAGTGCTTCTGGACAGACTTACCTCGCCGCTATCTCCAAGTACCACTAAAGCGACTCTCCCACTCTTCCCAACACACCCAAACAAACGCGCCCGGCCCCAGTCCCCCGTCGGATCCTTCTTTCCCTCCCTTCCTTCCTTTCGGCCATCAAACCCTCCATTCACTAAACCCGCACCGGCCGAACTCCGACTCTCCCTCTCCTCATCCGACCTACTTGAACGATCTATACTATCTCCTCCCTATCTCTCTCCGCTCTCTCTCTCTCTCTTTGGGTTTTCTTTCGTCGCGCCAGTCGCGTCTTCTCTTCGCTTCCTTCTCGGTCTCTTTGGGCTTCGTTCTGTGAGCGAGCGCGTTTTTTTCTTGGTACATAGTTCTGGCTTATGAAGTGCGTAGATGGGCCTCTCTTAACGTTTCGTTTGTTTCTCGAAGGAAGAACTGGTTCGATCTTCGTGTTTCGTTCTGCGTTTGCTTTTTTGCTCGTGCTTTTACTTCTTCTTGCCGTTTTCGTTTCGCTTTGACTTTTCGTTTCTTGGTTTCAGCTTTTTCTTGGTTCTCGAATCTATGATATACACGGGAGGAGATCCTTATCTACTACGATCTGAACCTTGCAGGAGTGGGGAAAGATAGGACGAGGTCGTCGACCCTTTCCGTCACCCTCCCCTTGAGTCGCTTCGCTCGGTGTCCTCTATAGAAGAATATGGATAGGAGGTTGATTTTATATCAAGGTAGGGTAGTTCGATCCCCAGACAGCCCCTCTAGCTCACGCGTTGATCAAAAACGACCGCCACGTCTCGATTCGACGTGCAAAGCTTTCGTCTTTCCACCGCTCTCTCGCTTTACATCGACCTGCGATGCACGTATGCAATGAGATGATATAGACCCTGAGATCGAAACTTCAACTACTCTAATTCGCGCCAATCTTCTTTCTTCCCTTCTTCCCTGCCGTCGTCTCCCCCCCGTCGTCTTCCCTCCCGTCCTTCCTCCCTTCTGAACCTTAGCTGGAGGCTCATCGTCATCCTCAATCACGACCGCATCGGCTGCTGTGGATCCTCGAGCCTTGCTGGTGGACGCGGCGGTGGACGTCGACGAGACCGACGCTTTCCTCTTGTTCGTCGAGGTTCGAGTGGAGCTGGGGACCGGTAGGCTGGAAGCCGCTGGAGTTGGAACAACGTTCATAGGTGACGGGGCTGCTGCTGCTGATCCGTCGACCGAGCTCCTGGAATCGTCTACTCCTCCTGGCTCCTCCTCCCTTCGAAGTCGACTCCTCGCCCAATCCTTTGCGAACGTCGTGGACCCTTCGAGATCGTCTGCGTAGGTTTTCTCGCTCTCGAATGCCTTCCAGGGTTCGTCCTTGTCGACTTCCATCGTCGAGGAGGCTGTCTCCGAGAACCGAGAGCTTGTCGAAGGGGAGGGGAGTCGATCTCGAGTTCCCTCGGCTTGGAAGAGGGTGAGGGACATGGACGCGTGGTTCTTGACGACTTGTCGAGCTGGGTAGGCGTCTCGATGAGAGGGAGCCAATGCTGGTGGGTCCGTGAATTCGATCCATTCCCAGGGACGAGCTTGAGCCTTGACGGTATCGATGAGAGAGGGTTCCGACGAGTTGTTGGAGACGACGAGGTTTTCGACGAGAGGATCTGGGGAGACGTAGGGGAGGATCCGTTTGATCTGCGCGCGGAGGTCGTCTGGGATGGAAGGATGGCGTTCATAGGCTTCGGAGATTTGGAGGTTCCGAAGGGTAGCGATACAGCCTGCCCGAAGGTCCTTGGGGAGTTCTGGAGAAGGGAAGAAAGAGAGCGATCAGGACGCGTCTCGAGTCCTTTCGGACGAAGAACGAAGAACTCACCATCGATGTAGTACCACAGAGTGTCGATGAGTAGAGCGAAGAGACCTTCTTCTAACACTTGAGTTCCAGCGTGCATCTAAGATCGGTAAAAGGCGGTACTGTCAGCTCGAGGTGACGGCGGACGACGAGGAAAGAGCAGACTCACCGAGATCAATCCCATCTGAGTCTTCAAGAACGGTTCCATCGACGTCTTGGCCTTCGACGTCCACAGATCGATGATTCCCATTCTAGAGAATCCCAGTGCGACGTGCAAGCTCCGAAGCATGAGGATGAGGAGCGACCTGAGCTGCGACGACGAAAGCGATCCTTCTAGTCGAGCCTCCGGATTCGACGACAAGGAGAGACGATGAACCTGGTTGAGCTGGATCTCGAGCTTCTGGAGAATCTCGAGGACGGCTTCGGGGAGTCGATCCTGAGCAGACGAGGGAGCTCGTTCCCCTTCGGGCGTTCGAGCCTGAGCGAGGGTTCCGGAGAGGACGCGAAGGACGTTTCCCGCGCTGTCGGTGAAGGAGGTGAAGCGCTCTTGAGCTGCTGAGGAGGAGGGATCGTACGAGGCGAGGATGTCGGCGAGTCGACCGAGCCCAGAGACAGCGAACTGGGAACGATGAGAGACGACAAAGATCGTCAGTAAAAGCTTGAGCTCGACGCACGACGAAGAGGGAAAGGGAAAGGTTCGCACCTTCTCGATCGGTCCAACTTCCGTTCCAGCGAGACCCTCACAGATCAGATCCGTCTCATCCGACGAGAGATTCCGTTCGAAAACCGTCCTGGTGAGGTTGGCGAGCAGAGCTTCGGCTTCTGGAGCTGTACTTTCCGACGAGGACCTGATCGCGAGTTGCTTGAGGGAGAGCTGCAGCTCGAGGACTGAACGACTCCATCTCCAGGGAGTAAGACGAGTAACGACCTTCCTCCAGTCGTAAACGGTCGGCGAGTGAGTTGGGTCGACTACGAGGAAGACGAAGATGAGCGTCAGTTCCAGGCGAGAAGGCGCGTCGATGAAGGGATGAAAAAGGAAACGCTGCTCACTTTGATTCCCATCGCTGACCAGATCCTTCAACGCGTCGATCAACCTCCCATCCAACGAGACCTCAGCCGATCTCTCTCCTCCAGGCCACCAAGGTCTGAGGAAAGCCTCTTTGATCGTTCCCGAATGCCTGAACGCGGAGACCTTGAGGCTCTGATGTTTCGAGAGTGCAGTCCATACCGATCCACACGAAGCGGCGAGATGATCTCCCGATGGAAGAGCTACTTCGAGCGCGACAAGGAAGGGGAGGTGGGTAACGAGTTTGACGAAAGAGGAGTCCTCGAAGCACCCGACGGCGGAGGTTTGGAATCGTTGTATTTCCTCAAGGGTCCGAGGTGGGAGGGAGGAGGTGGATGAAGACGGTTGGGAGGAGGAGTTGGTAGTTAGGGAGGGTGAGTTGGTGAGGAGTAGTCGAGTTGCAAGGATGTTGACGCTTTGGAGGGAGACGGCGAGAGGCGACGAGAAGATGGCTTCGGATCCGCTTGACCGACATCTGAGAGCGCAGAGTTTCCAGACGGGGAGGACGACCTCATCGATGATAGTCACCGTTTCGATGCATCCTGCGAGAGCGAGTTGGAGTAAGAGTTCGACCATCGCTCCATCGAGTCCTCCTCCAAACACGTCCGACGTCTTCTCCTGATCCGCTCTCTCCCTGAGCCATTGTCGAAGATGTCGATCCAGTCCGCTGGGGATGTGCTTGTGGACTTCGTCGAGGAACCGAGCGTATCGATCGACGACAACGAGTTGTTCTGCAGGATCCGAGACGGCGCTGGTGAGGAGGGCGAGAGCGAGGACGACGTTCTGCCAAACGACGAAAGGCCATTCGTCGAACGCGTGGTAGCGGTACCAGAGAGTCGTGGCGAGAGCGGGTCCAGCTTGAGGATCAAGCTCGTGAGTGAGCATCTGGACTTCGTCGAGGTTCGAGGGAGGTGGGTTGGGATGATGGCTCGAAGGGAAGAAGGACTGAAGCGGGAACGAAAACGTGGAAGAAGTCAGCTCGAGATCACTCTCTGTGTCGAGCAAAAGGTCAAGACGCGACTCACCTTCTCGAACACCGACATATCGTTTACAACCACCGTCCTGTCCTCCTGCGATAGGCAACCTAGTTCTCCTATCTCGAACAAAACCTCGAGCAGCTCTCGATGGGGCGTAGGTGCTCCTCGAAGATCGAGGTGCTTCTCGAAGAGAGCTTCGGCGATAGATCCCTTCGCTTCCATAGCAGTCCAGACGTCGGCGTATCGTTTGAAGGCGAGGATGATAGGTGAGACGAGGGAGTTAGAGGAAGGGCATTCGAGGGCGGAGAAGAGGAGCTGGAGGAGGGGAGGGTCGCGTCAGCAGAGTCTGAGGTCGAGATCAAAGTAGATAGGAAGAGTACGAACCTCCAGCATCGTCGGGAAGTCGCGGACCTGCTCGAGAAGGTAAAGCAGCTTGGCGAGAAGCTCTGAGTTGAGGTCGAGGTCGTCGGATCTAGAAAGACGAGGAGAAATCGTCAGCAACTGGAGACTGAGACGAACTCGACGCGGGTCTTGAAACTTACGAGGTGCTGAGACCCTTCTCCTTCAGCCATCGATGAACGCAGTCAATCTGAATGAACTTCGGTGCTCCCAGGAGAGTCGCGATCTGAGGCATCGAGCCAGGTCTGGGTTCCGAGTCGTCCTCCATTTCGTTCGGCGAGGGCACTGGCGAAGGGAAGAAAGAGAAATCAGCTTCGGCTCGATGTTTGCCAGAAAAGAGGGAAGAAATATCGCGCGCACCTGACTGAGCAGCGAGCTCTGGGAAAGCAGCATCCAGCTCCAGCATGACCAGTTCGGCGAGAGCATCGTCGTCCGACGAACCCGTTGAAGCTCGCAGTCCGTAGAGAGCGACGCGCCGTTGACTGAGGAGGGAGGCCGTCGAAGCGTAGAGAGGTATCGAGCGGAGTATCTCGAGTTGCGACGAAGGCTCGCTCTGAAAAAGAAAGCACCCTCGGAGTCAGCTCTCCCTCTCTCGTTTCGACGCGTCGAGGACGAAACGAACGAACCCCCTCCCTAAATCCAGCCGTCAACCCCCGACTCATCAACCTCATCAGGAACCCCGCGAATCCAACAATCCCAACCCTCATCAACTCCCCGATCGTCTCCGCGACAGCTTCCCTGTTCTCCTCCTTCGCAGCGACCTCGCTCTCGGCGACCCATTTGAACACGAGCTCCTGCACCTCAGCGTCGCAGCCTGGATGGCGAGCACGGTGGTGAAGGAGAAGGGTAGAGACGGAGGAGGGGCGATGAGCACCGAACTGAGCGTAGGCGATGGACCAGGAGAGGAGGATGTCGAGTTTGGTGGGGAAGAAGGCTTGGGCGGTGGAGGAGGTGGACGTGGTTGGTTTTGAAGAGGAGGCTCGTTTGGTAGAGGAGGAGGATGGTGGTGGGGTTGGAACGGTAGTGAAGAAGGAGAGGGATATTTGAGCCATGTCCGAGGTCGAGCAGATCGAGTCGAGAATCTGAAGGAATCACAGAGATGTGTGCGAGTCAGCTTCCTGCTCTTCGCGAGTTGTGAAACGAGCTTGACTCACGTTGATATCAGCCATCGCTTGACGTCTAGGACTCCAACCTCCTCCTCCACCAGACATGAAGAGAAGTCCAACGTTCCTCCTTTTGATCTCCTCCCATTGCTCTCGCATGGCGGCGATGACGGCGAGGGCAAGAGGTTCCTCTCTCGCTGCAGGTGAGGGAGGGAGCGTCATCTCGGGAGTTTCAGAGAGGATGAGGTTGAAAAGGGTGGAGTGAAGGGTGTAAAGCTTTGGTGAGACGAAGAGGGTAGGAGCTTGAAGGAAGGTGGACTGCGAAGGAGAGGGAAGGTCAGACGCGTCTGCTTCAAAAACGAGATTGACTCGGACTGGAACATCCCAGCCCTCTTCCTCCCTCGTCGCCTCAACTCCTTAATTTCAATCCTACGCATCTTCCGGATATCCAAGTGTGTGACTCACCTGCAGAATCCTAGCCAACCCAATCTTGATCTCCTCCAGCTTCTCTCCCGCTCCGCCCTTCACGCTCCCTCCCACAATCTCCATCGTCTTCGCAGAAACACCGTCGACCATCAACCTCGCCAACGCCCCACTTCCAAGGATCTGCTCGAGGTACTCCTCGATGAGCCGACTGACGAATCCGATCTGAGCGAGGTTGGCGGGAGCGATTTGTTGAACGAGCCAAGACAGGAAGTTTCGATGGTCGAGGAGGGAATGAGCGAAGAAGGAACGGATGAGGGAGCATCTGATGTTATCAAATAAGGAGTATCAGCTAGGCGAAATGAAGACGAGTGTTCGAAGGAAGGAGAGAAACGCCCGCGAAGACTCGACGAGTCGACGGAAGGAGGACGACGACAACGACAAAACGGAAACTCACGAGAAATTCCACTTGGCGACCCATCTTTCTCTCGACTGAGGATCACTGAGAATACTCTTGAAAGCCTGCTTGACGCTGAATCCAGGTCGGGGTACCGAAGGTAGGGTGATCTCGGCGAGTTGTTTCTTGAGCCAAGTCGTGCACGAGTTCGTCCATTCGAGAGAGTAGTGATTTGGAGGAGGCTGAGGTTTTCCTTGAGGTCGTTGCTGGAGAAAAAGAGGAGCAACAAGAGAAATAAGGTTCAGTCAGATCTGAAGGAGAGCTCAATGTGGGTTGGCCTCGAACGAAAGAAGCTCGACGAGGGAGGAAGGAAGAAAGGAGGGAGGGAGGAGCTTCGAAACTGACCATCTCGCTGGCTCCGACAACTTTCGCGAACCAAACTCCTCTCTCCAGGGAAACTCCGTTGGCCCAGAGCATCTCTAATAGCTCTCCTCCCTTGAAACCGTGCGGGATCGACTTCGATAGCTTGTGGAGGGGGACGAGAGGGTTGGCGAGGTCGGCGACGAAGGTGAGACGTTTCGAATCGTGGAGGGTGTAACGTGGAGGGAGTCGATAGGTTGAGGGACTGGAGAAGCAAAGAAGGTTAAAAGCTTAGCCTCACTTGAAAGGAAGGAAAGGAGAAAGGGACAACGAACCCTATGGAGGAAGCCGAAGCTTGACGAGTCGAGAGAAGGGAGGAGAGGGTCGAACCCATCCGAGCGAGACCAGCTTGAGAACCGATCTCCTTCAACAAGACACCATGAACCGTGAAAGACTCGGACTGTTGACATCGAGTGAGCAGGGTGAGCTTTGCATCTCTACCGAGCCTATAAGGGACGAAATCGAAGGGAGGAAGACGTACTGCTTGGGAGATTCCCCACCTCGAAACGTATCCCTGTTTGACGAAGGCTTCCGAGAGACAGTCTTCGTCTTGACCATGAGCAGGTCTGGAGGGGTAGAAGTCAGGGAAGCCTGTACAGGATCGAAACAGAAAAGGGGAGACAGTGAGAACAAAGGGACAGATATCGAAGGTAGAGAGAGGAAGGAGCACCGACCGAGATCTGCTTCTGAGCTCAAGGTTCCCCTCCATTCCGGTGGACGAAGGACGTAAGCTTCCACTGGCGGAGGAGCAGGATTCGCAGATGTCGAGATTTGATGATTGCGAGACATCCAACGAGAAGAAATAAAGGGTGGATCCTATAGGAGGGCGATCGAAAGGAGGAGGAAGGAGGGAGGGAAGGGGAAGGAGGAGCGGTTGAGGTCGGACCTCGCTTTCGTGTGGGGAGCTCTGGATGAAGAAAAATAGAGAAATATCAGCACTTAGAGCTCTCTCCCAGCACATGTATGCATTCTCGTGCTCACGATGAGATCGACGATGCGAAAGAAGTTGAAACCGACCGAGAGAGTTCTGGGTTCGGAAGAAAGGGAGTGGGAGGACGAAGGAGCGTCGATTCGGTCAGTCAACCTCTACGATCCTCCCAGATAGATACGAGATCCACGACTCACTGTTGATCGAGCTTAATATAGATTCTCTACTCGGAGTTTCTCGCGAAGTTCCGTTTGAGGTTGTTGGAGTTGAGAGGGAGCTCTAATGCGAGCTCGAAACGACCTGCGCTCGACTCCTCCGCCCTCTCTTCCCACCAACGACCAGCAACCACGAACACAGAATATACACATTCCCTTACGATCGCCAAACGAGTGATCTTCGACTTCTGAAGCGGCCAAGCATCAATCGGTGAGCTTTTCTTCAGCTCCCCGAGACCCTTCTTCCCTGGGCTTGCTTGCATCGAGCTCAACCTGGCCTCCTTCCCTCCCTTCTCACTCACCATCTTCTCAGCTCGCTCTCTCCTCCTTTATATACTAGCTCATCATGTGAGTCATCGCCTCACTACTATAGTTTCATCTCTTTTAAGCTTATCGCTTCCTCTTTGTTCGTTCTCCCAGGCGTCGCTCTGTTGGGATCTCGTCTCTTCAATCCCAGCAATCTCACTCCCAAGCGTTCAACTCGCTCTCATCCCAGATCTCCTCCTCCCAAATCGACAACCTCAAAGCTCAAATGGAACAGTTCAGGTCATCGCTGAGAGATTTCGCTATCAAGCACAGGGACGAGATAAGGAAGGATCCAGTCTTCAGGATGCACTTCCAGGTCGGTCTCGTCCCATCTCTCGTCGCCTCGTCCTTTTCGACTCGTCTATCGTGTTTTCGCTCCAAGCTCACTTCCTTCTCTTCCGCGCTCTCTTTCCCTCTATCGGTCGCCTGTAGAGAATGTGTTCGACCCTCAACATCGACCCCTTATCCGGCCCTTTACACCCAACCTCCTCCTCTCCCTCCTCCATCTGGTCTTCCCTCCTCAACCTCTCCGACTGGACCTACGAGCTCTCCATCCAAATCATCGATATCTCCATCTCAACCTTACCTCTCAACGGGGGTCTTCTTCCCCTCCCAGATCTCATCCGACGGATCTCCCTTCTCAGAGGAATCCAACTCCCTCCGACCTCGACCTCGAACACAACCTCTCCAACCGCGTCGTCGTCGGCTTCGGTCGTCCCAGGAGGAATCACAGAAGAAGATATCCGTAGAGCAGTCGCTACCTTAGGTCCTCTCGGATCAGGAATCGAGATCATCTCCCTCCCAGGAACTCGCAACAAAGCTCTTCGAAGCGGTGGGATTGGAGTAGGAGGGGACGAAGCGACGTTGATCGGGTTGGCCATGTCGAAAGGAGGGAGGTTGGTTCCTAGTGAGGTGGCGAGGGAGTTGGATTGGAGGGTGGAGAGGGTGAGAGGAGTGTTGATGGAGGAGATGGTAGAGAGGCAGGGCGTTGCGTGGGTGGACGAGCAGGCGACCGAGACGGAGGGAGGCAGGGAGTTTTGGATCAGTGGGGTTGTTGAATGGGGAGAGTAGAGGAGCGTAGGGTTGAGATCGTGAGAACGGGTTCCTCTCTTATTGGCTTATGGGGTGGTGCTGGGGAGATGGAGGGAAGGAGGTGGCAGGGGAGGAGAGGAAGGAGGTGAGCTCGACGAGGCCGAGGTGAGATTTGTCGTTCCCCTCCTCCTTCAACCGTGATGCAGTAGCCCCCCTGCTGACCCTTGTCTCCCTCTCCTCACTCCATGTAGTCGCTTCTGATCAAACTGTCATTCACTACTTCTTCGAGGATCTCGACGTCCTCCCATCCATCGCAGCGCTCGAGTTCGACATCAAGACTGGACGCGTCGAGCTCGAATTCCCAAGCAGCCCTCCCGCGCTCAAATCGGCTTCTTTTTACCCATCTAGTCAATCTATTAGCATGGTCACCTCATCCTTCTCACATCTCCACGTTCTCCTAGCAAAACGTTCCCTCTTCCCCATCAGCCCTCCATCTTCACCTCGTTGGTCAAACGGTCCAGTTTCTCGCCCGTGCGTCCTCTCCCTAGCTCATCTCGGCTCCTAATTTCACCTTCCGGCCTCTCTTCAGAACATCCGTTAGCTCCCTACCGAGAAAATCAGCCTAAACAGCGTTGCCGACTCGTCCTATCTTTCCCTTGGAAGGGGAGCAAAGCCCATGCGAGCCACCAACGTTTCAACGGACGGACGAGATCGGCTGCCGAAAGGGAACCATAAAAGCTGAGCTGATATTCTCTTCCTTCTCTGCATCCCAACGACGAACAGCTACGACTTCGGAAAATCTCTTACGACCTCAAGGATGCACATATCTACCCTTTTCGTTGCGCTGTCGGCTTTGGCGGTCGGGGTTCAAGCTTTGCCTGCGACTGTTGTTCGAAGGACTGCTCCGTGAGTTTTCCTTCCTCCCAATCTCTCTTTCACGCTCTCCCTTCTGATCCTATCTTACCTTCGAAACTTCTTCTTTTACCAGAGCTCCCGTTTCCGTCGCTTCAGCTAAGACTGTTCGTTTCATCTTTCTTTCCTCGTCAATCCCTCCCATCTTCCCTCCCCATCTCACCTCGCCGTCTCTCCGTTCCCCCTTGTAGCTCCTCGCTGGGCTCACCGTCCAGCCTGAGGCAAACTCAGATACCTACGATCGTGATCTCTTCCCTCACTGGTTCGTCTTCGTCGTTCCCTCTCATTTTCTTTTGCGCCGCCCGATCCTTTCTCACTCTCAAGCTAACCCTCTTCGCGTCGATTCGACCCAACAGGACTACTGTCAGCGGAGCTTGCAACACCCGAGAGACTGTCCTCAAGAGGGATGGTACCGGAGTCGTCGTCTCGTCTGCTTGTGCTGTGAGTTCTAGTTCGATGAGCTCGGAGTTCGACGCGTCGGGGTCGCCTCTCTTTCTTCGACTTCTGATCTCTTTCCCGTCTTCCTCCTTCTCTTTCTTTGCCGCCAGGCCACTTCCGGAACCTGGTTCTCTCCCTACGTACGTTTCACAACTCCTTTTTCTCCCTCCTCCCTCACATCTCTCTCGCTCACGAACGATCCTCTCCTTTCGCATTTTCCAGGACGGAGCCACCTGGACCGCTGCTTCCGACGTCGACATCGACCACATGGTTCCTCTTTCCGAGGCTTGGGCTTCTGGAGCTTCAGCTTGGACGACCGCTCAGCGACAGGCGTTCGCGAACGATCTGGTTCGACCTCAGCTCTTCGGTGAGTTTACTTCAACGAAGGACGGCGTGTTCTTCGAGTTGAGAAGAGCGAGTTCTGACTTTGGTTTGGTCTTTCGCGTGGATATGTGTTAGCTGTTACGGATAACGTGAACCAGTCGAAGGGAGATAAGGATCCTGCTGAGTGGATGCCTCCTGGTGAGTCGAGAGGATCGAGTTTCCGTCGTCGAAGTTTCGGTCGGCTGACTCTCTCGTCTTTCCTCTTCTTCTTGCAGTTGCCTCTTACTAGTCAGTAATCTTCCATTATATCCTGTTTAACCCTTCCAAAGCTGACGTCCCTTCGATCTCCTCGTTTTATTCCGTCTACAGCTGCGTTCGTCCTTTCCCTCTCTCGTTTCTTTCTCGACGTTGTCCGAGTTGTTGGCTGACCTTTCCGGCCGACCTGTTTCTCGTTTGTTTAGACGTACATCAGAAGCTGGATTCAGGTATGCCTCTTCTTCGTTCGCTCGCTGTCGAAGCTCTGAGCTCCCAGCTGACTTTCGGCCTCGTTCGCTGTTCTGTTTCCAAGGTCAAGAGCTACTACGGCCTCTCCATCGACACGGCCGAGAAAGCCGCTCTCACCAAGTACATCAACGCTTGCTAAACGACACTTCATCCCTCAGGATACCTCCAGGTCGACGTGCTTCGTCGTTTTCTACCTCGTTCTCACGGCGCGTCGGTCGCCTTTTCTTCTTCCCTCTTCACTTTCGTCTGGTGCTCTTTCTCGTTCCTCCCTTCTTTTATCTTCGCTCTTGGGCTTTCACGTATCTAGCTAGATGCTGGGTTCTCTCTACTTCTCTCACGATACCATTTCGAGCGCAACGATCTTCATGTCGGCGTTCCTCGTCTCTCAGGTCCTGCATTTTCTCACAACTTTCAAGCTCTATTGGTTGTTCCTGCCTATGGAATACCTTACAGCGGCCAAGGACATTTTTTTCTCATCTTACATTCTTCTAGGGTTTCGTCCTCCGCCGGGTTCGAGCTCAACTCTTCCCTTCCTTCTCTCCATCTTCCATCCTCTCCACAGTCCCTTTTCGAGAAAAGTTATCATGTCCGAATCAACGAGGTCAGTAGCCCATCCTGTTTCAGCTCCGAAGTCTACGGTGGTCACTTCGGACGAGGATGGCAGTAAACGAGAGAAGGAAGGAAGACGATCAGACGAGCTCATGCTGAGGCTCCCTTCCCCCTCCCTCCTCCCTCCCCCCTTGAAGCACGCTTCCCACCATTGCAGACCTTCAGGCGTACCGCCTCTGGGAAATGCCCCAGCAAGTCGTCGTCGAGATGTCCCGACGAGGTTCACTCCTAGCCCTTCCGACTCAGCTTGTGCGTTCGTTCATTCTCTCAACGGTCTTCTCTTCAAGCTCACGCCCCCTGCTCTTCCCTCTCAAACCCAGTTTCTTCAGCTCGCATCCAAGGATGGAGAGAGGCCTTGTACCTTCACCTCGATCCTGACCTTGATTCGGACCTTCTATCCGAACGAACCTTGCCCAGCTCTCGAACATGTTTGGTTGATGAAGGGGATGAAGGGGAAGAGGGAGGACATCGCAGCTTACTGGGAGGAGGAGAGGCTGAGGAATCTGGTTGCGAAACGGGGAGAGGAGGTGGAAAGCAAACGGGCCGACAAGGAGATGTGAGTCAAGTAGATGAGGTAGAAGGATGGTTCATAAAGCATAGTAGAACGGGGGAGCGGTTGAGCTCACCTTTCTCCTGCTTCTCTTTCCCTTTCCGACGCAGGATGAGCACCCTTAGCGAGTTCGAGCATCTCGAAGCTGCTTTGGCTACTTCGCCATCAAATGGAACAGCAACTGTCCCAGCCAGCTCGACCTACACCGACGCTCCAGCGTGAGTGTCTCTCGATACATCTCATCTTCCCTTCGAGCTCTTCGACTGACCTTTCTTCCACATACCAACTCTCAGCTACGACTCCAACTCTAACCCTATTTTGGGATTCTTCAACAAGAGGTAGCTCAGGTGCGTTTGGCCTCAAAATCAAGTCAAGTTTAATCGACGTCGTAAAGCGAGACGCGTCTTCCCTCTCTTGCATCAGATGAGCCCAACATCCTACCAATATATACCATCTGTAAGAAGAACGTCACTCGCTGAACTTGTGCCATTCTGCCTCGCTCAACAACTCGCTAAAACTTTCGCGCTTTTCCTCCCCGCTCGCTCCCTCGACCCAGATATCTTCCCTTTTCGATACCCATGCCTACTCTCCCTCCTACTCTCCCTCTTTCCACTAAGCGGTCTTCACCAGCGAACCTCGCTCATTCTTTCTAAACCCTGGTGTTCCGTGCTACACCTCGAAAGAAAGAAGAACCTGCAGCAGACGCGTCCTCCTCTCCCTCGCTCTCGTACAAGCCCTCTGGAAAGAGATCACAGACCAACTCTCTGGTCCTCCCGTCTGATCTATGCACTCGTATCCAACCCGACTTCGGAACCGCTCGCTTTAGAACCTGTCCGAGCGACGCGCTTTCTCCTCAATCGTCCCCTTTTCCCTTTCCATCTCTCTTTCCCTCTCTCCTCTCTCCCAGCCCCGACTCACTCACTCACCCACTTCCCCAAATCCAGCAGTACAACATAAACATCCTTCTAGCTTCCAATCCTCTCTCTCGCCGTCCATCCGTCGTGGTCTAGTACTTCTGCCCTTGAAGCTGATGAACACCCTCCTTCACCTCCTGCTCTCCCTTCGCGAGAACCTGACTCGAGTCACCGTGAGGAGAGTTAGAGGTTACGCTTCCGGATTCACGGCCGGCGACGCTGATAGAAAGCAGGAAGCAGAGGCGAGGTCAGCGAGTGAGAGTGGGCAAGGGGAGGAGGAACGAGGAGATGATGAGCTCGATTGAGGGAAGCTAGCTGTACGCGAGGAGAAAGACTCACGCATCCCCAGCTCCATCCACAGCAGAGTTGATTCCTCCTCGGATGGTTTCTCCGATGCCGTTGATGACCTAAAACGTGCAACGAAAGCATCAGAGTCGGCGAACGAAGAAGGACGGAAGAGGAAAGGCAGGACAGAGCGGATCGACTCACTCCGAAGACTCCTTTGAGCCCTCCTCCGACTTTGGCTCCAGCGGTTTCGGCATTGTTGTTGGTGGTGGAAGACATGACTGTAGATTGGTTTGTGGTTTGAGTTGGAAAGTTGGGTTTGGGGATGTGGGTGAGGGTTGGGGAGAGAAGAGAAGGAAGGAGAGGGCGAGCTTCCATTTCCGCGAGATTTCGATGACGTCGGAGGGAAGGCGAGCTTCAGGTTTTTTCCTAAAGAAGATCGTTTTTTTTTCAGCCTCGTCTAGCTCTCTCTCTTTCGGTTGTAGAATCTGTATGTTGTATTTATGTGAAAAAATCATGTCGCTCGCCTTTGTAGCTCAAATCCATCGCGACCCGCCTCGAATCGAATCCTTCCGCCCTCGACGTCCTTCGTTTAAGCATCAACGAGCTTGTCTCCCTCCTTGTACGAATCCCTCGTGTCCTTGTTCCCAGGCTTGGAACTAGGCTTCCTGGTGTAGAACTCCTGCATGATGTGCTTTCGATCAACCCAGGACGAAAGAGAAGAGAGAGGAAGATGTCAGCGAGGGAGTCGAGTCGAGTGAGTGAAGGAGGGAGAAAAGGAGAACTTATCTTAGGCGAGATTCGGTTAAGCGACTCCTTGGGGAACTTCCTGAGCAGATCCCATCCGAGATCGAGGGACTCGAAGACCGTTCGAGACTCGTAGGCACCTGGAAAGAGAAGAAAGAGGTTGAGTGAGCTAGCGTTCTTTCGTCGTCTCATCCGCCGTCGACCCATCTTCTCGTCTCCCACTCCACTCCACTGCAACAACTCCAGCCAATCTCCTCAAGAAAACACACAGAGGAAACCGAAGACTCGCCCTGTCCAACGAAATCCTTCTCGAACCTCTCCAAGAACTCCAACGCCAACTTATCCTCCACGCTCAACGCCTCCTCTCCAACAACGGCCTTCATCGCGGCGGCATCTCGTCCGATAGCGTACTTGGCGTAAAGCTGGTTGGAAACATCTCCGTGATCCTTCCTGGTGAGTTTCTCTCCGATGGCCGACTTCATAAGTCGGGAGAGAGAGGGAAGAACGTTGATAGGAGGGTAGATTTGTCGGTTGTGAAGTTGTCGGTCGACGAAGATCTGTCCCTCTGTGATGTAACCGGTAAGATCGGGGATGGGGTGGGTGATATCTGTGAGAGCGAAAGAGAGGATGGGTGAGTGGGAAGGAGGAGTGAGTAAGAGGGGAGAGAGGGAGACGAGACGACGGAGCAAAAAGCGAGGAGAGGTCGAACGAACCGTCGTTGGGCATGGTAAGAATAGGGATCTGAGTGATAGATCCGTTCCTTCCCTCAACTCGTCCAGCTCGCTCGTAGATGGTAGCCAAATCAGTGTACATGTAACCTGAAAATCCCAATCGAAAAGCGCATTACCGAAAGTCAGCTCTTCGTCGGAAACGCGTTCGGTCCCTTTCCTCCTTTCCCCCGAGAAGAAACAGAGACGAGGGATTTAGAGGAAGGAAGAGGAAGCAGACTCACCAGGGTAACCTCGTCGACCGGGAACCTCCTCTCGAGCAGCCGAAACCTCTCGAAGCGCGTCGGCGTACGAGGACATGTCGGTGAGGATGACGAGAACGTGCTTCTCGAGCTGGTAGGCGTAGTATTCGGCGGTGGTGAGAGCGAGACGGGGAGTGATGATTCGCTCGATGCTGGAAACCACGAAACACAAAGGGATGCAGCAGTCAGTATGGCGAGGAGGGGAGAGGAAAGGACAGAGCTCGCGAGCGGTGAGATGAGAGAGAGGGTTCTCACGTAGGATCGTTGGCCAAGTTCAAGAACAGCGTAACTCGATCCAAAGATCCGTTCTCCTCGAAGTCCTGCTTGAAGAATCGAGCAGTCTCCATGTTGACTCCCATGGCAGCGAAGACGATCGAGAAGTTATCCTCGTGTCCGTCGTGGACTCCCTTGGTGGATCCTGGACGCTTGACGAGACCAGCTTGTCGACAAATCTGGGCGGCGATCTAGATGTCGAAAGCAGGGTAGGGTAGCGGAAGGAAAAGAGTGGAGGTGAAGAGGGCAGATGGGAGAGGAGAAGAGGACGGGAAGAGGAAGGAAAGGCAAGGTCAGATTCTCGGCTCGGCTTAACAGCTCGCTTGATCGAAGAGATGGGACGGCTAGAGAGCTGGGAGAAGCTCGTAAAGCGAAGAAGAGGAAGAAGAGACGTACCTCGTTGTGAGGCAGACCAGCAGCTGAGAAGATGGGGATCTTCTGTCCTCGAGCGATGGAGTTCATGGTGTCGATGGTGGAGATTCCCGTTTGGATCATCTCCTCGGGGTAGATTCGAGAGTAAGGGTTGATGGGGGATCCTATACAGAACAAGAGATCACCGAAAGTAGAAAATATCGTCAGTTCTGTGGGTCCTGCGAAAGTTACCTCGGCTCCATGAACGAGCGAAGGAGCTGGAGGCTGGAAGGAGGGAGGAGGGAAGGAGGAACGAGCGAGGAGGAAGGAGAGTTTCAACGAACCGTTGATGTCCAGGTAGTCCTCAGCGAAGACCTTGGGTCCCTTGTCGATGGGGTTTCCTGATCCGTTGAAGATTCGACCGAGCATGTCTTCCGAGACGGGGAGCTTCATCGCTGATCCAGAGAACTCTACATGGGTGGATTTCACGTCGACTCCGGCGGTTCCCTCGAAGACCTGGAGGAGATAGGGACGAAGAGAGGAGGGGAGAAGGGTGAGCTCGTGTCTATGAGTTCCTGAGACTGTCTCCTGATAGAAGGCTTTCTTCTCTCGTATAGAGGGAAGACGGGTCTCGCTCGAGACGAAGGAGCGTCAGGGACGATGGGCTGAGCCTCGCCCTCCTGCGAGTGTTCACCTTCTGTCTCCTTCCCTACTTTCGTCCCTGATTGCTAGAGAGAAGGGATGAACTTACCTGAACGATAGCCTTCTTTCCGCTAACCTCAAGAACCTGTCCTCCTCGTTTCGATCCGTCCGGGAGAGTGAGCTGGACGATCTCGTTGTAGGAAGCGAACTGAGATGTAAGAGCAGGGAGAGAGAGGAGGAGAGAGGGGGCGAACGTTCACCGTCAGTTCGATTTCTACAGAGAACCAGAGGAGCAACGACAAGAAGGAGTATATAGAGATGAAGAGAGAGCTCACCTTGACGTTGTCGAGAACGACTAGAGGTCTATGAGGACGAAGAGGAGAAGGAGGTGAACAAGAGAAGAGAAGGAAGGAAGGGAATGGAAGCTGGTTCGGACGTACCCGTTGACTCCAGAGACAGTTCGATAGTCTGAGAGTAGAGAAGAGAAAGAGTAAGAAAAGAGTCTATACAGGTCCAGATGAGGCGCATACACTCACCGACTCTGGGCTCGACGTTGTACTGCTTGACGGCTGCTGCCTGGAGGAGGGAAGAAAAGGGAAGGAGGAGCGATGAGCCTCTCTGACCTCGAGTTTCTACCTCTCTTCTTCCTCCTTTTGGGAGAGAAGAAGGTGGGTCAGACTTACCGCGTTGATGTTGAAAGCTTCACGCTGTGTGATTCGTGGGTCGGAGGCCATCTGTAGTTTGAAAGAGAAGGAGGGGGGGGGTGGGGCAGAGAAGGTGATGGGTGTGAGGAGCGAAACTCGAATCGAGGGAGCCGTTCGTCTTCTTTCCCTGGACACGACAACGGCGATTTTTCGAAGATGGGAATCTGCCCTCGTAGCCTTGTCCCCGAGAGATCTGTCGCACCGCTCTGAGCATTGAAATCTAGGTGAGTTTCACTGGAGGTGAGCAAAGAGGAGCGAACTCGTCCAAGCCAAGCTCACCCTCCCGCCTCTTCCCTCCCTTCCAAACGAGCTCTCCTCCTTCTCGACCATCCTCCAGGAAGCCCGAGATTGCTATGTTGGCACTGGAAGCAGATAAAGTACTGCTCGCCATCTCTTCCCCTCTGGAGAGATGGAGCGATGGGCGTCTTTGCGGTTGAACAAAGCTCGTCCGTTCCTCCCTCCCCTCCTTCTCCCCATCTTGACCAGGACTCGCACAACTTCCCCCCTTCTCTGATATCTATTCAGGTGTGGTAACATGTTCAACAGATGCTCTCCCCTTCGCTCTCATCTCGGTAAGTCCAGTAGAGCCATATCTTTCTCTTACTCTCGGTCGGTTTCGCTCTTCGTTATCAAGCTCACCCCAGCAGCTTGCAACTGATATCCCTTCTCCCCCTCTTATTCAAGATGTAGCATCCTATCAGCTTGTCACTTGAATCACTTTCAACTTCCAGACGTCCTGGTTGAGAGTCGTTCTCTAACGAGTCTCTGTCGCGACGCGTCTCCGACTCCCTGCAGTCGATCTGTCGGCTCTGCCTCTCCTCGTTCCGCTCATTTTAGACTTCCAATCATTGATCTGTGCCCGTATTCTTGCTTTTGACTGCTTCGATCCCTTACTTTCCATTTGGGACCTGCTGGACCACGAGAAAGAGCCTGGCCTTCGCGACCGTCCCCTTGTACTGCCTCCTCGCGGCCTCGACGAAATTTCTCACTCCCAAGACACCAAAGTTTCATCTCCCCAGAAACTCTCTCAGATCAAGCAAAGACCCTTCCCTCCCTCAAGAAAACACGAGCGAAAGCTCACCAGGCTTCCGCTTCCCCCTCGCTTGCCCCGCCCATCGAAATTTCATGAGCTCTCTCCCAACTCTTGTGCTCCTCCTCCTCCCCTCCAACCACCATGTCGGCTCTCATCTCTGCCCTCGCCTGGGTCCCGCAAGGCCGCTCCCAGCGCCACCCCTCCAAATACCAACTTGACGACAAGGAGCTCGCTCGAGTGTCTGCTCTTGCTCGAGTCGAGCTCGAGGATGCGAAGGAAGCTTTCGAGAAGGCGGGAGGGAAGGATGGGAAAGGAATCGTGATGGCCGAGGATGAGGAGGATGGAAAGATTGATGATGAGGGGTGGGAGTCGTGAGTCCTTTCGTTTCTATATATCTCTGCGGCTTGGGCTGGGCTTTGGGGGAGGGGAAGGGGGAGAGGCAGGAAGGGACGAAGGAGGAGCGAGCTTGAAGCTGACCTTTCCTTCTTCGTTTTCGTTCGTTTCGCTTGCAGCGACGAGGATTCCAACGCGTCCAAGTCTGGAGGGGAGGAGGACGAGGATGCTATGGCTGTGGATGAGGCTCCCAAGCCTGCTGCTGGACCGGCGGATCCGAACGATCTGTCGGCTTACAACCTCGACACCTACGACGAGGAGGAGAGCAAGGGAGCTGGTCAGTTCAAGCTCGCTTTCTTTCTTCTTTCGAATCGTTTGAGCTTCGAACTGACCTTTCCTTGCTTCGGGTGACGTAGCTACCGGAGTGTTCAGTAACATCAAGGGTCTTACCTACTACCGAAACGCCGAGGACGATCCTTTCATCACTCTGAAGGAGGTGAGTCTCAGCTCTTCGTTCTCCTCCCTCCCTCCGACTTCCTTCTTCACTCTAGCTCTCCCTTCGACCTCCTCGAGCTTCCCACTATCGCCGAACTCGTCCCAACCTGATAAGATTCGAAAAGCTGACCTTTTTTTCTTTTTCTTTTCTTCACTCTTCCTCTACCAGAACGACGACGACCTCGAACGAGAAGACCTGGAGGTCCTCCCCACCGACAACCTCCTCATCACCGCCAAAACCGAGGACGACCTCTCCCAACTCGAAATCCACGTCTACGACGAAACTGAAGAGAACCTCTACGTCCACCACGACCTCATGCTCCCCGCCTTCCCCCTCTGCCTCGAATGGCTCGACTTCCCTCCCAACAACGGTTCCTCTGAGAACGACAACTCCGGAACCCCTCCCTCCTCCGCTGGACCCTCCAAAACTCACGGAAGCTACATCGCCGTCGGAACCTTCGACCCCGAAATTGAAATCTGGTCCCTCGACACCGTCGACGGTCTCTACCCCGACGCTCTCCTCGGTCGACCCGACGTCTCCTCCCAACACGTCCCTGTCCCTCTCGGAACCGGCAAGAAGAAGAAGAAGCTCGTCAAAGCTCGAACGGCCAATCCCAATCACCACGTCGATGCCGTTCTTTCGCTCTCGTGGAACACCCAGCATAGGAGTCTGTTGGCCAGTGCGAGTGCGGATGAGACGGTGAAGCTGTGGGATTTGAGTCGACCTAGTACGGAACCGGCGGTGAGGAGTTTCGATTTGCATAGGGATAAGGTTCAGGCTGTGGAGTGGAACAAGGCGGATCCGACGGTGCTGTTGACGGGAAGTTATGATAGGACTGTGAGGACGTGGGACACGAGGAGTCCTGGGACGGGTGTCGGAGCCGTTGTTGGGAGTGATGTGGAGGCTGTTCGATGGGATCCGTTTGATTCGCATGCTTTCTACGTGAGTCCCACTCCTCTGCTTCCTTTCGTCCTTTTTTCTTTCGGCGTTCTCGTCGTTCTTCGTCGCTTCGTCGTGGCTCGTCGACGCGTCCCTGACTTTTCCCTCTCTTCCTCCCTCCCTCCTCCCCTCCCTCCCATCGATCCCCTCCCATCTCAACTCTCATCCTCCCTCCTCATATCTCACTCAACCCATCTCGTTTTTCAATACCTCAGGTCTCCCTCGAATCCGGTCTCATCCTCAACTACGACATGCGAAAACTCCCTTCCTCCTCCCTCCTCTCCAACCCTCTCACCTCCACCCCAGCCAAGTTCACCCTCGCCGCTCACGAAGGAGCCGCATCGTCCCTCGATGTCTCCCCTCACGTTCGAGGATGTCTTGCGACCGGAGGAACCGACAAGATGGTCAAGCTTTGGAACATCAACGAGAACGAGGATACGACGGGCAAGAGGGAGGTTTCGTTGGTTACGAGTAGGGATTTGGGAGTGGTAAGTTTACACCTCCTCTTATGTCTTCCTCGACCCATAATGGGGGGGGGGGGGTTACTCGCTCTGTTACAACAACGAGCGAGGCACGAAGAAGCTTTCTTTCTTCTCTTTCTCAAAACGCGTCCGCTAACTCTTCCCTCCTCCTCTCTTCACCCCACCATCATCCAGGGCCGAGTCTTCTCCCTCTCCTTCTCTCCCGACACTCCTCTCACCCTCGCCGCCGCCGGATCCAAAGCCAAGCTTCAAGTCTGGGACCTCGCGTCCAACGCTGGAGCTCGAAAGGCTTTCGGAGCCAGGTTGAGGAAGGCTGGAAGGGAGCTTAGGGAGGCTAAGGAGAGTGGGCAGGGGTTGATTGGGGTGCAGAGTGATGGGGAGGATAGTGAGGATGATATGGAGGAGTAGGAGAGTGGGAGAGGGAAGGGCTGGGTTTGGGATTGATTCGATGAGACGCGTTTCGGTTTTCGTTCTTTGGAGTGGGGTGTGCTTGAGAGTAACGTGGCGGGCAAAACGTTTGACCTTGCGCCGTCGAGGTTCTGCCAGCGACGAGCTGAAAGTCGTCTGACAGAACTGGGCGAAACCCTCGCTTGACTACCGCTTCCCAAGCTCTCACCAGTCTCTACAGAACGAAGGAGCTCTCTGTGGACGATCTCGAGGCTGGGAGATCATCCTCTCAGCCTCTGCGAGAACTCAGAAGAGTTTTCCAAGCTCCAGAAATAGGACGCGTCTCTCAGCTCCGTTGCTAAGTCAGACACGACTTTGGTCGTCGATGGGCGCGAGGGGAGATTTTCCTCTCTCAGAGAGAGAGAGGAGGATCCCGAGGCTCGGAAAAGAGGAGGAGGGTTTTGAATGCTGCGAGACGCGCTCGGAAGAAATTTTGGAAGCTTTTCTCGCTGCTGGGGCGAGGAAACAGTTCTGCCGAGCGCTGGCAGAACCACTGCTGCCGCGCCAACCCTTTGCCAGGCCTCGAAACCTTTTGCCCGCCACGCTACTTGAGAGGGAAGGAGAGGGATGAAGAAGGGAGAACTTCGAAAAGATATGTGCAGCAAGATGAAGCGGAGAGAAGAAGATGAGCTTTCAGGGACTGGCAGAGTATGAGAGAGAGGGAGAGATGAGGTGAGGTCAAAGAGACGCGCGAAGAACAACACCGACGTAGACCCTCTTTTCAGCCCTCGCCGTGCCGAAGAAAAGATGATCTTCATTTGAACCCTCGTCTACAGTGTATGTACAGCAGGTCGGGAAGATCTACCCCGCCCAAAAAGAATCAAAACAAAGACGAGACGCCGGAGGGTCGCACGAAGGGACTTCGAGTTCGAGCTCGACACCCTTCTCCTCCTTCTCCTCCTCCCCTTCGATCCTTCCTCCCTTCATAAATAACTTCAGCTTGACCTCGGAGATCTTTCATCTTCTCAAATTGGTCTCGTCTCTCTTGAGATCTCGAACTCCTCCCTTCGACTCTGGTTCTCGTTCCTCTCCTTCCTCTTCATTCCGCCGATCCCCTGTCTTCCCCGTTCCCCTCTCCCCTGAAAACGAAAACCGCCCCCCCCAAAAAAACGCCATATGGATCATCGCCTGTTGACCCTGCCTTTGAAACGCAGGTGTCCTCCAAACCCCCACCTCCTCGACTTCTCTTCTTGAGGACGGATGGCCTCCTCCTCCTCTTCAACTTACCCTCGTCCTCGAGCCCCTTCCTTGCTTCAACCAGGAGAGCACTACGACGATACAGGCAGACTTTGCGCTCCTCCTTCTACGGTCAACTCGAGGGACTTCTACGTTCGGGAGGAAGGAGCCGGTCGAGCTGCAGGGGTGGTGGGAGGATCAGGAGGGATGATGGGAGGAGATGTTCAGGCTGGCGGCTCGAGGATCGTCTCGAACGGAGGTCGTAGAGGATCCGCACCGAAGGAGAGTAAGCCTTTGCCTCTGGTGGTGAGGTATCTGCCTTTGGATATCTGGTTTTGTACTACAATCATGACAGATTCTTCTGTGAGTGTTCATGAGTTCCTCCCTTCTCGAGCTCAACCTCGTTCTTTCTCCGCCCTCCTTCTCCCCTCCTTCCTTCCATCCCCCTCCTTTCTTTCCTATCTCCTATCTCGTCCTTTCCCCGGCTGGTCCTTCCGTTCATATCTTTCTCCTTCCAATCAACTCCCACTGAATCACATCATCCCCTTCTTGATCCTCCTCTGACTCGTTCGTTCACAGCTCGAGGAGACGGCCTTCCACCTGCTGTCGGTCGCAGGTCTGATTCCTCCTCAACCGTACCGACACGACCTCGTCCCTTCCTTCGAGTGCTTGCCCAAGATAGCCAACAGGTCGGTATTCGATCTACTTGCGAGGAAAACTCCAGGGAGTGTCGTCGTCAGCGATGGGAGCGGACTTGGAGGAGGAGGGAGATCGACGTCGGCGAGCTCGACCGAGAGTAGTGGTAGTTTAGGGAGACCGATGAGTACCGATGTTGCTGGGCTGAGTGCAGGGAAGGGGAAGGAGAAGGAAAGTGGATGGAATAAGTTCCAGTAAGTCTGATCCGCTCGTTCTTTGTTGCTGAGCGAAAGTACGACGCGGTTCGTGAGTTTCCTTTCGTTCCTGACCGTTCTTCTCCTCTTCTACTTTCGCTTCTTTGACAGGCACATCATCAAACCCTCCATTTCCTCCTCCAACCTCCGTTCAACTTTCTCCTCGTCGGCCTCTTCCTCCCATCGCCACAACAGCCTCACCTCAACTCCAATCTCCTCGACTTCGGCCCTCGTTCCACACCCTCCTCCACCAGGCTCCTTCACTCGTCCAGCCATGCCCGACCCACTCCACCCTTCAGCATCAAGCATCTCTCTCCCTACTTCTCCAACCAATATCCCATCGTCCTCCTACCCTTACAGTTCTTCCTCCGCTCAAACTCCCCTCCCTTCGAGCTCCGTCACGACGACTTCTTCCCTCCTCTCCGACCTCAGCTTCAACTCCTCAGACGGAGGACTAGACAACCAATCCTGGTCCCTCATCAGCTCTCCCTCCCCTCGAAACTCCCACACACACACTCGCACCAGAACAGACTCCCAAGCAGCCACTTCCGTCCGCTCCCTCTCCACAGTCGAAGCCTCCTCCCAATCCTCAAACGCTTCAGTCAAGTTCGCCTCCCCTCCCAATCGCCCTCCTCCTCCACCAGGAATTATAGTCGACAAGTCCATCAGCCCGAGTACCGAAGGTCCCCTCGGTGGTGGACTTGCAGGAGGGATGAGAGTGGAAAATCGAAACGGCGACGCGAAAGGAGAACCTGCGACGACGACTACGATGACGAGGAAGGGGAAGGTCGTGATCAGTGTGGCTGCTGCGACGAGGAGGTATAACTTGGATCATGAGACGGATAAGATTCTGGCAGGCCATGATTTGGTCTGTTTCGGGACGGTGAGTGAACTTTGGATTCTTTGGACGGGAGAAGGAGAGAGAGGGAAACTGACGCGTCTTTTTGGTTTCGGTTCGACAGGGTTTTCTGCTGGACAAGTTCTCGATCAAGAGCTTGAGACCTAATGAGATCGTTGAGATCCAATTACGAGTGAGCTATCGCTCACTATTTCGTCTCTTTTCTCTCTCGTCGCGCGCTCGAATCTGACGCGTCTCCCTTCCCTTCCCTTTCGCTTTTACGTTCTCTCAGGACTCCTACGTTCCGCTCTCCCGTTCCAGCCCCGACCTCTACCTCCACTCATGCTTCCAATCCTGGGTCTTTCTGACCAGCGTCGTCGGAGGATCAACGAAACACTCGAGCTCGAGCGGTGGAGCAGGGAGGGAGAACGAGACGTTGACTTTCAAGAGACGGTGGTTGAAGGTTGAGGGTGGGGAGGTGAGGGCTTGGAAAAGTATCGAGGAGAGATCGGTGAGTGCGAGAGGTATCGTTCATCGCTTGAGGAATGCAAGCTGACTCTTTCGAGTCGACTCTTCTTCGTTTCAACAGCACGCCTCCAGTCCCGTCGTTCATTATCCCATCGCAGCTCTCATTTCTCTCGACGAGTTCGACGCTCCAAAGGTCAACTTTAACTCGCTCGATAGGATCCCTCGGAAGAGTATCCTGGCGAGGTTCTCGGAGAGGACGGAGGGAGGTGTGAAAGTTGAGACGGGCAGAATCTGGGTTCGGTCGCAATCCCTGCGAGGTGAGCTCTCGATCTCCCTCCTGTTCTCTCTACCCTCGCCCGAATTCAGCTGACTCCTCTTTACTCACGTCTTCGTTCGTCTCAGCCCACGAAAGTCTCCTCCGCTGCCTCACCTTCGCCTCTCCCTGGTCGGCTCGAACCCAACTCAACCTCTCCCCAAACTTCGACCGTCGCCAACTCTACCTCGAAGCTCGAGGCATCCTCAGTCAACCCAGCTGGAGACTCAGGAGGTCTGGCTACTTCAAGGAGGTCGAAGCTAGAGATCCGAGAGAGTTCTTGGAGTGGGAGACATGGGCGTTTACGAGGTTCGATTGGAACGCGTCGGGAGAGTCAGCGCTCAGAAACTCGTTCTCGACGAGGAGGAGGGAGACGATCTCTCACGGCGATCATCCTGGAGCCAACGTCCTTCGGAAAAGGAATCCCACGGAGGAGGAGGAGTACCGCACCCAGATCGCTCCCAGACTCTCAGCAGCTCCACTTGGGACTCGACGAACGACCAACCCCGTCAACTCGACCTCATCGTCGATAGCTCCTCTCTCCCTCTCTCGAACCATCTCCAACCTCGAAATGGCATCCACCACTTCTCTCAACACCCTCTCTTCTACCAGATCCAAACAATCCTTCCCCTCCGTCATCGCAGAAACCTTCTCAGGTCTCGTCCTCGCGACAGCTACCCTCGGTCGATCTCGCTCCTCCTCCTCAGCAACAGGAAAGGGACATCGTCGGAGTCTCACCGCTTCGTCGTCCCACGAGGTTTTCAGCTCCATCGACAGGCAGAACATCCTCGAGCCTCGGTCGCCACCGCCCATTCGGACGGCCGTCGACTCGTCTGGAGAACAGGTCTTCTTGATCGGAGGAGACGAGACGGAGACGGAGACGGAGCCTTCTCCTCACAGTCCTGTCGAGCAGGAGACGGCGGCTCAGTGGAGTCGAAGGATGGGATCAAGGGATGAGGATGGTGGAATGGGAATGGGGACGATCAAGAGTCGAGGTTCCTCTCAAGCGAGTTCGGAGAGGAGGAAGACGAGTCCTCCTGGGACGCTCTCCTCGACCTCGGCGACGCTTGGAGCAGCATCGGAGGAGGTCAACCATTGTCGTCGACAAACCACTACGGCCGCTCACTTCCAAACTCCTACTCCCTTCTCGAGATCATCATTCACCTCGGTCTCCTCAGTCGCGTCAACTTCAGCAACCTCCCTCGACACCCCGCGCGACTTCACTCCACCTCGTCCTTCCTCAGGCTCCTCTTCAAACACCAGCAACAATCCAACTACCGCCGTTCGTAAGAAGTCTCCTTCCCCTACTTCCTCGACGAAATCGAAGTACCCCTCCTCCCCACCCCTTCCACCTCGAACCTCCTCCATCCCCATCCCCTCGATTCCTCAGCATCGTCGGCACGACTCCTCCACCCTGCAATCCATTCTCTCCACTTCTCCTCGCTCCTTACATGCGCTCCACTCCTCTCCTTCAGCGCGAAGTCTCACGTCCTCTTCGCCTTCAACCTCCACACCACTTTCGAATCGGAAATCCCTCCTCCCTCTCGTCCCTCCCTCAGCCTACACACCCCCTCCGATTCAATCTCCCACCTCTCTCGTTCCTCCCGTCATACCCAAACGAATCGACTCTTCACCCACCTCATTGCACAGAGGCGACGCTGAAGGAGGACCTCGAATCAGCACTCCTTCCCCTCACCCTCTCACGCGTATCGAATCCGGCTCCCACTCCTCCTCCTCCCCTTCCTCCTCCTCGGGTCAACGCGCTCGACGACAGAGCGAAGGCTCTTCCTCTTCTTCCAACGGGAGACGGAAGTTTGTAGCAGCTTCGGAGGAGGATACGCCTTCTTTCGAGGGGAACGGGGAGAAGGAGAGGGAGAGGGAGGGAGAAGCGTTCGCTTTGATGGGGAGTTCGAAAGGGAGACTGATGAAGGAGAGGAGTTTCAGTCGGAAGGGAGGAAGAGGAGGAGGTGTGGATAGGGAAGGTGTAGGGATCCTTGGTAGGCGGAAGGCCGTTGATTATGGACTTTTGGGAGAGTTGTAGAGGAATAAACGCGTCGAGGTCGGTTGCTTTTTGCTCTTTTGCTTCCTCTGCTTTGCATATCTTGTTTCGATTTACTTCTTGTAGCTGTGTCCATCTAGAGATTTTTCTCTCTTTCGCTTGCTTTGGGTTTTTGTATGGTTCTCGGTTCGTTTCTCATCTTGGAGCTATCTTGCTCTCTTTCTTTCTTCCTCTAGCGTGCGTCGTCTATCTTCTGAGGATCTGCATTGCAAGCCCGAGAGAGATGGTGCGAAGTTCATGAGAGCAGGAACGCAGTCGAGGTAGAAGGGTAAGGTGAGATGGGGAGAGTCGTGGCAGACTAAGGCGAGAGCGACAGGATCAGTTGGCTGCGAACGATAAGAAAACGGCGCGAAGAAGATGAACGAACAGCTTAGGACTCAAGATCCGTGAACTCGGACGTCTCGTCGGAAAAGTTCTTCGACTTCTTCGCCCCCAGGTGAACGTGGGTATCGAGAGCAGACTCGCTAGAAGGAGGAAGGACGAAGACGGGCAAAGGAGAGGTCAGCGAGGTGATGAGGGTCAGAGTTCACAAAAACGACGATTTATTACTCACAGGGCTGCAATTCGAGTAGAGAGCGTGCTGAGAGTATCTGCCTCTGAAGCCTGAGGCTTGATGGTCTTGATGGAAGGATCCCTGGGTGAGAAGGAGAGTCAGCTCGGCCGTCTTCTGCGACTTGAACAAATGATTGGGAACGGAAAGCTCACCTCCACTTGGAAAGAAACCCTTCGTTCTCGACCTTGACCTCCGGAGTTTCCTTCTGAGTGCCTCGCATCAGGTCCCTCATGTCTTTAGGAGTTCCGTCGAGTCCCTTCGTTTCCCAAAGGGTGTTGAAGATGGGAGAGACGACGTCGGGCCTGTGGAGCTTCAGGTAGATATAAACCAGCGCGACGGCAGGGCTCTCGAGATCCTCTGCAACCATCTGAGAGAGTGGAAGAGTGGTCCATGAGGTGAAGAGAGATGGAGAAGGAGAACAAGGAGGTGGAAGGAGGAAGGAAGGGAACGGACCAGCTGCATATGATTCGCCACCGAAGAACGACCGACGACAGGAGCGGTCAGGATTTCCTTCGAGAGGTGGGCTTTCTCCTTTTGAAAAAGAGAGTAGGCGTAGAGATCTGATTCTGTGGGAGGAGCCATGGGGAAGGCTGGGAGGAGGACGGAAAGGAAGATGGAAGACGGAGGGGAACGAACGAACAGCTTCCTCTTCCCCTCTCGGCCTCTCTTCGCGCAGATCAGAGCTGCGAGTCGAAAGTGATCAGCTTTTTGACGGGGAGATTCTTCAGACGCTGCTTCTACAGAGGCTGATAACAACCAACCCCTGGTCCGTAGAATGAAACCTCGCTTGATGCGAGTCGCGTCTCGCTCGTTCAACAGCCATCTCATCAGCCTCCTCCCCTCCTCGACTCGTCCATCTACTTCCCCTCGAACAAGTACCAAGCGACTCCCCACTCTTCTCCGTTGTAGAGCGCAAAGAACTGAATCGAACGAAGGGAAAGAAAGCGCAGATCAGCTTCCGACGAGTCAAAGAACGAGACGGAACGAAAGAAGTCGAGACGTACCTCCGCGACGGCCTGAACGAAAAGAAGCGATGAAAGAGACCTGATCAGCAACTGAACGAGTTCAAGAAACTACAGCAAGAGAGAACGGAGAGAGGACCCACGAGGTAGAACACCCTGAACCGCCAGAAAGTCTTCACTCCCTCCTCGCGAGTCAAGCCTTGCTCGACGGCCTCGTCTCCGAGGATCTTGAGCGATTCTTTCCGTTTTGAGTCTTGCAGCTGAAGGCGAGACAGACCAAGATGGAAGAGGAGAAGAGTTAGCTCGACCGACGATGGGTTGGAACGAAACGAAAGAAGGGTCAATCCGAGGACGACGCGACGTAAAGAGCGAAGAGAGAAGGACGAACCTTCAACCAAGCCTCGGCTGTTCGACCGTAGTGTGTTCCAGGGAAGTACCAAGATCTCTGGAGGGTGAGATGAGACTGGAAGTAGGTGAAGAGGTCGAGCTGTGGATGAGATAGAGCTAAGTGTGAGCTCAAGTCGAGAGAAACTCCAAGGAAGAACGACGAAACGCCAAAGGTATTGCGTTATGCCTACAGAGGGCATGGTTCCTCCACTGAAGAAATTCTTTTGCATCCAACCGTCGCCTTCTTCGAAATCGTAAGGGGAATCCTTGTGGCAGAAGACGTGAACGAAAAGCAAGGATTCTCCCGAGGGAGACTGATCCTTGGGAGCGAGCCAGGTCGAAATTCGTTCGAGGATTTTGTTGTAAGCTTTCAAGTGTTCGAACATCTCGATCGACATGATTCGGTGGAACCTGCAGGGGAGAGAGGTCGAAGGAAGGTCAGCTCTCGAGAAGTCAGACGCGCCGAGCTGAAAAGAGCTAGGGCGAGCTTAAGACTAACTTCTTTTCCGGGGGAAACTCGAAAGTGTTAACGTCCCCGGTGATGACCTGTGAGCGAGAATAATCGAATCAGCAAAGGAAGGACAAGAAGAGGGATTTGGTGGGGATGCGTCGACGAACCTCGATGTTTCCGAAACCTTTCTCCTTCGCCTTGGAGTCGATGTAGATCTTCTGAGTCCTCGAGTTGGAAAGCATCGTGATCTTGGCTTTTGGGTAGTGCTTTAAGAGTGACGAAAGGAGAGCGGCCAGGTACAGAAAGATCAGTTTCGAGTCTCGAAAATCAGCTCGAGCGGCTCATCCTTTTGCGCTCCTTTCAACTCGAGCTCTCTACTCACCTCAGCTAACCATAGTCCCAAGCTTCCCCATCCACATCCAAGATCCAAAATATCCCATCCCTCTCCCTCGTCCTGTCCGACGACGGGGAGCTTCGCTTTGAGAGCGTACTGCTGAAAAGTGTACTCCTCGGCCTCTCCGAGGGTGGAGTTGGCTGAAGGGAAGATACTGGCGGAGTATTTGGCTCGAGGGCCGAGAGTTGAGAGGATGAAGGGGGTGGAGACCTGCGATACGAGACAGAAAAAGAGGGAAGGGACGGGGAAGAGTTGAGCTCACTGATCCGACCGAGTTTCGTGTCATCCCTCCTTCGACCATCTCCCCTCTTCAGATCCCTCTCAACTCCAAGTCTCGTCTCCCTTCGCTGTACTCACCTCGTAATGCTGCTCGTTGGCTGCCTCGGTCAGATCTGCGATAACCTCTCTGGCCTTGAGCTTCTCGATGTAGTCCATCTTCCGCTCATGCCTCTCCTGCACGGTTCCTTTCGTGATCTTCCCAAGTCGTTCTCGACACAGAGTTCTGCATAGTAAGAAGATGGTCAGCTCTTCGTGTATCATGGGGATCCTCCAGCTCGACCTTGCGCTTCAAAGAGTGCTTCTTTGGGTCCTCGAGGGCTGAACGGAAGGAAAGGGAGCTCACCGGATGATAGGTCGAAGAGCGACGTCTGGGATGGTCCCTCGATCGAGAAGAGCGTAGGCGTAGTCCATGAATGATGAGATTGAAGGTGTATAGAGCTTGAGGGGGAGATGTGGATGGATTCTGGAACGGCCTGGAGGAGAGGAGGGAAGGAGATGGTGTTCCGGAAGGAGGGAGATCGAGCGACGCCTCCGGCTTGGGATCGGGGATTTCAGCACAGAATGACGAACGCGTCGAAAAAATGCAGAGTCAGAAATTACCGAAGTCTCAATGTGATCTAGGCCTAGCTTTTGCTTGCAAAAAAAGGCTTTCAAATGGGCGCGAAAGCCTGCTGGAGAGGATCTGTGAGATTTTTGGGCGACGTCGTCGTCGTCGTCGTCGTCGCTTCCAGTCTCATCTGAAGGGGAGTGCGAGGTCTTCGGAACCGGGAATCCACGTTCTTCCTATACGCTGCAGAATCAGACTGGACCAGAATGTCTCGTGAAGAAAGCAATGCTCAGCTGAGAAACGAGAAACCAGGTTACGACGTGTCTTACCCTCGATATCTCTCCTCCTCTCCCTCCAGCTTCTGAGCAAACGAGCGCATCTATAAAATACACGAAAGCAAAAGCTAGTGTTTAAACTCGAACAATAGGGACTTATTCCCCGCCGTCGGAGCCACTTCTCGGATGTAGTGATCCTTCTCCTCCTTGGAGAAAGCCTTCCACTGAGCCTTCTTCTGCCTGTTTCGCTGAACGAAGTAGATCTTGATGGAGGCGAAGAGGACAATGTTGTAGGCGACCACTCCGAGAAGTCCTCTGTTTCCCTGGGACGTGAAGGAAAGAAAGAAAGAGAGAAAGATCAGCGATGGAAGGCGACGAAGACGGGAAGAGAAGGGTGAGAGATGATTGCGAACCTTCTTGTAGTAAGGCTTATCGGAAGCTCGGTAGACCTGGGTACCGATGATGGAGCCGATCTGGACGCAGATGTTGTAGAGACTGAAGGAAGTTCGGAAAGAGGGAGAGGAGATGATCAGCGAACGATCTCGGGAAGAACGCGACGATAACGAGAACGAAGAGAAGTCTCCTCACCTCGCTGAAACGGTTCTTAGACGAACAGAGTTCGAGTTCGTTGAGTTCCACGCCACCAGAATGGGATGCGAATACGGGAAGCCGACGAGGAAAGACGTGAGCGCGTAGCGTACCCAGGGGCTCGCGTTGTCCGGGATTGTGACGAGAGCGATCAAGAGAACGAGCCCCCAACTATTGACAGAGGAGGGAAAGGTCAGTATCAATCCGCGTACTCGGACATTGATTTGCGTACTCGAGAGAGACAAAGGAGGAGAGCGAGACACGAACACTTGGTTGAAAGAGCACACGAGAGTTCGTTCGTTGAGCTTTCGAGAAACCCAGGTGATGGCGAAGCAGTTGATGATCCATAGAACAGAGGATGGGATTACGAGCAGATTTCTGTGGAAGGAATAAGTGAGAAAGGTGAGCATCGCTGAAGGAGAAGGAGAAGAAAGAGGAAGGGGAGGATCGAACGTACGTTTTGAAAGTGTCGAAGCCGAGCGATCTGAGAGTCAAAGTCAAGTAGCTGGTCGAAGGGTTGAAGGGGAGGAAGTTGGAGATTCCGATGAGGTAGAGAGGCCAGTTATCGAAGTCGGCGAGGCATTCCTTGATTTGAACCCAGGTCAAAGCTTGTCGGTTGTGCATGGTTCCTTTGGAGGGATCGTCTCGAAGCACTCGGTTGACCAAGATGACTGAGGGAAAAGGAAAGGAGGATCGAGTTAGCAGTGAAGCAAAATGATCGACTCGTCTCTCTGTTCGCAAACTCACCCTCTTCCCTCTCGTTGAACCATCCCTCCTTCCCTCGGAAACCTCCTTTGGTCTGTGTAGGGCTGCGAAGCGAGGAAAGAGACAGTATCAACTTCCGAGTTGGTGGAGGGGTACGCGACGAAAGTGAACTCACCTCGCAGGAAGCCATCCAGCCGCAAAGGCTCCGACGGCGAGCGTGATACATCCCTCGACGACGAAGAGGTATCTCCAACCGGCCCATCCGTGAAGTCCTCGAAGTCTAAGCAAAGCGAAGGCGAGGAACGATCCGACAATGGATGTCGTCGTCTGGGCGACCCAAAAGAACCTGAGAAGGAAGATCGAAGGGGTGTGAGCGATGGAGAGGGAGGAGAAGAGGGAAGAGAAACGAACTCACGAGAGACGCGTGGGAAGTTCGTCCGTCTTGTACCAGTACGAAAGGAAGAGAATCATATCGGGAATTAATCCTCTGCGAGAGCGAAGGCAAAGAAGGTGCAGGCGTCAGTAAGGAAGAGGGAGGAAGAGAGCTCGCGACGCGAAGTCGTCTTCAACTCACCCTTCGAAGAGTCCAAGAAGAGCTCGGGTAGCGTAGAAGGAAGATCGACCTTGAATGAATGCCTGATGAAGGTGACAGCAGAGGAAAAGAAAGAGGTCGAGGCGAGGATCAGCATGAGAAGAAGCGATCAAAGGGGTGAAGAGAAAGGAGGGTGAAAGACGAGCGACGAACCTGGCAAACAGTGACGATGGACCAGAGGAAGACTTGAATGGGAAGCATACGCTCAGCTCCAATTCGTTTTGAGATGAGCTGAAGCGAGGAAAGGAGCGAAGGCGAGGGGAAAAGAGTGGGAAGTCAGCGACGCGTCGGGTCGAGTCCTTCCTTTCGTCCCCTTGCGCTCTGGTTCCAACTCACCTGAGAAGGAAGTTCGGCAGCAAGGAAAGCGACGTAGAATATACTCATTCCGTTGTTATACTCGTTCGTAGTCATTCCAAGGTCGTCAAGCATGTTGTCGGAGAGAGCAGAGGAGATGTTTCTGGAGGGGAAACGTCAAGAGAACCGGTCAGGGACTGCACCAAGAGAGATCGAGAGAGGATTGGAGCTGAGCGAGGAATGGAAGAGGAAAGATCAAACACACCCTCGGTCGAGCTGGAGGGAAGGAGGGGGGCCAAAGTCAGTGAACTGCGAGTTGGGTGAGAAGAAACGAAAGCAGAGAAAGAACGAACCTGAAGGGCGAAGAAAATCAGGCAGGCGAGCGACATGACTGTGAAAGAAAGTCATTGCCATCAGCGGTGGTCGAGGACGAGAAGGGAAGTAGGAACGTTGCTCACCTCTCGAATCAATCTTCCAGACGATAGATCTCTCCTCCTTTTCCGTCCAGGTCGCCTCCGGGTCGAATCGGTGACGTCCTTCGTACTCAGGGATGGGAACGTAGCTGAGAAAGATCAGGAAGTCGCGAGGTCAGCGGGCTGGAGAAAGGAAAGAAAGTGGAGGGGACTGGAATACTCACAACTTCTTCAACTCCTGCTCGTCCGTCAAGAAAGAATCAACCGAGTCGTCTGCTTCTTGATCCGAGGTATGAAAGGTCTCCTTCTTCTCCTTTTCCGAGGGAGAAGAGCGACCTGAGCTAGTAGGGGAGGTGGTGGAGGGTACTATCGAGATCGGAGTGAGCTGATGCGACGAAACGGGTGCTGACATCGTCTGGGAGAAAGAAGCGTTGAAGAGGAGAGAAAGGGTTGGAGGTGAAGTGGAGGCTGCTGCTGCAAGGAAAAAAAGATGGAAGGTCGACGCCTAATTTCAGGAGGTGGGGGATTATCTCTACGACTTCAGGTCGCTCGTTGGCGTGCTTGGGCGAGCTCGTAGGAGTCCGAGATCGCGACTTCGAGGAAACAGATCGCAGAAGCGGCAGATTGAACCCTCGGTAGCAGTGCGATAGCAGGCTGGGAGCCGAGGGAAGAAGAGGGAAAGTCAGAAAGAGCGCAAGGATCGATCTTGAGAGAGGTGAGGGTTGAAGAACTACATACAAGCAGAGCGAGAGGCATCAGGGCACGCGACAGGCGCGTCCAAGGCAGAGGGGGATTGCGGGACCTCATCCGCTCGACGATCTGTCCTCTCTAGACTGGTTCAGACGATGGCGAAGACGTCCAAAAACAGCGTCAAGATCAAAGCGACTCGCCAAGAGAGCGGAGAGCACGGGAACAGGTCCGACCTCGGGGATCGCAGGAAGGTCGAGGAGGGAGGGAGGGGAAGTGAAGGGAGGTGAGGAAGAGGAGGCGACGTTGGAGCCGTCGGAAGAAAGGTGTATCGAAGTAAGAAGACGGTTTTCGTCAAGGGGTCTACCTAGAAGCACGATAGGATTTAAAATATGCGAGATAACAATCAGCTCGACGGTTCTCGAGATACTTCAACCGTCGTCCTTCGAAAGGAAAGTGCACTTTAACACAGAACGCGTCCTCTTCGTTCTCCTTACAGTTTCCTCTTCGTTCTCCTTACAGTTTCCCTTTCCTTCCGCTTTCTCTCTCTTGCGAGTCTCGCAGTCGAACACTCAGCAAACGAAAGAACATTCTCGAGTAGATAGATTGTCTGCAGTAGGCGAGAAAGAGTGCGAGGAAAAAGCGTGAGTTGGAAGTGGTCGATTCCTCTTGATTGCTGAAAGAGAAAGGAAAGGAAAGCGCATTCACCTCTCTCCATCACATCAGAGATCCCCTGGATAGATCCCGTAGGTAGAGAGTAGCCGTTGATCTGCGAGCGAAGTTTAAATATCAGCGGAAGCTGCAGGAGAAAGGAGAGGAAGAAACGAAAACTCACGAGAAAGACGCGTCGAGCGAGAGAGATTGAGGTGAAGTTCGAAGGAGCGAAGGGAAGAGGAGAATTGAGCCGGCTGGAAGGGAGAAGATATAATGATGAGAAATAGAGATCGGGTGAGAGAGTGAGAAGAGAACCAAACAGACCCAGGTAGCGAAAGAAAGAAGAGGGAGGAGTGTTGTGAGGTGTCGGCTCTGGAGGAGGATGGTCTTCAGTACAAGTAATATATAAACGAGATATAGTAGAGAGAGACGGTAGAACTCACCTGGAGGAGGATAGTCTTCAGTACAAGTGAAGAACCTCCTCCTCTCGGTTATATACTCTACGAGAACCCTCCGCAGCACCTATGACGTATCTACTATTACAAGAGATGACTAAGCTACCTACGGAGAAACTACTAGAACTATAGAGAAGAGAGAAGGTGCTAGAAACAACTCGACGCGGCTCGTCTCAATGACGCACTTCTCAACAAGGAGGGCTGTCGAAAGCCGGCGAAGAGACGAGAGTCAGTTGGATGAATTCAAGAAAGTCTGGACTCGACGGTACACTCTCACCATTGGGGTCTTGGATCAAATTTTCAGAGCTGATGAAAGAGGAAAAACGAGAGAGCAGTCAGAAGAAGGCAGGGGAAGGAGAAGAAGAAGAAACACTCAACGCAACTTCAACTGACCTTGAAGTCGTCCGCCGCGTTATCCAAGTGTAGTTCTTCTCGTCCGATACCCTGCGAGATAAGCCAGCAATCGCTTTGATCGCTCGGACTGGCATCCTCTCCAGCAGTTCGTCCGGAACGTCCTCGATCCCAAGATGTCGACGGAAACTCCCTCCTCCCGTGCGGGATGGTACCAACTGCGTCAAAGAGTGCCCGTCGAAAGGGGCCGTACTATTCTCATAGATGTACCAGCCGTGTAGGCTTCTGAGGACAGCCTGAGCAGCGACGACGTCTCGACGAATGATGGCGAGAGCGAGCAAGGTCATCAAGTCATCAAGTCCGAGGCTTGCCTCAGGTTTGGGAGAAGTCGGTGAAGGTAGCCGCCAAAGACGACGAAGGAGAGGGTAGAGGCGTCGTACTTGTCGAGGAGCTGGGAAATGCGGACAAGAGCCGTCAAGTCCAGATCGAGGGCATTGCCGTCGACCTCGAATCGATCCCTGTCGACGAGTCGCAGGAAAGGCTCGAGCTCTTCTTCCTTCTCGCTGAGCTGAAGCATCGCTCTCCCATCCCTCTTCTCTCCCACTTCGTCCGATCCCATCCTAAGGGTATCCCTGAGGGTCAACAACCCAGCCTGGAGGTAGCACTTCTCCGTGGCGAAGAGGATTCCGTCTGACGATCGAACGACGATGTCTGCGTCGTCGTAGATGGGGAAGAGGGCGGAGTAGCGATCCTCGTTGGCAGCCATGGTGTTGCTGAGGGAAGAGGGTTGGGAGGGAGGAGGGTAAAGAAAGAAGTGGAAAGTGGAGGGATGGGCGGAGAAGAAGGAGGGAGGAGGGAGGAGGGAGAAGGTGGTGGTTCGTGGTCAAACAGAGAAGGAGAGCAGTTTGAAAGGTCACTCTTTCGTTTCCTTGCCAACCAGAGTTTTCGAGAGCCGGAGATTGATAGCCGATATGATCGATCAGATTTACTGACAGAGCAGCCAATATGAAAGACGCAAAGAAACAGGAAGTGGAGACGTGAGATCGAAGAGAACGCGTCTTCTCCAAGCTCTCTCTGGTTTCCTCTACGTGATTCAAGTTTTTTTTTCCTGCCTGAGAAAAAGTTCACGCAACTCATATTCTTCGCAAAACATCCCCTTTTCTTTCTACCAACATCTTCAGCCCAAGCGAACTCGCTCAAACTCGCCGGTTCGACCTCTCTCCCTCCTTCTCCTCCAACCAGCTCGACCTTCTCCCTCCCCTTCCCTTCCTCTCCTCTCTTCCGACTGAGCCCACCCCTGCCCTCCTCCTTCCTCTCCCCTCAAAAGCAGCAGCAGCTAGCATCCTTCAAGTCCGCATCCGATCTCTCGCTTCTCTCTTTCGTCTACTGTGAGCTTTACTTCCTCTTCCCTCCTTCGCTCGAAGCTCACCCTCGCCTCTCATCTGACTAAGCATCCTTCCTCCCTCTCCTCGTCTGCTTTGGCTTTTTCTAGAAACCTCTAGCAGCAGCCTCAGCTCTCTCACCTCATCCTTGAACCCCCTTTCGTCGGTTCACCCAAGCTAGCCTCCAACAGCCACAACCTCAGCTCCTTCTCTCTCTCTCTCTTCGCTCTCCGCCATGGCTTCCCATCTCGCTAACATCTTCGGTACAGAACAGGATCGGTTCGTACTCCCCTCTCACTCCCCTGCTATTCTTCCCAGGCTGACTCTCTCCTTCTTCGCTCGTTCGTTCAGTGTCAACTGCTCTTTCTACTACAAGGTCTGCTTCTCCTTCCTCTCTCACCTCCCACCTCCTCTGCTCCCATCCATCCACGCCGCCTCCTCCCTCATCTGTCTCCTCTCATCTCTTTCTAACCATCGTCTCCTTACCTCTTCCTCCTTCAGATCGGAGCTTGTCGACACGGAGATCGCTGCTCTCGAAAGCATCAACGTCCCGTCCACGCCTCAACCATCCTCCTCTCCAACGTGTACCAAAACCCTGGGCTCGATCCCAACTGCACCATGTCCCAGCAAGAGCTGCAGGACGACTTCGATAACTTCTACGAGGACATGTTCATGTGAGTAAGCTTTTTTCCACGGGATGGGCTCGAGGAGGGTGTGGGCGGGAAGGGAAGGAGGAGAGAGCTCGCACTTTCCTTCCTTCCCTTTCCTGCAGCTCGTTTGAACATCGTTCAACCTGCTACACTCCCTCCCGCCCTTCTCAGCTCTCTTCCCCTTCCCGTGCACCACACACGCTGACTCCTTTGCTTTCGTCCGGTCTGTTTGGATCTACAGGGAGCTCTGCACTTTCGGCCACGTCCTCGAGCTTCACATTTGCGACAACGTCGGAGACCATCTTGTCGGAAACGTCTACGCTCGGTACGAGTGGGAGTTGGAGGCTGCTGCTGCTGTTGCCAGTCTGAACGATAGGTGGTACAAGGGTGAGTCTCTCTCTTCTTCTCGGTCTCCGTCGAGCTCTGAAGCAGCCGCTTTACCTCCTTTCTTCTGAACCGCACGCTGACCTCGGGACTTTTGGCCCTTTGTTCCATTTCAGGCAAGCCCTTGTTCGCTGAACTTTCGCCCGTGACAGACTTCCGAGAAGCTTGCTGCAGGCAGAACGAGACCGGAGACTGCAACCGTGGTGGACGTGAGTTCTTTCGTTTCCCTTCTCTCTCCTTTCCGTCCTCTTCACCTCCTCAGCCCTCTCTTCTCATATCACTGACCTACCCTCTCTCTACTCTTCTCTCTCTCCGTTCCTGCCTCTCACCTCCTCGCGCAACCAGTCTGCAACTTCCTCCACGTCCGTCTCGCAACCTCCTCCCTCCGAGACGACCTCCGTCAAAGCCAGAAACTTGAACGTCAGCTCAACCCTCAAGCTGCTCTCGTCGACGAGGCCGCTGGATGGGTGCCTGGAGCGGCTAAGAAGTCTTCGGCTCCGAGTAATGGTGGGGAGAGGGAGAGGAGTAGGAGTCCGCAGAGGAGTTCGAGGACTTGGGATGAGGGGAGGGGAGATAGGAGGTACTAGGCTTCGTTGATTTCGTGCGAGAAGGTTGCGTTTTGTTTCGAATGTATGAGTTTTTTTTTTTTTTTTTTGTCTTTTTTCGTTTCGCGTTGTTTTTCTGGAGGGAAGGAGAGGAGGCCAACTCCAAATCTCCCTTCCATTTCAACACTTCTTCTTTCCACCAACGTCCATCCACCCCCTTCGCCACCTTCTTCTCCTCGTCTTCGTCGCTAGCCGTGTCCAACCCTGCCACCACTTCCAACTCGGACGAAGACCGCTACTCCCCTCCCCATCTACAGGGAAGCAGACCTCGTCGTTCGCTCGTCAGACGGAATCCTCTTCGCCACCGAGAAGCTCTACCTCCCGGCGTCGTCGTCGGTTCTCTACGACATTCTGAAGATGGGGTCGGAGGAGGTAGGGGAGAAGAGGGATGGACGAGCTCTCCTCCAGCTCAGCGAGAAGGGAGAGGAGCTCGAACCCTTCCTTCGACTGCTCGACAGGAATCGCTTTATCGTGGAGGGAGATCCGCTCGAGCTGGACTTGGAAGCTCTCCTCCTCCTCTCCCGACTCGTCGAAAAATACGGGATCTCTACGCTCTCCTCCATCGTCTTTGGCGGTTGCCTTCTTCGAATGATCCATCCTCTCCTGGAAAAAGCCGTTGCCCCTTCGAAGGTGATGTCCCTCCTCGCTCTCGCCATCATCCATCGAGACGTCTTCGCTGCCGTAGCTGTACTTCGTGCTCCTGAGCCTTGGTACGTCTTCGAAGGGCCATCTCATTACTGGGTCACCGACCTTCCCCAGACTCTCATCACAATTCCTTTCAGGGAAGGCCGCTCGACTGGGAGGCCCTTTGGGATCGAGGACATCCCCGACGACCTTTTGGAAAGGCTCTCGGCGCGACAGATCAAGTTCCTGGCTCGCCTTGTGCGTAGAGTCTCCGAAGACAAGGACTACACCTGGCTGAATGCCGCGCACGATTTCAAGGCAAATCGCGTCGGGCTTTTCTTTTTCTTCTTTCCACTTCTCTTTGGCTAACCAACCTCCTCTTCCTTCCTCTTTGCTCAGCTCTGAGAGTTCCCTCTTCGTCTCCATGGTTCGCGCAAAGTTTTGTTTTTATCTCCTTAAACCTTCCTCAACTGACTACATCTCGTTCTCTCTTTTTCCTCGACAGCCCTCGCTCCCTTCCATCTTTTCCCTTCATCCCAGCCTCCGTTCGTCCCCCAGCCTTCGTTCGTCCACCTCCTTCTTCCATCAAAAGCTTTTTCTAACCCCTATATTCTCTCCTATCAGAACCCATGCTTCCCCTCCTCGCTTCACTCTCAACCGATCCTTCGAACGATTCTCTTCCATCGACGACGCGTCGTTTTCGTGAGCTCTTCTTTCACCTCCGTTTCCTAACTTCCTAGACTCCCGCCGACGCTCTGCTGCCTTTCTCAGCAACCTTAACCCTTCGATGTACCATATCTCGATCGGGGACGTCTCTCCCTTAGCGAAAATAAGAGGTGAGTTCACTTTCGTTTCCAAATCCATCTGAACCTCGTTTACCGTACAACGAACTCGACTGACCTTCGTTCTCTTCCCGTCGCTTATCGTAGACATTCTTCTTTACCCGACGATGCCATGACGAACCCTTACGCGTCTTTCCAACCTCGAGAATCGGAAGAGAGAGAAGAAGAAATGAAACGTGAAGCAACAAAGCGAGAAAACCGTCCTCCTCCAAATCCAAAGATGCGAAACGAGAAGAATGCGAATGACCAGAACCAATGCAAGGGAACGTCCTAAGGGTTGAGCGGGAACTTTGAGAACTCAAGCTTCGAAACCCAGGACGAAAACGAGACGCGTCGAATCAGCTAAGTTCGTTCGGTTCGCTCTCCTCTCGACGAAAAGAGGAAGAAGAGGGAAAATAAAGCTCACCTGCTGCTGGATGAGTCCCGTAAGCACGAGTTCTCGATCGTAGACAGTGACTCCTTTGTCGGCCAGCTGTAAACGAACGAACGAGGAACGGAAGATCAGCGAGAGAACGATGAGCGAGGGAGAGGAGAGAAGGATGTGAGTGAGGAGGGAGATCGACGAACAGGTTTCCACTGATTCTTATCCTTCGCGCAAGAGATGAGAAACTTGTTATCCGGCGCATCCGTGAAGACTGTTGCTCTCGGGATGGCTTTGGAGATCTGCGTCGGCGGCGAGACGAACGGAAACAGCATCAGCGAATTGACTCGAGCCTCGACGCGACCTGACTCGAACTTGAACTTCCTCTCGAAAGAAGAACGAGGTAAGATCGAAAGAAATGGAACTCACCTCCCCACCTGCACTCTCCACCAACCTCTTCATGAGATCATAGTTCGTCTCCACCGATCTCGTCACCCAGAACGATTTCCCAGCGAGCAGTCCTCCCTTGGCCTTGTTGACGACGGCTCGTTTGAGGACTTTGGAGAGGGTCATGTTGAGTTTCTCTTCGTTCTTGGGGTCGGAGAGAAGGTAGGGTTCCGGGTCTGTGTGTCGAAGAGCGATGAGTTGACGAGCGAAGAGGAAGAGATGTGAGCTTTTTGAGGTGAGGGAAAAGAGAGAAAGAGAGAGGAGAGAGAGGAGAGAGAGGAGGAAGACTCACCGAGCAATCGTCCAGCCTCGATTGAAGCCTTGACCCACGACTTGTCCAGAATGAAAGGAACGACAGCCAGAGCAGCGAGGAACTTTTCCGTCCTCGAGATTTCGTCAGTGACGAGGTCTGCAATGCGAAAATTCACCCAGGGATACAATATCCAACAAGCGGAACCAAAGTCAGCTCAGGTCGGGATGCGAAAGGAACGAGAGAGAGAGGGAGGGAGGAAGGAGACGCGACGAACGAGTGCATTGAGCAGCTTCGGAGACCATCTTGCCTCCAAGGGCGCTGAGACCCTGTTGAGATGAAATCAAGTCGAAGGAGAGATGAGTTTGAGTCAGTTGGAGGGGACGATAAAGAAACGAGGACAGAAAAAGGAAGAAGGAGAGAGGGAAGAAGAACTCACGTTGATCTCCTCCGACGAGAGCGTGATCTTGGTCGTGAGAATCTTCGCGATGACTTTGACTGGAGCGTGAGACTTTCCTTTCACAGTTTTCCTCGACGTCGAGGGTCTGCCAGAACGAATGCAACGAGACGAGAAAGGGTCAGCGACCAAGTGGAAGACGAAGCCCGACGCGTCGATCCGAAAGGACTCACGGTGCTGCTCCCCTTTCCTCCTCCTCTTCAGTCTTCCCTCTCGCACTACTCTTCCCTTTCCTACCCTTCACCTTCTCTGGTTGCTCCTCCTCCTCAGCACTACTCTCCCCACCCTCTCCCGCCCCCTCTCCTTCTCCTCCCCCACTCGTCTTCCTCCTCTTCGTCTTCTTCCCAGGACTACTGCTCCTCCCTCCTCCTCCTCCTCCCCCTCCTCTTTCACTCCCACTCTCCCCGTCCCCTCCCGCCGTCCCACCCGACTTCCTCCTCTTGTTGGGATCGGACATCAACGTTCCATTCCTCTTGGACTTCTCGTAGAGCAAGAGATCAGGCATGATGGTCTCGTGGAGGAGTCGTTCAGCGTTGTCGGCTGCTTTTCGTCGAGAGCGAGGAGGGAGGATGGAGGAGGGAGAGACGCCTTGGGTGCTGGTTGCTCGGTGGGGAGTGGAGTTGGAGTTGGATCCTGAGCCTGAGCCTGAGGCAACGGCGTTGGTGTTAGTGGTGGTGCTGCTGGTAGAGGTAGGCTTTTTGGAGGGAGCTTTGGCGGAGGTGGGTTTGGAGTTCGAGTTGGAGGTGGAAGCGTGGGCTTTGGCGGAAGGAGCGGATTTGTTTCGAGGAGGAGGTGGAGCTGGAGGTTGCTGCTGTTCCTCGTCTTCTTCCTCTTCCTCTTCTTCGTCGTCGTCGTCTCCTTTGGGAGTGGAGGAAGGTTCTCGAGAGTCCTCTCGAGTGGGAGCGGCGCGTCGAGGAGAGGAGGAGGGTTTCTCGGAGGCGATTGTTCGAGAGGATTGACCTTTGAGGGCTGAGGTCGAGGTAGCTGCTTTGGTAGAGGTGATTTCCGACGATCCAAGGTCACCGAAGACGTCCGAGGTGGCTCGAATTGGAAGAGGAGCAGCGAGAGAGGAGGCTGAGGGGTTGGTGAGGTTGGGGTTCGACTTGGATTGAGACGCGACGAAGGTCGACCTCTTCTTTGGTTGTTGCGGCTGCTGCTCCTCCATCTCCACGTCCTCCTGCTGCTCCACGGCCTTGGCCTTCTCCTTCCCCTTCCCCTTCGACTTCCCGATATCGGCCGTCTCAGAAAGCATCTCGTCCTCCTCCTCCTCTTCCTCGTCTTCAGCAAGCTGCATCTCGACATCTCCTCTCTCCTTCCCACTCGCTCCACTCGGCACGACCAATCCATCCTCAACCTCCATCGCCTCGTCCTCTTCCTCCACCAGCTCCTCCTCGCGAGCAGGTCGCGTCCATCGTTCGAGATCGGCGTCGACGAGTCCCTTCATGGCGATGATGGGCTGAGCGCTGAGTCCGTGTGCGTCGATGGAGAAGAGAGGGTCGGTGGTAGGATTGACGAGAGCCCAGCGAACGAAGCAGGCTTCGAGCCAGTGATGGTTGACGAGAGTGAGACTCCAGGATCGAGCTTTGGCAACTTTGGCTCCTTGGTCGCTGTAGAAAGGGAAGAGAGCGACGAGAAAACGCATCAGCATAAGGTCTCTTCGACGCGAAGGAAAGGAGGGAAAAGGGACGAACTTGGCAGCGATAACATGCGTGTTCTTTTTCCCCATATCGGCAGTAAACCTTCCTCCCATGAGATCGATGAGCTTCTTGATGTACTCCCTCGAGTCTCCAGTGTAGTTCGTCACGGTCATGTTCTGTTTTCGGCGAACAAAAGAGACGCGTCAGAAAAAAGCTCGTCGAGCGTGAGAACGAAGGAGAACGACGACTCACGAATCCAGCAAACTCAGGGATCGTATCATCCGGGAGAGGGTAGTGAAGAAGATGCAGTTTCGGATCGACCCATTTCTTCGTGAGGCAAACTTCGTAGAGCCAGGCGACGGTAGCGATGGTCTTGTCTCCTCGAACGGCCTGATTTCCGACGCGAAGAGAAACGAGCAGGGTCAGCTCGTCGTTCCCTATCCTTACATTCCTCGATCAAAGCGAAGGAAGAGAAGGATCACTCACAGCGTTATACGAACTCCCCGACCTATACTTCGTAATGAGCACGTTACACTCCCCAATCAACCTACTCCCCTCCTTCCCTTCCAACACCTCTCCACTCGCCCTCCGGACCATCCCTTTGATCCCCTCCAACCTCATCTTCTCCATCTCCAACGACTCGGAGAACACAATCTTCTTCCCCTTGAGCGTCTCGCTCGTATCGTAGCTGGTGGGAGGAGCAGGTTTGGATGTATCGCCGTAGATGTCGTGGCGAAGGAGGTCGCGTTGAGAGGGACGAAGGTCGGAGGGGATCTTTTGAGGGTTGCCGGCGAGGATGGGAGGATTGGGCCAGCAGTAGGGTTCCTCTCGGACTCGGACGCCTTTGGTGAAGCAGTCATCGACCCTGTATGCGCAGAGAAAACGAAGCAAACATGAGTTTGAGCGAAGGAAGAGAGAGGGAGAGGGAGGAAAGACGAGACGAACCAGTGAGGCAACAAAACCTGCAACCCAGGTCCAGCGTTATCGATTCCAGTCCTGTACATCTCTCCTTCCGGCGTCTGACATAGCAAATGAGACACCTCCGTCGTGAGGTGAGTCTTGGTCGATCCCCCGAACGCACTGATGGCTGAGAAGATAGCGTCTCGATCTCCCGTGGACATCTATCGCCCATCGGGAGAGGCTCGCATCAGTTTCTCTCTTCAGGATGAGAGTATAAGAAGAGGGAAGATAGGAGCTCACCTCATCGGACACGCATACACATACACCCGAGAAGTAGAGCTTGGGATCGGGCGAGAAGTGCTGAGGACTGTGGGAGGGGAAGGAGGAAAGGAACGAGCTCATCACTTCCTTCGCGTCCGTCCATCGTTTGCTCCCATTCCCATAGATACGAAAGGATAATAGCACTCACTGCAACCACTTATCACACCTCGCAATCCTCTCCAACCAACGCGTCTACAAACAAAAACCCCACCCCGAAAAAGGTCAGGTCAGCTCGTTGCTCGTCTCCTTCCCTCCCTCTCCACCACCGTTCCCTCTCCTTCTCCTTCCCTCCCATCGCATTCAACTCACCGTAACGACCCACTTCCTCTCCCCATCCCCTGTCCCCTTCCCCTTGTTCAACTTCATGATCCCGTCATACTCTGCAAAGTTGATCGTATCCGAAACGACCAAGGTCACCTTGTTCAGATCGAACCGAGCTTGCCACGCTCCTTCTTCTGCTCCTTCGGCGGGTGGTGGCGGTGGAGGAGGGCAGGGTTGAGCGCCCTTGAGAAGGAGGAGGGAGGAGATCTATTTATCCGGCCAGAGGAGGGTGCATATAGTCAGCTATTGAAGAAGAGGAGGAGGAGGAGGGAAGAGGGAGGAGGAGGAGGAGGAAAGAGAGTGGACGAACGACTTCTTTATCTGCTGCTAGACCTGCGAGGGATTCTTCAACGATGTAGAAGACGACGGAGGCAAAGTCCGAGGATGGGTGAGGTGGAGGATCGACCATCCGAGAAAGAAAAGGAAGGAAGGAGGGTGGGTGTTGGAGTTGGAGGGAGGGAAGGGAAGGGAGAGGCGCGACTTTGGAGCTTGATTTCGAGACGGTTCGGCTCGACGCGACGAGAAAGCGAGGGACGCGTCGTTTTCCTTCCAGAAAATTTCACTTTTCCCCCCTCGATACACCAGGAGAAGCAGACAAATACAATCCAAATCCAACCTGGTCGTTCTACTCCTCAAAACACGTCGATCACACGACAGACAAGCGAAAGAAAAAAGCACGCGTCGTCGTCGTCGTTTGAGAAACAAAAAAAAGAGGCAAAGTCGTTACAAAGAGCAAGCCGAAGCGAGTGAGTGAGGTAGATAGAGAGGGATTGATGATGCGCGCGCGTCGGGGGTATGTATGTTAGGACAGAGGGAGAGAAAGGGAAATGCAAGGTGGAAAGGTCAAGGAGAGACGAGACGAGACGACGGGTGAGATCAAGGAAGGGAAGGTCCACAAGTACAACGAAAGAGCAAGACCGGAACGCAAAAGAAAGGAAGGAAGAAAGCAAGAAGCAGAAAACGATGCAGAAGCAACGGGAGAGAGAGAGAGAGAGAGAGAGAAGCAACCCCAAAAAACAGAAACCCCGATCGACGCAGAGCCTCACTCACTCCTTCGTCCCCTCCTCCTCCTCCGGCAACTCCAACACCACCCCTTCAACCCTCAACCACGCCACATACTCCATCAACCATCTAACCTGCTCGTACGTCTCTATAGCCTTCAAACTTCTCCTCCTCCTCAACACCGCAATCACCCTCTCCACCGTCGCGTAATCTTCCATCTCCCCTATCCTCCTCATCCATTCTTCCCTCTCCCTCTCCCTCTCCCCACCACCAGCAGCTCGACCAAACGTCCCACCGTTGAAGTTGGCGCTGGTGCTGGGAACGAAGTTGACGTTAGAGAAGCGAGAGACGGGTGAGGGAGGAATGATGAGACCCATTTTGATCGCCCAGGATCCAGCGACGATGGATGCTCTACCTACACCTCCTCGACAGTGGGAGAGGACGTCGATTCCTTGGAGGGTGTAGGTTCGGATGATGTGGGTTATTTGGGCGTCGAAGGTGGGGAGGGAGGTTGGGGTGAGACCTTCGGGCATGGGGATTCTGAGTGATGAGCGAGCGTGTGAAGGAGGGAGAGAGAGAGAAGAGGGGGCGAGCGAGGAGGGTGAAGTTTTCGAGGAGGAGGAGGAGGAGGAGGAGGAGGAGGAGGAGTATTCGAGCAAGGGAAGGGTGAAGGAAGAGAGAAAGAGAGAAAGAGTGGAAGAGCGCGTCAGTTCCAGTCCAGTCTTCTCTCCTCCCTCCCTACCTCGCTCGTTTTCATTTCCTCTTGTTCAAAACGAAACTCACCTAATCACATCCAACCCCACCAACTTTGCGTTCCTCGCGTACTCCTCGAACGGAGCTCCCAGGTAACTCAACTCTTCGTCGTCCAGGCAGCTGTGAACAAAAAACCAACCGGCGAGAACCAGAGCCTGTCAGCGTCGTTTCCTCTCTCCCTCCCTTGTCTGCCACCCTCCCTGCTTCTTTTTGAAGCAAGTTTTCAGATGCTGGGGACTCACCAAACCACACACCCAACTCCCAACCCTCTAATCCTTTCCAAATCCACCTTCAAATCCCTACAAATCGCTCCCCTTCCCTTCACCGGTCCCGTCAACCTAACCTTCTTCCCCGGACAACTACTCAGCAAAAAGTTGCCCACCTTCCCAACAACCTTCCTTCTTCCTCCGTTGATGTTGGTTTGGGAATCCCCGGTCTCGAGTGTGGGAGTGGGAGGAGGAGCGTTATCGACCGAGGGAGCGGAGAGGGAGAGGAGGTAGAGGTCGAGGAGAGGAGGGAGTCGGAAGGGTTGCATGGGTTTTTGAAAGGTTTCGATTGAGATTGTGTGAGGGGAGATGGAGGATGGGGTTGGACTGGGTGGGATGAGTGCGTTGGTGGTGAGAGGGGAGGAGGTGTTGGTGTCGGTGGAGGAAGCGAAGCCTGGTGGAGGAGGTGAGGGAGGGAGGTGGATGGAGAGGAGAGGGTTGAGGAGGGGGATGTAGGAGGGTGGGATGAGGATTGAGATGCTTGAGAGGAAACGACGAAGAAGGGTTAGAGGTCAGTTTGGGGAAGAGAGGAGGGAGGGTGGAGGAGGAAGATGAACCAACTCACTTGATCGGATGAGAATCACTCGTCTTCACAGCCTGAGCTACAACCACATGATGCTGCTGCTCCACCCCACTGTTCTCCTGCTGCCTGCTAGCATAGTCTCCTCTTCCAACTTCGATTGAGGAGAACACCGCTGCTACCGGCCGAGCGATGGGTCCGTTCGAGTTCGAGGTCGACGTCGCGAGAGGTAGGTGGTTCGACGGAGTTGGTGAGGGTTGGGACGATGGAGGAGTAGGGAAGGGAACGACGAGCTGATCCTGCATAGCTTGTAAGATTTGATCCTCTACTGCCACAGCCGCTCTGATCTTGCTCTCTTCCTGATCTCCTCCTCCTTCGACCTCAAGCTCGTCGCTCACGAGCGTCCCTTCCAACCCTTCCTCCTGCTCCAAATCCCTCGGAGGAGTCCGTCGTCCACCCATCTCCCTGCTCTCCTCGTCCCCCATACACCCATTCTTGTCGTTGCTGCTGCTCGTCGAAGGCGAAGGAAGAGAGTCGGTGGTGGTTGAGCGGTTGAGGTGGTCGTTCGCGCGCTGCTGCTGATTCGCACAGTAGTCTTCGAAGATGGCTTGTTTCGACATGACCTCCTGGACGTGCGAAGGGAGTTGGATGGAGAGAGGAACGTAGTAGAGTCGGGAACCTGTAGGGACGCCATGGTGGACCGAAAGAAGATAGAGAAAGAAAGAGAAGGAGGGGGAGATAGGGGGAAGAGAAGAGAGGGACGGACGGGAGGAAGAGGGGGGAGCGAACGAGAGAGCGAGGTCAGCATTTCTCTCTTTTCTTCAGCCCTCAAAAGAGGAGAGCGAGCATACACGGATGTATGCGCTTTTCCAGAAGATTAGATGCTGACCTTTATCTCCCCACTTCAATCGATTATACTCTGACTTGTGATGCTGAGAAGCCAGCACACTCCAACCCTCCGCCTCCTCGACCTGCTTCCTCCTCCGACGTTCCTCCTCAGCAGACAGAGGGTACCCTTGCTGCCATTCTCCTCCACCCGTCGGCTGCTGCGGGATCACCTGAGGAAGAGGTGAGGGTTGCTGATGCTTCTCTGCGGGTGCTTGAGGGGAAGCAGGCGACTTGAAGAGAGGAGCGGAGTTGAACGAGCGAGGGTTGGGGGGGTTGCTGCCGTTGGGAGGGGAGGAGGAGTGGGGAGAGTGAGGAGAACGGTGCTGCTGGGTCAGGTAACGAGTGGAGTTGATTATGGTTGTGGACATCTGCGTAGAGACTTCCTCCTTTGGGTAGCAGAAGAGAGAAGAGGGAAGAAGGAGGGTGCGCTTTCGCCTTGGTGGGGAAAGAGTGGAGAGGCGCAGGCGAGAGACCCTCTTTTTATTTGGTCCCTTTGACTTCTTCCCTGAGAAAATGCTTTCTCTCGGTAGCTCAAAGGCAGCTCCTGATGCTAGAAAAACTTCCGAGCTCCAGGAAGAAGCACCTCGCTGCTCATTCCAGGTTTTGTTTTGCTTCCCGGTCCGACCTTTCCCTTTCTCCTCTCCGGTTACTCCTTCTCTTCTCGAGCAGTCTCGACCCTTCGCGTGTATGAGAGGGAGTGGATCGGGGGGGTATAGATAGGGCGAAAGAGCGATTTGGAGTAGGTATGTGATCTACTGGGTGATGTTGAAGCGAAGTGGAAACAAATCGAAAAACAAAAGCGCGTTCAAACAAAAAAAAAAGACGAGCTCGACGCGTCCACCCTCGAAGGAGCCAAGTAAGCTACCCTACCCTAGGCGAACCTAGCCAACCTCCTCCTCCTGATCTCCTCGGGGCTCAGCACCTCCTCTTCCTCCTCCTCCTCTTCTTCCTCGTCGCCTCCCTTCGCTCCCGAGCTCGTCGACGTCGAAGCTACAGCCGCCGCTGAAGGAGGAGCAGCCGCCGCTGAAAAAGGAGGAACGAAAGGTTTAGGGACGACTTTGGGAGCCGGACTCGTCCATCCTTCAGGCATCCCTTCCATCGAAGCCTTCAGCGCTCGTTGAAGTTCCGCGTCCTCGTCGTCGTAGTCTCGATCTCCTCCTCCTCCAAACTGACCTCCTCCTCCGCCGAAGTCGTTCATGTCTCCGTAATCTCCACCGAGGAAAGGATTGTTGGGTTGTTGCTGTTGAGAGACTGGTGCGAGGGGTGGTGAAAGGGGCTGAGCTTGTTGAGGTTGAGGTGAAGGAGGAAGGGAGAAGTTGGATTCGATTTCCTCGTCTTCATCGTCGTCCTCGACCGGTTCATCGTCCTCCTCCTCTTCCTCTTCGTCCTCATCTTCCTCGCCGTCAACCTGCATAGCTCTCCTGGCCTCCCTAGCCTCCTCTCGTTCCCTCTTCTTCCCGTCCCGGATGGAAGCCTCGATAGCCCGACGCATCTGCTCCTCGTCTTCGTCGTGGCGCGTTCGTTGTCGAGTAGGGAGAGCGGCGACGGGTCGAGAGGAAGGGCCGGAGCCTGAGGCGGCTGCTGAGGAACCCGAAGAGGAGAGATTTCGGTCGTCCTCGAGAGCTGAAGGGTCGCCTTGTCGTCGAGGTCGTCGCGATCCTGATCCACTGGCGGCTGATTCTGTACGCTCGTCGACTTGAGGAACGTTTCCACTCCTGGAGGTTCCCTGAGATCCCAGTCCTCCTCTCCCAAGACCGCTCCCGCTCCCATTCGCAACAGCAGCAGCGTCGCCTCCGAAACCTCCTCCTCCGAACCCGCCTCCAGCCATGTCCATGTCGAAGTCTCCTCGAAGAGCAGCTGCTTGTTCACGTTGGAACTGTTGGAGACGAGCTTGAGATCGGGCGAGGGAGAGAGCGACGGGATCTTCGACGGCAGGAGGAGGCGAGGGCTGATGGGAGGGGTTGGAGGGGGTTCCCGGCGACGAGTCGGCCATGGACGCGGCGAGAGCTGCTTGGAGGGCTGCATCTTCGTCTGAGGACGGAGGAAACGAAGAAAAGGGATGTAACCTCTGATCAGTCTCGAGTTCATCTCCGACGAACGTCGAAAAAGATCTGCCTCGCGAGCAAGAAGACGCGTGGATAGACGAGAGAGCTCACCTTCGAAATCTCCACCACTCGCTGCCCCTGAGAACCCAGCACTTCCATCACCACCACTCCCACCACCCAGCCTCTGACCAGATCCGCGGAACAACGAAGAAGACGAGTTGGTTTCTCGGTTGGGAGGACCCAGACGAGCAGCGACCTCGTCGGCGGACGTGTTGGGAAGAATCGACTCGCCGGCCGCGATGGAAGCGGGAGCTTGAGGAGTGAGAGGTCGAATCACGAAGACCGAGTAGCCTTCATCCTCGGCTGACTTGATCACCATCGAAAGGTAGGTTCCAGAAATCCCTGAGAGACGGAAAAAGCGGAACGTCAGCTCTCGCGGCGGGCTTCGAGCTCACGAGAAGCAGAAAGGGCGAACATTGAGGCGTAGGGAAGAAGCTGTTGAGGTTGTACCATCGTTCCGACTTCTGGCCGAAACGTCGAAGGCAGAACCAGTGGGATTGGAGGTTGAGGATGTAGGCTTCTTGCTCTCTGGACGAGCGAAAGAAGGGAGATGGGAGTCAGAGGCAGGAGACGGTGAGCTCAAGCTTGAGTTCGAGGACCAAGGAGAGGCTGAGAGTCAACCGTTGGGAGGTGAGAGGACTCACTCAGGCTTGTCCCACTGATCTGCCATATCCTCGCTTCTCCATCGAGCCAGAGAGAGATTCCAGACTTGGACGCATCGGTCGAGAACTGGTGAGGGTGAGAAGCGGGAGGAGGCGGAGGGAAGCGGAGGGAAGGGAAGGTCGACTCAAGCTTGCCTTCTTTCTAGCACCAGAGAAGGACGTACCTTGAACGCTGAAGAAGCCTGAGGATCAAAATGAAAAGCCGAAGTCAGCTAGTAGTATCGAAGTCCGGACTATAGATACCAGACTCACCTGAATCGTCCATGTTGACGCTCTGCCCTCGATCCTCATCCAACTCAGCGTTCTCCTCCTCGTCGAGCTGTTTTGCGATCTCCGCCATGTCGGTAGGCTGGAAGTACCTCCCTTGGAGAAGGTTGTTGAGAGCATGCTCTGAGGGTGTAAGTGAGGTCGAAGTAGAGCGAGTGAAGATAGAAGAACGGCCGGAGACGAAGGGAGGGAAGGGAAGAGGAAGGGAGGGACGTGTCAGCTCGCGAGCTCAAGATCACCCGCCTCTAGCTTGCTCTCGAGCTGCCGCATGTCCATGGCTCTTCGAGATCGGGAAGAATGAGAAAGTAACTCACGACCACACATCTGCGAGTCCGACTCTTGCGTCTCGTGGTAGATTCCTGAAGGAGAGGAGAACGGAAGGAGGAGATGTGGAAGGTGAGCGAGTGTCTTCGTGGAGATCCAGACTTCCTCGCCTCCTCCGAAGACGACCGAGCGAGATACACTCACTTGGGACGAGATCCATGTTGACCCAAGGTGTTTGGTTCAGATTGGACGTAGTAGAGGGAGGCGGAAGCAATCCGAGCGAGCGAGGAGGATGGAAGTTGGAAAGAAGGAAGCATTGGGTTTTGGGTCGTCATGAAGGCGAAGTTTGAACTCCGATCTCTTCCTTTTTCGGCAGAAATTTTGGCAAAGATGTGAGACCAGGAAGCTGGCTCACTCTCCATTTCAGACTTGACTTTACGATTTTGCATGATGGACGAGATCGAGCGGCGACTCAAAAGCACTCGCCCTCAGCCGAAAGTGAGCGAGCTCATCGAACTCCAGATCGTTTCTCGCTTACATATCAACCAAATCTTCGTCTTTCCTCGTGAAATGAGAGCACAAGCTCTGCTCTCAACTCTCACCTTCTCTTCACTCTCTCAAATCCCTCTCTCATCCATGAGCTCAACCGCTACCACCTCCAAAACATGGGAGGTGAGTTGAGCGCTCTTTCCAGCCTTCATGCTCCTCCTTTCCTTCTTCAGCTCTCCTTTCCTTCGCCCTGACATCTTGCTTGCTCGTTGTTCACAGGCTCTAGGCCCGTTCCCCCTCGGTACTCGAGAACTTCCCTATCTGAGCTCTCCTCTCGCATCCTTCACCAAAGAAGACCAAACAGAAGAGGATCTCTTTCTTGATCTGAAGTTCAAGGAGGGGACGAGCGAGTTTCCGAGCTCGTACGCTGTTGATGGGAAAGCTAGCTGGGGTAGATTCGAAGAAGATCAGGCTGGATGGGTAGAGATTGCATGGGAAGGGGTTGAGTGAGTGCTGTAGATCTTCGTCTTCAGTGGAAGCCACGGAGGGTGAGCTCATTTGACTTGGGCTGATCATCTCCCTCGTCCCTTTCTCGCCTTTCCTTCTCCTCCAGCTGGGCTCAACTTCGTCGAACGGAAGGATGGGCTTCTCTACAGTACCTTACTCTCCTTCGAACCACTCTCACCGTCACCGGCTCCTCCTCCTCGCCCATCCCGGTCAACCTCGATCTTACTCAGGCTCACTCCTTCGCCATCGTCCCCAAGTCTCCCTCTTCGACTTCCTCTTCCTCCGACAGCGCCACACAATGGCACACGGGAGACATATACACCTACTCCGACTTCCAGGCTCCTACTGGTGGATTCCCGAGCCAGCTCACAGGGTGGGTGGAGGAGCTCGAGGCAGGAGAGTACTGGATCATGGTTCGAGGGCTTTACGAGACGAGTAAGTACGCGACCTCGCCTCCTGCTCGCAGCTCTAAAATGTGCTGAATACAAACCTTTGTCTCCCAGGAATGTTCGGTGATCCTAAGGAGTCGTCGCCGAAGATCAAGTTCAGGTTGGGCGTCGAAGCCGTCTCTTTCTCCCCTGTTGTCCTGGGAGTTGAGGACGCTCAGATCGGTCTCCCGGACGTCTTACATGGGTGGTTGATCGGAGAGGTAGCGGGGATTGCTCTTCGAGCTGGTGGTGGAAAGGAGGGATCTACGGTCGAAGGCGTCGAGCTCGTCGAGAAGATCGAGGTGAGTTTGACGCGTTCAGACCACTTTCTTTCGCTCACCCGCCCGCATGGCTTGATCCTGACTTTCTGGCCATTCGGTTCTTCGTATCAGGGACTCACCATCTCGCTCTACCCATCGCTGTCTCCTATCATTCTACTTCCATACCAAAAACGACCTCTCGCTCTCTCGATCAATCAATCCTCTCCTCTCCCTTCGAGCCTTACCTCCCTCACTCTTCGCATCACCCTCGCTTCCTTCGACGCCTCCGCATCTCCTCTCGTCGTCACGCTCCCTCTCGCTCACCGCTCACATTGGTCCTCCAACTCCACCTCCTACCCCGCTCTGCGATACACCTACCTCGACTCCGATCTCACAGTTCAATACGCCATGACTCAACCGCCCCTCCTTCCCTCCGACGGAACGACATCGGCCGTCATCCTCGCTACCCACGGAGCCGGAGTGGAGACAAGCAGTCCCTTCTGGACTGAAGCATTGGGAGAACGAAGGAAAGGATTGGGCTGGGTCGTCTTCGCGACGGGGAAGACGCGTGAGATTGTTTTCCTCTTTTCCTCTCCACAAAGCTCTGGCCTGACTTCTTCCTCTCTCTTCTCCTCATTGCATCTAGCCTGGGGATACGACTGGCACGGAGCAAGCGCCAAAAGCGTTTTCTCAGCTCGAAAGGCTCTGGGTCCCATCGTCCTCGCACTGGAGAAGAAGTCGAGGAGGAACGTCGACGACGAGCACTGGGGAGTTTCGGACAAGACCTTCCTCGTCGGTCACTCCAACGGAGGTCAGGGAGCTTCCTATCTTCTCGAACGATATCCCGACGAGTTCCTTGGGAGCGTCTCGGCCGCTGGATACCTCAAGATTCAGTCCTACGTCGCGTACACTCAGTGGGCGTCCTCCCACACGATCGATCCTTCGCTTTGGGGGATCCTCGTGTCGTCGCTGGCTTCTTTCGAGAACGATCTGCATGCCTCCAACGCGGCACATTTGCCCTTCATGCTTGTTCATGGCACGGAGGACGATAATGTGAGCTCTCTTTCTTCTCTGTCGATCTCGCACTTCCTTCCTTTCACGAACTGACACGCGCTCTTTCCTTATCCGAACAGGTCCCTGTTTGGCATTCGAGAGAGCTCAAGTCCCTCGTGGATCGCTGGACTGGGAATACTTCATCGGTCGTGTGAGTCGACTTCTCTTTCTCCCTTCGCGTCGTCGACTCTGGAACTGACCGATGCGATCTTTCCTTTCCCTTCTTCATCAGCCTCCACGAGATCCCGAACGAGTCCCACTGGTTCAACGGGATTGTATCGTCTCCCACGGTTCGATCCTTCCTCGACGAGCACCTCCTTCGGCAGGGACCTCCCAAGGACGCCTACTTCAGGGAGGGATTCACTCTGACCGTCGCGAATGTCGACGAGGTTGGATCTAAGGGAGGATGGAAGATCCTCGAGTTGAATCAGCCTGGGAGGTAATATCTTGAGTTTCCGAAGAGTCTCTAGAAGGGGGGAAGAAGAAGAGATAACTGATCGTTCTCATCTTCCTCGCGTCCATCCTCTCAGACTCGCTCGACTGCAGGTCTCTCCTCTTCGTGACAACGACCTCTCGACTCTTCGCATCAAAACAACCAACACTCGTCGGGTCTCCTTCTCTACACCCATATCCTTCAACCTCGCCTCTCCTCCTACCCACCTTCAGATCGATTCGACCGTCCTCTCCCTTCCTGCTCAACTTTCAACCTCGATGTGCATCACTCTCTATCGACCAACCCCTTCTTCCTCCTGGACCATTCTCAACTCCTCCCTCATCTTCACTCCTCCTCGAGTCTCTGGTCCCATCATTCGTATCCTCACTTCGGAAGGACCCCTCGTCCTCGTCGTTCCATCCCTGCAGTCGACTCAGGAAGTCGAGATCGCCAAACGGATCGCTCACGACGCTTTCGTCTACGCTCGTCTCGACGCCGATATCTTGAGCTCGGAAGAGGCCGAGAGGAGAGTAGCCGGGGGTGGAAAGGGGCTGGAGGGAAACTTGGTGGTCATCGGAGGCTGGAAGAATGAGTTCGGGAGGTCGTTGAACTCGACAGCTGGTGAGTCGCGTCTCTCGACCCTTCTTCGCGGCCGATTTTCTCGACTGAACCTCCTTCGGCTCCCTCTCTCTCCCATTCTTCAGTATCTTTCCTGGCTTCCGAAATATTCTCGGTCGCTACCTCCTCTGGACCAAGGACTTTCGATCCCCGAAACTCACCTTCAACCGGTCTCCTCTCCCTCCACCCTCACCCAACCAACCCACGCGGTCTCGCTCTTCACCTCGCTGGAACCGACTCAGCTGGTCTGGAGCGGGCGTTCAGACTCTTCCCAGTTCGAAGTACGTTTCTATTCTTTCGTCTCGACGCGACTCGGCGAAAAAGTCTGAGGTCCTGACGTTTCTTCTTGATCCTCTTCTTCTCTGCCATTCAGCTGGTACACCGCTCCCCGACTGGATTGTTATCGGTCCTCAGGCAGACTGGCAAGGAGCAGGAGGAGTGGAAGCTGCTGGGTAAGTCTGGTTCTTCGCAAGGAAACGCTGTCCGGTCGAGAAGACGACGCGTCTCGGGTTTGGTTTCCGTCGTCGCTGACCTTGTTGTTTCTTCCCTCGTTCAGGTTCTTCGGCTCAGATTGGACCTACAGCGAGAGTATGTCTTGGACCTCTTGATTTTGATGAGTCTTGTTTCTCTGCTCTCCAACACGAAGGTTTGAAAAGCCGCAACGCCTCGACTTCTTTCAACAACCTTTTCGCCTTTTGATCTTCTTTTACGCCGCTCCGGCTCGTCTAGTATTAAAGTACAGGGATCAATACAACTCCCTTCCCTTCATTGCAGTAGCTGCCGCAAGTCTAGCTTTCTTGAAAATCCGTCACAACTCTTCCTCGATCCTCGACAGTGCTGACTCATTCTTCAGCTTCTACTGCAGCGAGATTTCGCCCAAGATATCACCAAACTCGCCTCATTTATCTGGAAGAAGCTAGACGCTGGTGAGATCTTTCTCCAAGACCGGAGAGAAGAAATAAACAACAACAGACGGTCACCTTCGCAGGCTCGCTCGACTCGCTTCTTCCCACCCAACCCCTTCTTCCTCCCCCTCACCATCCTTCCTTTTCGATCCTTCAAGACGATTTTCCCTCTCAAGCCCCTCGTTCCCCTTCTCTTCCTAGCCTCCTTCTCGACCGCTACCCCCAACATGGCTGGTGAGTCCTGTCGTCGACTCGGAGCAAGCCGTGGAGGAGGGAGAGCTCGCTTGTTTGGGAGAAGGGAGGAAGGAAGGAAGGAAGGAGGAAGGATTGAAGCTGACCTTGCTCTCTGTCTTTACTTGTTCAGGCAAGAACTACATCATCACCTTCGCTCAGAGTGCTAAGACTCCCGAGATTGAGAGCTTGTACCAGGATCTCGAGTCTCAAGGTGAGAGAGAGCTCAGCCCCATCGCTTCAATCTCCCTTCCTTCCACCTCTTCTCCCTTCCATCCCTCTGGGACTCTCTTCGCGAACTCGAGAGCTGATCCGATTATATTCACCCTCGCTTCGCATCTGCCAGGATCCCACATCTCCAAGAAGGCCCACGAGTCAGGTTTGTTCACCTTCGTCTTCGCCTTCCTTCCTTCGTTCCACACTCAACCTTCACTCCTCTCATTCTTCAGTCATCATGAAGTACTCCGTTGCCACTCTCGAGCCAGCTATGCTTCAGAGCCTCAAGGGTAACAATATTATCGAGTCTATCGGTGAGTGCCTTCTCCTGCAGCGATAGCGCTCGAGCTCGAAGCTGACCTTCCGCCGTTCCCTCCCTCCGTCAGAGGAGGACAGGCAGGTCTCGGTCTCCCCTATCCCTGGAACCCACTCCGAGACCTCCTAAAGCTCGCATTTCCTTTTTTTGCTATCTTTCACGATCTACTATGACCTGTCACTCTGCCAGTTTCATATCCAGGATCTGGCGAGAGAGCTAGCTCGACGAGATTAGCGAGGACGGTCAGCGACGTGAGTTCGTCTTTCTACCCATGTCCTTTCTTCTTTTCATCGGATCCGAGTAACAGCTGCTAATAAAGCCCCCTTCTTTCTGCCTCTCAATCTAGAAGGTCTGGTTAAGCGCTCTGAAGGCCGTATATCCGCTTTGACAAGAAAGAACGAGGACGACTCGAACCACGATATCCCCTTTTCTTGCTCTTTGTGCGAGATCTGCCGAGATCTGCTTCATTGCCTGGTTACATGGTACCATCTTACTCGTGAGAGTATTCGGTGAAGGCGAGAGGAGAAAGGAGGAGATTGGGCGAGTCGCGACGCGTCGAAAGTAGACCGTCCTCTCTTCCCTCCTCTCCTTGCGCGCAGCTGACTCTCTTCCCCTTCTTTCTTCTTCTCCTTAACGCATATTCTTCTAGATATTTTACTGGAAGGTAGGTGTGGAAGCAATCTGCTCTGAGGGAGGCTTTCCCTGAATCAGGAACGAAGGAGTCCGAGCTGAAGCCCCTCCTCTCGCGAATCTCCAAGAAGTCTGCTCCCTTCCTTCCAACCACCACACACTCTTTTGGACTGTATATATATCTCACATCATAGCTACGCCGGGTTGTGGGGCGGGGAGAGGGGCGGGTGGGTGGTGGGGGGAGAGAGGAAGGAGAGAGGGACGGAGGAGAAACGCAACGAACGTGAAAGAGCTGAAGCTGACTTCGTTGCTTTCTTCCTTCCTTCTTCTTTCCTCCAGCTTTATCTACTCATTACCAACCTTAATCCATCCCTTCCTTCGCACGATGACTCTCGTTCCACGCTTCCTCCTCGCCCTCGATTCCTTCCTCTTCTTCTCTGCGACGGCGTTCGGTCAAGCTCCAGCCGTTCCTTCGCAGACTTTGAAGCTCTCAGAGGTGAGTGCATATCCTCAACTTGCTTCAAAGGATACAGCTTACCTTCCTTCTCGTTCGACTCGCAATGACACAGATACCCGCTCTTGTGAGCTCAGATCTCTATCAGAAGGGCGTCAGGAACGAAGCAACGAAGCTGACTTCCTTCCTCCTCCTCTTCCTCCCCATACCCCGGTGTTCAATCTCAAGTGCATCAACACCTGTGCAGCATACAACGAAACCGTCAACGGTATAACCTGTGACACGATTACTACCTACAACTGTGAGTTGACGGTCTCTGCAGTACCCGCCTCTTTCCCTCTCGGCGAGCTGATCGGTAAACTTCACGTCCTCCAGGCTTCTGTACTCCTCTCTTTCTCGCATCGGAAAGATCGGTTCGCATCGTCTTCCTCATCTAACTCCCTCAACCCACAGTAATTGCTCTCTCGGTCCTAATCACAACTCGCTGTCGCTGACCTTTTCCGGTTTCTTTTTCGCTCCAGTGCGCCGAGTGCTTCTTCGTGAACGACCCTCTCGGCCTACTCGTGAACCATATTGGTGCTACTCCTGATGCCTACGAAGCAGCCAGCGGCCTCTACTGGTTCGTTCTCCCTTCTCTCTTCCTCGTTCACTCACACCCTGTCTCTTCCATCTTGCCGATTTTTCTCTGACGAGCTCATCGTTGTTCTCCTCCCTTTTCTTCAGTGATAACCTTGCTGGGAAGATGATCTCGTCGACGATCTCCCTACTCTCCACAGCATCCGTCGCCTCGGTCTCGGCAGCATCCCAACAATCGATCTGGAGAGCTTCAATCCTCCTCGAGCAGTCGCAGGCTTCAGTTCCCACGATCACTGCCCCTCCTTCCATCTCCTCACGCTCGCCGATACCCTTCACTCAACTGTCTAAGGGCTCGAACAACGTCGCGTGAGTCTCTCCTTCGCGAACTGAAATGGGACGAGACGCGTCGGACTCGGAGCCAAGAACTGATCGGTTGCCCGACCTTGCTCGTTCTACCAGCGCCATCGCAGGAGAAGTCGGAGCTGCCGTCGGTATTCTCGTCTTAGCGGGAGTGATTGCCTTGATCATCTACCTCCGGAGATCCAAGAAGAGGAAGGAGGAGGAGCACGCGGGATTCGAGAAGTGAGTTTGCCGCCGCGTCCTCTCTCTATGCTCGCTTCTCCAAAGTTCGAACTGACCTGGACGAACCGCCTCTATAATCCCTTCAAATATGCCGTCGACTCCGGAGCTCCAACTCCCAATCTCGACAGCATGCGACCCATTTCCGTGAGCTTTCCTCCTCCTTTTCCTTTCCTCCTCCTTTCCCATTCTCGCCTCGAAACGAGCTCCTACCAACACGAAAACTGTATTCTCATCTGCTCTTTCAGTACTTCGCTCCCCCCGTGGTAGTCTCCCACATCAACCTCGAGAACGACGGCTACCACCTCGCTCCGCTTCACTCCCCCATCCCTCCTCCTCCCGACTCCACCTTCGAGTCTTCCTCCTCGTCCGGCTCGCATCAACGAATGAGCGTTGTCTCTCCCTCTATGACCGCTAAATCTCTCGAAGCAAGGGAGGGACTGGACCGAACGTTGCGAGGGAGGGAAGCTCGACGATGGGAGAAGGGTCAGCTCCTCCTGCTTACTAGACTCGCTGGGAGCGCTTTCGCTGCATATTCCATTTCTCACTCACTTCTCTTTCCTAGCCCTCTGTATGTAATCGTATCATCTCCATCCTCACCTACTCTCGTTCTTCGCTCCAGACTGTTTTTTTCATTCGTTGCTCTCTTCTCCCTTCTTTTTGCTATTGTACATATACCAGCAAACCTCATTCGCCCTCTCATGGAGTACATTACAAAATTCTAGTACCATCACACTCTATCTTAACTCCCTCTGATACCTTTGAAAGAAGACGACTTGCGTTCAAAAGATCGACGCGTCTTTTTTTCGAACTTCGTTCCTCCCTCGAACCATTCTTTCCCAGAAGAACAGAGAAAAAGACCTGAGATCAACGGATAGAAGGCCTAGTAAGCTAGCTGCGATCTGCTCGGTGAAGATCTGAACGAAATGGTCGTCAGTCGTATTCGTCGAACGAGACGAGTCAAAAACAGACTCACTCTTCTTTCTGCAGCTGAGGAATCCGCTCGCCAAGTTTGAGATGGTTGAAGTGTTTAGTACTGAGGTTGAAAGTGAGGAGAGCTCTGTGGTGAGCGAGAAACTCAGGAGTCGAGGAAATTGTGGCAAAACGAGTGCTCACGAAAAAATCGAAGACGACGGGTCGAGCCAGAAGAGCGAGAAATCGTTGGAAGGATCCACGTTATCGAAAAGTCTGGAGGTGAAGATGGAGGCTATTAGCGATGATACAGCGGTGTAAGGATGAAAGATGAGATCTGACGAACGAAGGGATGAGAGAACAGGAAAAGAAAGCTGTCAACGACGCGCGCCGAAGAGAGCAAAGTCAGCGAGGCAACGGTGAAGAAGGAGGACCTAAGCTGAAAGCGTACTTTGCGGAAGGCATATATGTACTAGAACTGCATGTTCAAGGTGAAATAATGGTCAGGAGTAGCAAAAAAGAAGGAGAAAGAAGGAGATCTCGTATTCTCAACTCACTTTGAACTCGTTCGCCGCTTTCGACCAAGAGAACTCCCCTCGACTGGAGACCTTTCGATGAAGAAGAGAGAACTGCTTGAATACACTCATCGGCATTCGCTCCAACAACTCCAAAGGGATATCCTCGATTCCAGCGTGCCTCCAGTCGTTGCTCATCGCCTTCGAGTTCGCCGCGTCGTGGTGGGTGAAGACGCTTGCTTCCTCCCCCGCGGTGTGCCAATTATGCAGGCTCCGAAGAGCAGCCTTGGCGACGGTACGGTCCTCGTGGATGACCGCGAGAGCGAAAGGGGAGATGCACCTTGTTGCAGGAGGAGGAGTTTGACCGGCCAGAGGGACCAGGAAGAGGAGGTATCTGTTGAAAATAGTATCGTTGGATCATTGTCGAGGCTTCGTAGATCTTTCTAGTGTTTTCTCTAGGTTTCCATAGCTTGCTTAGTCAGGCGCGTTGTGTTAGTCACGTCATAGTGTAGCCCTGTTTCTAGAACATTCTCTGAATTCCTTACAGTATATAAGCTAGGTAGCTAGGTAGGAGTTCTCTTATAACAACCACTTTCATCTCGAGTCGTTCCGCCTCTGAGCTTGTAGCACCAAGTCCCATCTCGAATCTCAACTGTATCGTCCGAAGAGGAGGGAGACCTGGGGAGACGTTGCGTACTTCTCTAGAGCTGGAGAGAGAGCCATAACGAGCTTGAAGTCGAGCTCGAGGTCTTCCCCGTCGATCCTGAACTTGTCTCTCTGGATGAGTCGAGAGAGGTCGTCCATCTCGTTTCTCTCCTTCTTCTGATCCCAAGCCCAAAACGTCGTAGAGGACCAACGAGGCCGGTCGAAGGTACAGCTTCTCCGTGGCGAAAAGGATACCGTCCTTCGAACGAACGACGAGATCGGCTTCCTTGTAGATTGGGAAGAGTGAAGAGTAGTGCTCCGAGATGCCATTGACAAGAGCGGAAGCGTAGCTGCTAGGGTTGTTGGGGGAGCTGGAGGAGGACATGATGGAGAAAAAAGAGAAGAGTGGAAGGTACGGCGGTAGAGTGGATGAGGAGGAGAGTGGAAGGAGGGAAAGAGAGGATGGGTGTTCGAGACTTCTAGCTCGTCGAGCTCACCTTTTCCTTTCCTCCTTCTCGCGCTGACATCATCAGGTTGCTTCTCTTCTCTTCCTCCCTCCTTTCGAGAGCTTCAGCAAGAGAATAATTATCCCCTCGCTCCTCTCCCCAATCATACAAGAAACCTTCATTCTCTATGCAGGAGGATAAAACCCCGCCCAAAGCAGCGTAGCTACCAATCCCCAAACCACAACCCAACCCAGATAAACTCGTCCCCAGAAATACATCCTCCTCCTCTTTTCTACCACCACCACCTCCTTCGTATCCTCCTTCAGCGTAGGCGAGGGAGATGGGGACCGCCCAACCCGACGTCGTTTTCGATCCGGTTTCTTCGTTGATTCCTCGCGACGCGTCGATGCCTCCTCCTCGACGACGACGACCTCCTTCTCCTCCTCGTCCAACACCTCCAACTCCTCCAAAGCGAGGTCCATCGGAGTTGTCGGCAGAGGAGGAGGAGGAGGTGGAGGAACGAACCCTCCTTCCCTCCTCCCCACCAAACTCGCGACTCCCCACCAAACGACCGGGTTCGTCTGAGCCAGCCTCAACACGATCTGAACGTGCGAGTTGAAGAACAACACCCCTGTCAACACCAGCGAGTGGATCAAATACGGTAGGATTTCCTTCTTGGTGGCTAGGAGCGTCTCAGCTGGTGAAAGAGCGCGTCGAGCTTCGACTAGGATGTTTTTTGGGAGGAGGTTGGAAGAGAGGAGGGTTTGGAAGGTTTCCTCGAGTGCGCAGGCGATGGAGCGAGGGAGGAGGGGGTGGAGGTAGGTTTTGTACTGGTGAGGGAGAGTGAAGGAGTGGGTGTAGAGGAGGAGAAGGTAGATGGGTGAGGAGATGAGGAAGTTTGGGAGTTGGGAGAGGGTGAAGTAGCGAAGGAAGCCGACGTTCCTGGTGCGAGGGAAAGACAAGATCGAAAGTGAGCGAGAGATAACAAGAGAGATAGAGATAGAGAGAGAGAGAAGTCCCGAACGGCGAACTCACCAGTACTCCTTTTGGACAAAAGCGTAGACGAGGGGGACGCGTCGGTCGCACCAGATTAGTCTTGGGAAGGGAGGAGGAAGTCGAGGGGTGCAGAATCCGAGGTAGAATTTGTATTGGGATTGGATGAAGGGAGCTGCGATGACGAGGGTGAGAGTTGAAGCGAAGAGCAGGCGAGGTAGGATCTGGCAAGCAAAACGAACAACGAAGTGAGCTTGAGCTCGACAGCAGCGAGATTCGTTCGTTCAAACCTGCTCACCTTCTTCCAACCCCTGCCTCTCCCCTGCAGCCAAGGCTCGACCACCAGTCCCCAGATGAGATACCCGGCGTTCATGATTCCCAGCGGCCTCACGCTCGTCGAGAGAGCGAAGAAGATTGTTGCGAGGAGGAGACCTGGGAGTCGAAGTTTGGAGGGCGAGGGAGATGCTGTTGAGGCGAGCATTCCCGAGAAGGTGAGGAAGGCGTAGAGGGGTTCTGTGTAGGGGGAGACGAGGGCTCCTGGGGAGGGGGAGAGGATGTAGACGAGGGAGGTGAGGTGGGCGAAGGAGGGCGAGGAGGTGAGCCGGAGGGTGAGTCTGAGAAGGGGAGGAGAAGGTGAGGTCGAGCCATCTCCTCGGGGGTTTACCGCAGAGAGTGAAGATTTGCACGTACCGATAAAGAACCACCGTAGACATCATCCCCGCCAGCCAACTCGCCAGGACCCCGCCCAAGACGAGATCATCGACTCCCTTCCCTCCGAGCATCAAGTTGTCCGGAGTGATCTTGACCTCTCCTCCCCCTCCCATCGCCTCCTTCACCGTTCCTACCACCCTCCCCATCTTCTTGATGACCCACAGCCACCCTGGAGCAAAAGCGGTCTCCTGCTCGTGAGTGTATCCTCCTTTCTGGATGATTCGAAGGAACCAGACGACGTCCCATCGGACAAACGCTTGGAGGAAGAATCCGCGAGGGAGAACAAAGTCGGGGGAGTGGTCGAAGAGTGGGACGTAGAGAGTGAAGAGGCGGAGGAGAGCGGTGATGAAGAGCCGGTAGGAGAGGGAGAGGAGGAGGAGGGACCGGAGGGAGTGCGTGGAGGGGAAGAGGCCCATCAGAGAGAGGAGGGAAGGAAGGAAGGGAAGGGAGGGAGGTGAGCTTGAGCTCGACGTTGGGAGGCACGAAGGAAGCGGAGGCGGAGGTGGATTTCGGAGGGGTATGGGGGGACGGATTTGAGTCTGAGAAGTATAAAAACCGCAAGGAGACCAATTTGGACGTCAAAGAAGCTGCTGGTTGAAATTAGGTGCCGAAAATCTTCCACAGGCCAGCGCAAAGCCAGCTTGAAGCAGCCTAGCAATGCGATCGCGTCTCCTTCAAGTCACGATCACTCTCAGCGTCGGCCCTCTTCCTTCACTCGTCGCCGAACAAGAAGATTTTTTTTCTCGCTCTTCATCCTCTCCTCATGAAATTTCTTAGGCAAATTCTCCCCTCCGACCATCGACCAAACAAACCTGTCCATCCCGTTTGACTCCGCCCCTTGCCCGTTCTCCATCTTCTCTCCTCTCTCTCTCTCTCCTCCAAAAAAAAACCCCCTTCTCCTCCTCCCTCTCTCTCAGGAGACCATCAGCTCGCCAGGATGACACGGCAGAACGACCAGAACATGAACCTGCTTAAGTTGGTGTTCTCGTGTATCCAGCAGGTCAGTGTCTCTGAGCAAAAAAGAGAGAGAGAGAGAGAGCTCATCCTCCTCCCTTCCCTCCTCCCGTTCTCACCCTCTCTCTCTCGTTCGCTCTTTCGCTTGCTTCTACGTATAGGTCTTCTGCTCTGGAAACAACAACAACAACAATGGAAACCAGAACCAGCAGCAGCAGGGTCAGCAGCAGTACCCAGGAGGAGGACAGCAGCAACAGCAAGGAGGAGTGAGTTGAGCTTCGTTTCTCCTCTTCCCTCCCTTCTTCTCCTCGAGCTCACCATCTCTCCTACTTCCTTCCTCTCTTCTCTTCTCAAGGCATGGGGAAATCAACAACAGCAACACTCTGTCCGTCCTCCAACCCTTTCCTCCCCCTCCCTCCCTCTGTCCCAGCTCTCTCCCCTTTCCAACCCAAGCTTGAGCTCACCTCCTCCTCCTCCCTCCCTCTCCCTCTCTACCTCCCCTCCCTCTCCTCCCGTAGTCCTACCCACCCCAACAAAATCAACCTCAACCTCACCAGCAACCCTACAAGCCTTCAGGAGGAAACCAAGCGGGTCAATACGGCCAGGTGACAGGTCCTTATCACGCTGGCGGGCAAGACGCCAACATGGTGAACCAGTCGAACGCAAAGTACATGGAGATGCGGGATAGGGCTAGGAAGGAGGGGGATTTGATGAGGGAGTGAGTATGCTTCCCATCATCTTTCTCTGGAGTTGGGTTGCGAAGGGAGAGGGAGGAGGAGAGGGACGGAACGACTGAAGTCGAGCCAAGACTAACTTGAATTGAGCTGCTCTATTTTCGTCTGGCAGTTGCTTTGAGAAATCTAAACAAGCTTACTCGAGCGGGGACGGAGGAGCAGCTCGTCAGTTGAGTGAGGAGGGGAAGAGTCATCAGAGGAGGAAGGCGCAGATTGATCAGGAGGTGAGTCTTTCCCTTTCAACTCTCTCTTCTCTTTCTGTTCGTTTCTGACGCGTTGGTTTGGGTAGGCTCGCGATTGGATCTACTACCAGAACAACACGGATTCCCCTGCTGGCACGATTGATCTACACGGGCTTTATGTCAAGGAGGGTGAGTTTAGTTTCGCGAACCTCCTCCCTCCTTTCTCCTCTTCCCTCTCGCGTTTGTTTCTCACTCAGCTCTCTCTCGATCTCTGTTCCGTGCCAGCCGTCGAGAAATCCGAAATTGAGATTCAGAACGCTCAGAGACGCGGGGATTCAGAGATCAAGTTTATCGTTGGTGAGTTTCACGCGAAGAATCCCTGTCCTCTGTTTTCTTTCCCTTCGTTCGTTCAAACGAACGAACGAGCTCACGAACTGACGCGAACGTCTTCTTCCCTCCAATACAGGTAAGGGAAACCACTCCGCCTCGCACGTCTCGAAAATCAAGCCTGCCATCGAGGGATTGATGGACAAGTGAGTCCGCCGCAAAAAAAAACCGTCCCCAGCTCTCTCTTTCATTCTCTTCCCTCCCCTCCAAGACTGACTCCCCTTTCCTCCTCTTCCCCCTCCCTGCTCGTTCCCACTCGCACCTAGATACAACCTCGACGCCCGTCTCGACCCTCACAACTCAGGCGTGCTGATCGTCAAGCTGAACGGAGGAGGAGGAGGAGCGAGTCGAGGTCGAGAACTGGGGGACGAGTTGGAGAAGAAGAATGGGGATTGTGTGGTTATGTAGAGCGGCGGAGAGGGAATTGGGTAGATCTGGCTTCTGGGGTTTTACATCATCTGGGAAGGGTTGCATGTCGTTTTGGGAATCTTGGGTTTCGTTTTTTTATTGGGCGGGAGGAGAGAGAGACGATCGCGATGGTGTTGTTCGTTTCGCGTTGGGTTGAGCTGCAAGGCAAGACGATGAGCAACATAGATATGGTCTGTGAATGCATCCTCCTTTTCCTGGCTACTGGAGAGGAGACGACGTTCTGGAGTCTTCGGTTGGAAGAAGAGACGCGTCGCGTCGTCTAGATAGATCGTCCTGCTCGAGAGAAGGAAGGTTTCTCGGCGCGGAAATCAGAGGGAAGAGTAGACTTGAAGACTCCTTCGAGAAGAAGACCAGGGAAGTTCTGTTTTGTAGATGATGAGTTTGAAGAGAGGAATTCGGTTATTGAAAGTAGCGGCAAGGTTGGACGAGCGGAAGAGAGGGAAAGGAAGTTGTTTTAGGGTGAGCTCTGGAGCGCATCGTCTCTTTGGGTTCTGGGGTGAAGGAGCGAGAAAGATCTTCCCTTGCTTCCCTTCATGTTGTTCACTGATCTTCGCGAGCAGAACGACGCGTCCTGTTTTTGACCGACTTCGGTCTCAATATCGGTTCCCAACCCTCTTTCTGTCCTTCAACGATCAGCGATCTACCTGAGCAAAGGCCGTTCGTTTTTCTTCAGTTGACGCGCCTCTTTTCGGTTTCGGTTTGAGCTTTCCTGAGCTGTTCTCTTTCCTCGGTGCTGGCAGTGGCGAGGAGAGAGTCTGCCATGGGAGAGAGGGAGGGAGCCTGGGAGGGAGAAGCAGGGTCGTCGGTTCCTCTCGCGTTTCCCCTTTTTGGCCAGGAACCGTGGTCGAGATCCTCTCCTTCGTGCAGGGACATCGATCTCTGGTGTTGTTGTTGTTGGTCGAGAAAAGAGCGCTGGTCGATTTGATCTTTCTTTTCGTTCGTCGAGCCGCCTCGACGCGTCTCAACTCTCCACTCCCAGAGGTCACCCGATGGCGACTTTCGATCCGACTCTCCGAGTGAGTTTCCCAGCCCCTCCTCGCTCTCTGAAGGTTTTGATTCTCTCTCTCTTCTCTCAGCTCTCCCTCTCGCTTCCTCTGCATCAGAAAGATTCGCGTCCCACCCAATCTCCTCAGTTCTCTTCCCCTCTTCTGGAACGCGCCATCCTGCCCAAGCAAGGAAATTCTACGAGGAACCGGATCTGCCTCTCTCCGATGAAGGAATGTTCAAGGAACACCTGGGGGCCGCCATCGAAAACAAAACGCAAAGTGCTTTTGCGAACTTTCGATCGAATCATCCCGAGGGGGGCCGACTCGACGCGAACTTGGAAAAGCAAAGACCAGCTCCTTTCCTTCTTCTCTCCATTAACCGTCAACAGTCCTTCGCCAACTTACTTCCTTCCTTTTAATACCTTCCCCCCAACAAACCCACACTCCTTTCAAGATGCTCTTCACCTCCATCGCCGCCCTTTCCGTTGCTACTCTCGCTTCCGCTGCCTCCGTCAAGCGTGCTGAGAACATCGACACCAGTGAGTCCTCCTTCCCCTCCCTCTTTCCTACTTCAGCTGCTGACTTGAGCTCTTCTTCTCCCTTCTCCCTCCTTCAGCCATCTTGCAGTGTTCGTCCTCCTTTTTCATCCTCACAGGCCTCGGGAAAGTCGTTCGACTCGAGTTGTTTACCGTTTCTCCCCTCCTCTTTTCACAGACGCTCTTACCCTCGAGCACCTCGAGAACGCCTTGTGAGTTTACTTCTATACCTTCCCCTTCCATCTAGACGAAAGCTTCGTTTCTGACCTGTATCTTCCCTCCCTGTCGTTGTTCCAAAGCTACTCGTTCGTTCCCTCTCTTCCTCCTTCTCTTTCCTCCCATCTCGCTCCATCGATCGCTTTCCATTCTCCTCCAAGGCGTCCACTAACGCCTCTCCCCTTCTTTTCTACACTCATACAGCGAGGCTCTTGCCAAGTACGACGCCGCCGCCTTCACCAGCGCTGGATTCCCCTCTTGGGTCAGGAAGAGAGTCGTCCAGGTCGGACAGCACGAGGCTCAGCACGTTGCTTTCCTTCAGGGAGCTCTCGGAGACGCTGCTACTGCTCCTTGCACCTACAAGTTCCCCTACACTGATGTCGCTGGATGTGAGTGAAGCTTCAAGACGTCAGCGATTCGCGCGCTCGTCGACGACGCTGACCTTTCCTCTTCATTGCTCAGTCCTTGGACTCTCGTCCGCCATCGAGAACGTCGGTGTCACCGCCTACCTCGGAGCCGCTAACAAGATCACCGATCCTGCGTGAGTTAGATTATGCATTCCTTCGCCTACACTCGTATCGAACACTGACCAACGCCTGCTCTTTCACTCGGCTTCGTTCAGTTACGTCGTGGGTCCTCTCTTTCTTTCCTCCCCATACGTTCGAGCAATCGACTGATCTGTCATCTTCTCCTCTGCAGACTGCCGCCGGATCCATCCTCACCACTGAGGCCAGGCATCAAGCGTGGATGCAATCGTGAATATACCTTTTACTTCTTCCTGCCCTCGAACCGAAGACCTCGTTGCTGACTTCCTCGTCTTCCCTATCTCCCTCCCTCAGCGCTGTTCTCAAGGGATCGGCTTGGTCTGGACCCGAGGACACCCCTCTCGGATTCTCCCAGGTCTACTCGTGAGTCTTTGAGAGCGTAAGAGATGAAGAAGACGAGGTCGAAGCTCACGCGTTTTCCTCTCTCTCCCGTTCAGCATCGCCGCCGCTTTCATCACCGGATGCCCTTCGACCAACCCTACCCTCCCTGTCACCGCTTTCCCCACTGCCGCCGTCACTGGTGCTTACAAGGCCGGAGATTCCGTCCACCTCGACTTCACCACCACCGGAAAGACCGAGTTCCGTGAGTTCATTCTTCCTTTCTCCCCTGAAGATCAAGCTCACCTTCCTCATTTCTTCCCACAGTCATCATCTTCTCTGGATTGACCGTCTCCTCCAACTTCATCAACGTCGACCACTACGTCACCCTCCCCGCTGGCCTCCAGGGTATTGCTTGTGAGTTCTCGATCTCGACCCCGACGCGTCTCCTTTCTTCGATTCTTTCGCTGATCTTATCTCTCTTCCTGCTTCTTCTTTCCCCCTCTTACAGACGGAGTCATCGCTACCGTCTCCGACCCCGCTGAGCTCTCCGACGAGAACACCGTTGCTGGGTCAGTCCTTTCTTCCCTTCCTGCAGTTCATTCCGTTCGCTTTTCGTCTCGCTGACTTCTGCTCTCCTCGCTCTTTCATTTTTTTCCTCTTCGCAGACCCATCATCCTCGGTTTCGGACTTACTTCCGACGAAGTCTCCGCTTAAACGCGTCTCGGTCTTCCTACTCGACCCTAGCCCTGTATTCTCTCCACTCTCCACGCCGCGATACCCCCATTACTTCAGTCCAGAGCATCTTCTTCTCACCTTTATTTCTTCTCTTGGGTTTTTCGGGATCGGTACCTCTACTTCGCTTTTTACCTTCTCAACTCCTATTTCGCTGAGCGTTTCCTCCTCTGGTCGAACGTCTCTAGCTTGACCGTCCCCTCGGACTTGTCGTACCTTCCTTTGATCACATCACTTTCGTTTTCTCTCCATTTTCTTTCCGGATCAGCAAGAGAAAGAGAGAGAACTGATACAGGTACGGGGTACATCGATAAGGCTAGCGAAACAACAGGGTATGCAAACGAGGCCGAGGTATGGAAGAGAGAAAACGTAAGACATCAAAACACGACGCGACTCGAACTCGAACTCCTTCAGTCTCCTCCCTTCGCCAACTCCTTCCTGTAAGCCTTGTTGGTTTGATCTCGTTTTTTGAAGAGCTTGTTTCGGTTGGCGTCTTTGGCTTCTTTCGAGAGCGCTTTGCTGGAGAAGGAGAAGAAGAGGGAGAGCGAAAGGGGAAAGGAAGGTCAGCTTGTTTCCTTTCTCCTCCCTTCCTCCGAAGACCGAGAGAGAAGAAGAAACGGAAAACTCACTTGACACTCTTGTTCTGTTCGACGTAACTCATGTGCTGACCACCACTCAACCCGACCATGCTTCCGACGCTCCTCTTCGCAGCAGGAAGAGAAGACCCGCTGTCGTCCCTTCCTCGCTTTCCAGCCGTTCGATCGTGTTGAGTCGCGTCGGAGATGATCTCGGCCTTGGATTCATTCTGACGAAGAACACCTTCGAGGAGTTCGATCTGCTCCTTTTGAGTTGGGAAGACGAGACCTGGGAGGTCGGAGAGACCGTCGAGACGAGTGATGACCTTGAAGGCGTATCCCTGCGAGAAGAAAGAAGAAGAGTGAAAGACGGGTCAGTCCAACGTGAGAGATCCAGAGGTGAAAAAGTCTGGGGAATGAAACAAGATACGAACCTGATCGACCAAAAACTTCTGTCGTTTCGTCGAGTAGAACATCTCGGTCGTATCCTGAGAGACGAGCGAGTAGAAGAAGGCGTTGAATCCCTCGTCGTTACGTCTCTTGGCTCGGAGAATTCGACCTGAGATACGAACACAAGAGAAGGATTTGAGCGTAAGCGAAGGGAAGAGGAAGCGAAGCAAAGATTCGAACTCACCGAGTCGCTGAGCCTCCTGTCGACGGGATCCGAAGTGACTTGAGATCTGGATCAAGCACGTCGCCTCGGGAAGGTCGATGGAAGTGTCTCCGACCTGAGAGAAAGAAGTGACGCCGCTCAGTGGTGCCTTCGAGAGGATCTCGCGACGGGGAGAGTCGCGAGGGGAAGACTCACCTTGGAAAGGAAGATCGTGCTGACGAGAGGATCGTTCTGGAATCGATCCAAGATTCGGATCCTTTCGATCTGAGATGTGGCTCCGTGGATGAAGGGCTTTCCGAGCTTGATGGCGTAGGTCTGAGAGAGGAAATGAAGGGAAAGGGAAAGGTCGTCAGCTTGAGTTCGGAAAGCAGACGCGCTGGAGAGCGGAAAGAGAAAAGAGACGAGCCTCGAGCGCGTAGACGTTATCCGAGAAGACGATGATCTTATCTCCTCGTTTCTCGTGGAAGTCGATGAGGTATTGACAGCTCTGGAACTTGGTCGGGTTCATGCAGTGAAGGAGGAGCTTCTTCCTCGCCGTCTCTCGAAGATACTCCTTGTAGAACTCGGGAGTCATCGGACACCAGACCTCGGCGCACTAGAAGCGGACGAGTAAGAAGATGAACGTCAGCGAAGAGGAAGAAACGCGCGAGAAGAAGGGAAGACGAGTCGAGACGCAGAGAAGAACGAACCTGAACGGTAGCGATGTGACCCTTCTCGGCGAGATCCATCCAGTTGGCTTCGTAGAGCTTGGGTCCGATGAGGTAGTTGAGATCCGTGATCCTATCGTCCTCTCGCACAAGCGTGGCTGGGGGAAAGGAGAACGAGGAAAGTGAGCTTTCGATTTGCTTGCGTCTTTACAGGATCGAGCAGGGACTCACCAGTCAATCCCAATTTGGCATGAGTCTTGATCGTACTGACGGCTCTCCTGAAGACGTTGGCTGGAGCGACGTGAACCTCGTCGAGCAGAAGGAATCCCCACTCTCTCGACGTGAGGAACTCCATCATCTTGGCCGACGCGTGAGATCGTTTCGAGGTGTTGGCGATCATAGAGTAGGTCGAGACCACGATTCCTGCGTCTCCAGTGAACTGATCGTGGTCGAAGCAGGAAGAAGCAAGCAAGTCGAGTCAGGGTGCGAGAGGACGAGATGGCGGAAAAGGAACGAAACGCGACGAACCTTCTCCTTCTCGTCAGCCGTGAAGACCGAGATCTGTTTCTCCGTGATGTTGGACCATTGGAGGAACTGTTGTTTCCACTGCATGACGGACACCCTGAGATCGTGAAACATCCGAGCAGGATCGGTCAATTCACGCTCGAGAAGAGGAAGTGAGAGTTCGCGCCGAACGAGAACTCACCCAGACGTGCACAGCACCAGCGTACTCTTCTTGATCGTACAAGCAGCCGTGATTCCGACGAGAGTTTTTCCAGCTCCACAAGGAAGAACAATGATTCCGGATCGAGCTCGGCTGTCGATGCGAAGCAGAGGGCAAACGCAACGCGACGAGAAAAGGTTCATCAGCTTTGCCTCTCTCGATGGCTTTGAGAACGAGGAGAGAATAGAATGAAGTGAGAACTCACCCGTTTCCAAACATCTTACTCAGCGACTTCTCCTGATACGGTCGGATGACCGTGATAGGTTTGAGATCGATCTCGAGGTTGGCGTTGATCTGGTCGTTTCGGAAGTCGTACTCCTCGAGAACGGGGAACTCGATATCTTTACAGCGTTTCTTGACGAGCTGGGAGTGAGACAAAGAGGGAGGTCAGGATGCTTGGCCTGAGAGGGGAAGGAAGGGGGCGGGAATGAACGAACCTCGACGTCCTTCGAGTTGATCTCGAAGTTCCTCACGTCCTCGTCCTCGTCGAGTTGATCCTCTGGTGACAGGGAATAGAAAAGAATCAGATACACTCCTCGAGCAATGTAGCCGGAGCAGGGACGAGCGACTCACCAGTATCCAATCCAAGTCCGGCAACTCCCTTGAAGAAATCATCCTCCTCCCTCACTGGAGCCTTCTCCTTCCCCTTCTCTCCAACAGCATCTCCCTCAGCCGCAACTCCCACACTCCCATCCCTCACACCAGCTCCAGCACCAGCAGCAGCTCCCAACCTCAATCTCTTCGCCGCCTCCGTCCCAGGAATCACCAAAGCAGCTCGTTTCGGCGCGACATCCCTTCCCATCTCCACCTCTCCTCCAGCGTCCGATCCCGATCGTCCTCCTGCCTCACCGGGAAGCACAGCTCGAGCGGACTTGATGACGGGGTCTCGAAGGAGTCGTTGAAGCATGTCGGGTTGGGAGGATTCGAGGAAGTAGCGATTGTGTTTGAGAACGAGCTTGACTTTTCCGTACGAAGAGGTCCAGGATCGGATGTTGTCCATGAGAGTTGGTGGGACGGGGATCTGAAGTACCAAGAGATTGCGTTTAGCTAAGTGGAAGAGATAAAGAGTGGAGGGAAGGTAGAGGAATGAGCGAACCTTGCAGAGTCGACCCAGCACCTCGATGATGTTCTCCGTCTCGAGACCGACGGACATGGCAGCGTAGAGCGAGTACTCGGTGAGAAGATATTCATGGATGAAGGCGGGTCTGATGAGACGCTCCGAGCAAAGTCAGCTACCGTTCTCGCCGCCACTGGAAGGAAGGAAGAGAGAGAGGGAGGGAAGGAAGGAGGAGTGGAGCTCACCTCGAGACCGGTTCGCTGACAGCGACCAAGAAGTCCTGAGCCTGCTCGGCCAACGGACTGAACCCTTCAAGGATGATGGTTCCCTTCTCGTCGATCCAGAGCGGTCTCGAAGCATGATCTGGCTTCAACCTCAGATCTCCCAGGTCGTTGGTAAAGAGCTCGCTCAGGAGATCTCCTTCTCCTCCTCCTCCTCCTCCTCCTCCACCGCCTTCTCCGTCCTCATCGACGTTCCCTGAGTCCTCTCGATCTTGGTCTTCCGGTACGGCTCTCTTGGCTACCAGAGCTGAGAGGTTGATCTTGGACTTAGTTGCCTTCTTTGGACGGTTGGACGCTGGAGCTCGAAGTCGTTGAGGTGGAGGGGAAGGGGAAGCGGAGTAGAAGTCGATATCCTCCTGATCCGCTTCATCCTGGTCGGCGAAATCCTCCTCAGAGTTGATATCGTCGTCGTCTTGGTCGTTGCTCTCTTGGTAGGAAGGTCGAGAGGATTGTCGAAGAGAGGAGGGACCTGAACGAGAGAAGGAGAGGTGGCGAAGGTGAGCTTCCCTGTCTCTGCTCGCTCGAAGCTGACGATCAAGCAGGTTTGCTCACCTGCTCGAGGAATCATCTATATCTGACTTCCTAGTAGTAAAGCTGAGGGTCTGCTCTGTTCAGAGGGCCGCAGAGATGGTGGTCGTTGAGGTCGTTGAGTTCTCAACGACGTCGAGCTCAGCTACAGCTTTCAAGTCACGCTTTCGAATTCAGACCTCCGTCAAAATCGTCGAGCTCGCTGTTCCTTCCTTCTCTTTAGACCTTCCTGCTGTGAGTTTTCGCTCCTTTTTGCTCGTATAACCCTCTCGGGTAGTCTAGAGAGTCGTCCGGGGAGTGGTTGTATAGGAGAACTCGAAACTGACTCGCAATCCTGCTTTCTTCCTTGCAGATAATGTACCTCCCCCTCCGCATCGCTCCACGGGCATGGGACTATCCAGGACGGCCAGAGTAATGGTGGGATTCGCTAACAAGCTCCGGGAACCTACGGAGTTGTTTGATAGTAACCCAAATTCGACATTCTATACTTCTCTGTATCTGTATTTCTGGCTCTGATACGATGCAGGCTTTTTCCGTACGCTTCCGGCCGGTTTTGAGCGAGATCTGAGCTCGACGCGTCCTTCACGCTCGCGATGACTTCTCACAGCCTACCTGCGAGCCCAAGGGACCCCTGAGAGCATATACTGAGGCGACTGAGGTAACGAGAGAGCTCTGGAAGTGCACGGGGGCGAGGGAAGGGACGGAGGTGAGGTCGGTCGTCAATGCCGCTTTGTCGCGTCTTTCTGCTCATCCTCCTCTCTTTTCACTTTTAGTGTATTGGGTTATACGTGATTGAGATTGAGACTCTCGAAGACTCGAAGAAGTAGATAGCCTTTGAGCGAACTGAAATCGACATTTCTGAAGAGGCCCCGAGGCGTCTTCTCGTCCTTGCACGGTAGCTCTCCGTTCCTGGTTGGATGGAAGATTTCCGTGGGATGCCGAGTATTTGAGAGAAAACATATGTCATAGCGCTCTTGTGGAGACGCGGCGTTAGGGAACGCGGAGGAGAAGTGAGAGCGACGCGACGACCTGACGAGTTCGACGAACAACTCCTCTACTTCTTTCCAAGTCCAGTGACGTCGGAGGCGATGTTGGTAGCTAGATAGGGTTGAAGAGGAGAATATCTAGATCAGCTAAAGTGAAGAAAGAGAAGGGGAGAGAAAGAAAGACACGCAGCAGTACTCACTCGCCTCGTACGCTCCTTGAGCCATTCCTCCAGCAGTGTTGGCCATGGATCCGGCTTCGTTCTGTCCCTTACCGAGGAGGGAAGAGGTGTTCTCGTTGGAGTTTCCGGAGACGGTGTCGCCGACCTGAGAGAGAGAGAGAGAAGAGAAAGAGAAATGGGGAAGTGAGCTTCGACGCGTGGATGGAAAGATGAGAGAAAGAGTGATAGAAGGGACGTACCTTCTGGGTGGTGCTCTGGAAGAATTCAAAAAGAAAGATCAGGCTCAGTAGACATGTCAGTAAAGATAAGAGACGCAAGACGAGAGAACAGGCTGTGGACGTACCTTGGTAGATTCGGGTTGCAAGGTACTTTCCACGCTGTCGAGCGCACCCTTAACAGCTGTAATGCAGAATTGGAGGAGTTAGGGTTAGGTTTCAATTTCCAGATAGATAGAAGTAGGAAGAAGAAGGGAGGAAGAGCATGCGTCGCAACCTCCCCCGCCGGCCTCCTCCTCATCTGCTTCCTCCTCTCCATTTCCGCGCCTCCGCATCCTCCTCTTCCTTTCCATCCAATCCCTCTCGTATCTCCAGTTCCGTCTCAAGCTTCTGTAGAAAGAAAACGAAGAGCAGGCTCACCGTCAACTCCCTGTTGAGCGTAGGACTTGGTATCCTCGGGAGCGGCAGCAGACTTCGCTTTGTCTGCAAGATAACGGCATCAGGTTCGCCCAATTATAGAGGAAAAGGGTATGAGAGAGATAGAGAGAACGAACCGGTGAGTCCTGAAGCGAGGGAAGGAGAGAGAGATGGAAGAAGGAGTGGAGCGGGCATGAGCTTTCGTTTCGAGCAACGAGATTCAGGGAGAGAGACTTCACAGCTCACCTTGTCTTCCGGTGTCAGCCATGATGTAAGTTGAGTTGAGTTTGAGTGTCTTGGTTTGAGTTGGTGGGTTTAGCTTGGGTAAGAGAGAGAGAGATGTGGTTGGAAGGAACGAAGAGTGGAAGGCAGGACGAACTCCTTTTTATCCCCTCCCCCACCTGTATCGGAAGAAGCATCCCACCTCCTCTCCCCTCAACGTCATTGAAAACCTCTTTCGCGCATGATTTTTCTCTCGCTTCGGATCTCGTTCAAAAGGAGTTGGAAGGATATTAAATCGCGAATGACTGACTTTCGAAACGCTCTCTTCAGATTCAACGACTCCTCTCCTTCAAATCCACCTCGTCCCAATCCTCTTCCATCCCTCCTCCTCCTCCTCTCCTTCCATCGCTTCCTCATCTCTCGTTCCCACTGTACCCATACGATAGCGACAGATTCATGCTCGTACGCTGCTGCTGCTGTTGTCACCGAGGGAGGAAGACCTCCAGAAACCTTCGAGCTCGTCGCGTCCGTACCCAAACTTCGACTCCTTCTCTTTCTCCTCGTAGTCGTAGTCCTCCTCCTCCTCGAAGGAAAGACAATCGTCGTAGTCGGAGGTGTCATAGGGGTTCTTCATCGAGTGGTGGGATTTGGATCGAGAAGGAGGGAGGGTGTGTGAGTGGGTGGTGAAGGTGTTCTTTCGCGCGGAGGAAGGTGGTGGAGGAGGAGCGGCGAAAGGAAGGGATTGGACTGCTGATTGGAGAGAGAGGATGGAAGTTCGGTAGCTTAAAGAAAGGAGAGAAGGGCGATAAGGTCAGCTCGAAAAGAGAGTAGGAAAAAAAAGGAGCAGGGAGAACGAACGCGAGCTGTTCCTTGTAGTACTCATCCAACTCAGCTCTCTTCTTCGCGCTTCCCTTCTTATGCACACGCCACAAACAACTGATCAGGAGTCCAATCACTGTGACGAAAGGAAACAGCAACGCGAATCAGTCTTCGTCTCGAAACGACGCGTCTCGATAGAAATCCGGTTCATCGACTCACTCAAAATGATCCCAATTCCCACCAAAGCATAACCCCAACCTCCAACCTACATAGGAGCTTCTGGCGCAGCTTGACAGATCAACGAAGGGTTGCAGTTGTACTTTATCAAAACAAAAAACGGCGTCCGAGTCAGCGTTCGTGCTTCCTCTCTATCTCCCTCTGTCTCCTCCCCACTTTCGAAACCTCCCTATTCTACAACGATCAAAGCAACTCACCGAAACACACTCCCTATCACTCGTACACCTCTCCCCAACCCCCTTCGCCTCCAAACAAACCGAGCTCGTCCCGTCGCAGTACAAGCCAGGTCCGATGCAGTTGTCCCTTGAGACGACGTTGGTGAAAGCGATGTTGGTCGGGGAGTAGCCGATGTAGACTGTTGAGTCTGTGAAGCAGGGGAAGGAGAGGGTTGCGTTGGCGGGACTGGTGGGATGAGATGAGACGAGACGAGTGGGTTAAAAGAGAGAGGGAGAGAAAGTCAGCTCGCGAAAGGGAGAGACGGAGAAAGAGGGTAAAGAGGAGATGGATGGATGAATAGAAAAGGCTTCGGATCGGAAGGTGAACGGACGTGCAAACAAGTTTGAGACAGATGGAACTGATCTGGGGAGGGAGAGCTTGAGCTTGAACGACCGGCGAGGAGGAGGAGGAGTTTCGACGTCCGATCAGAGGAGATTCGGATTGAGGGTTGGAGTTGAAGGAGGAGCGGTAGTTTGCTGGAGGTAGTGGTGGTGAGGGTGAAGGTGAAAGTGGAAGGCATTGGTCTGCAAGAGGGGAAGGAGGTGAGCTGAAGGTGGAAAGGAATGAGGGAAGAAAAGCAGCGAGAAAACGAACCATCTCGATTCAACTGACACGATTCTCCCACATGTCGGAGAGGGAGACATCCCGATTCCTCATCTCTGGACTCAGCAAAGCAAAGCGACGAAAAGAGGGGAACAGAAATCAGCTCAGCTTCTCGCGGTTGCTTCCCAAGCCGAGAGAGAGAGAGAGACTCACGGACAGTACTCTTCAGGCGGGCAAAGAGGAGGAAGTAGATCTCCAGTAGCGAACCCGAAAGGGAATTCGTCCGTTCGACATTGTTTCGGGAGGCAGGTGCTGGTTCCTCCGCAGTCTATCCAGCAAAGAAAACCGTGTCAGCTTCGAAGAACGAACGAACAAACGACGCGAAGGAAAAGAAAGAAAGAGAGAGAGAGAGAGGAGAGAGAGAGAGAGAGAGAGAGGCGAAAGGCGAACTCACATCCTCTAAAATCACAATCATCCACAAACGCATGAGTACTAGAGTCGAGACGGTTGTTAAGAGCTGAGCAGTTGGTTCCTAGAAGTCCGTTTCCTGCTTTTACGAGAAGAGGGAGGAGGAGGGAGAGGGAGAGGAGACGAGAGGTAGTAGTTGGGGTTGATGATGAGTGAGAGGGGAGAAGGGAGAGCATGTTATGTCGGTTGAGACGGATGGGGTATGATGAGAGGGTGAGAGCTAGAAGGAAGGAAGAGAGACGAGGGGATGGCTGGAGGAGGGAAGAGGGAAGAGGTTGGGATTTGGACGTTGCTTGTCGGTTCGGTTCTTGAGGGAGGGTCGAAGGGAAAGGCTGGGAAGAGGTAGTTAGCGAGGATCAGCTTAAACACCCCTAACCAAGGTCCTCTACATGATTGTTCCCTCTGAAGCAGGAACGGTAAGCAAAACAGCGAAAACGAAGCAAAAACGCGTCGTTCGCCTCTGTCTCTCTCCATTCTCTCTCCACTCTCCCTTCTCCCTCAAAAGAAATCACATCCTCTACACCACCCCCCTCCCTCCCCCTCCCCAATAACCTTCCTCCCCATCCTCCCCATCCCCGTCCCAATCCCACAATACCTCTGATCATGATAAACCAAAGGCAGCCCATAATCCCCTTCCGCTCCCCTCCCTTGCACACAATCCTCCATCCTCACAACCTCAGCGATGTACAACTCGGAAGTAGCTTCTGCTGATCCTCCTTCCTTTTCTGACCGCTGCTGCTCCGAACCTTGTTGGGAGGGGGTTTGGGAGGCGAGAGAACCGATGTCGAAGCCGACTCCGAGGAGACCTTTTGAGCTGAGAGGGATGGATCCTAGGATTCTGCAGGAGACTGCTCCTACGCAGCCTTGGAGGATGGGGATGCCTTCGCGGGAGGGGGAGTGAGGGAAGAGGGTGAAGGGGGTTGCTGTCGGAGGAGTTGAGTTGGCTGAGGAGGAGGAGGAGGTTGGTGGGGCTGGAAGAGCTTTGGCGAAGGCTTCTGCTAAGGGAGTTTGGGAGGAGGAGAGGTAGTGGAGGATGATCGTTGGGGGGGAGGCTGCTGGACGAGGGTCGGTAGATGGTGGTGGTTGAGAGATGGCTGCTGCTAGGCGGGAGGGGAGACGAAGGGAGAAGGCGAGGAGAGGTAAGGGCGCCAGGGAGATGGAGGTGAGGGAGGAGAGAGTGGCGCCGTGGAAGTGAGGGTAGGGGGAGGAGATAGAGACGGTTGCTATGGAGACGGGCTAGGAAGTGGATAGAGCAAGTTTTGTAGGGAAAAGAAGAGATCAGCGAGAGAAGAGGGAGAGGGAGGGGGAGAAGAGGAGGAAAGGAAAGGATCGGGAGGGATGAGCTCACCTGAGGAACCCTTCTCATCAAAGCCTTGAGAGAGTTGGCCAGAGCAGCTGAGGTTGGAGTCGGGTAAGGCATCGTGTAGGGACCTCCTATAGATATCCTCGAGTCGATCTAAAGTGAAGGAAAAACAACAACAAAGCGTCGATGGAGTTGAGGAGGGAAAAAGAAATCGGCGAGCTCGAAAGCTCCTTCCCTCCAAACGACTTCCTCTCTTCCCTCCCTCCCTTCCCTTCCCTCCCTTCTCGAGTTAGAAGAATGGCCACTCGAACTGAGAAGGAGCTCGCTCCCTTTCTCGGTTCCAATCAATCCTTACTCAACGTCGCTACGGGTTTACTCTCTCAGCTTCGAGATCGAACGGGACCCAACAAACCTCATCAACTTGACAACAACGGAAGACTCGCCTTGCCTGCTATCGCTTCTCTCCTGGCCTGCGAAAGGTGAGCATATGTCTCTCTATACCTCGAGTATATGTAACGAACCCTAACGCTCTTCCCTTGGTAGACTGCAAACTTCCGAGCTGGATCTGAAGACTGCTCAAAAGAACTCGAACGTTGCTCCGAAGCAGTTCAACAACGCTCTCACCATCTGCAGAATCGTCGTAGCAGCCCAAGGAGGAGGAGGAGCATCTTCATCCAACCCTGGTTCGCCAGCTCACTCTCAACTCGCTCGAACTCCTACGCGATCGTCCCCCGGAGGAGTGAGACCTTCTCCAGCGAGTGCGAGTCGATTGAGGGTGCAGGTCTCCTTCCACAAGCTCGCGAGGGAGTCCTTGGACGAAGAGCATCTGCCGCACAAAGTCATAGAATGGGCAGAGACAGTGAAGCAGAGGTTGAGAGATGAGGACGGGGTGGTTAGGTTGGTGGATCTCGATGGAGAGCAGGAGATGAGAGGAATCTGGGGTTGGGTGATGGAAGCTTGGGGGGTGAGTTCCTTCGTTCTTTCTCTTCGTCTCGTCTCGTCGCAAGTTCTACAGGAGCCAGAACGAGACTTCTGGGGGACTATACAATGGAGAGGACGTTCTCTACTATGGAAGTCCTTCGAGAGCCCAGCTCAGCTCAGCTCAGCTCACGCTCAACTCATCGAAACCGAGCTCACCTTCCCTCCTCCCTCCTCCTCCGCGACGCGTCCTGACCTTCCTCTCCTCTCTCTCTCTCCCTCCCTCCCTCCTCCTCAGCTCAAACCACCTCAACTCCCCACAGGCCGTCTCCTCCGTCTTCTAAACACCCACCTCTCCGAACTTCGCATCCAGATCAAAACAGCTTCCCCCCACGTCAAACCCTCCCCTCCCAAACCCAAACCCAAACCAACCTCCTCCCCTGCAACAACACGTCCAGTTCGAGCTCTTCATCCTCCCGCTCCTTCTTCAACCACCACCACCACCACCACCAACGCTTCAGCTTCCTCCTCAACCTCAACCTCACTCTCTCAACGTCCAACAACCCCAACCAAACCCTCCCCTGCTTCATCCTCGTCCTCCTCCTCCCACGCAGGTCCCTCAACTCGCACAACAACTCCTACCAAACCCACCACCTCCTCCCCACCCCGTCGCGCCCTCCACCCTCCTTCCTCTTCTTCTACCACCGCCGCGAACAAAACACCTACCAAACCAACCCACCCTCCTCCTCCTCAACAAGCACCACCAACCTCCACCGCCTCGCGTCGAATCGCCCACTCTGCACCTCACACCCCCTCCGGAGCGGGATCGCCTCTGAAACGACAGATCCGTCGTGAAGAGTCTGTGCCCATCGATGCGCTGGAGGAGGAGGGGGAGGAGGGGGAGGGGGAGAAGACTCCTACTGGACGTGGAAGGGCGGCGAGGGGAGGGGGGGTGAAGAGGAAGTATGTTGAAGATGATGATGAAGAGGAGGAGGAGGAGGAGGAGGAGGAGGAGGAGGAGGAGATGATGTTGGGGAGTGGCAGGAAGGAGAAGGGGAAGGGGAAGGGGAAAGAGATGGTATTGACGCCGGGAGGTGCGAAGAAGGTTTTGAAGCAGGGAGGGGGAGGGGGAGGGGGAGGGGGAGGGACGGGGAGGAGGAGGAGGGAAAGAAAGAGTTATATCGATGGGGTTGAGATGGGCGAGGAAGGGGTTGAGAGGGGGTGGAAGAAATATTTGATTGTACGTAAATTCGCCATCGTCTTTCTTCTTCTCTGGGTTTGGTTTTTGGGAGGAGGGGGAGGGGGAGAGAGAGAGACGGGAGCTGACGTTCGTTTGGTTTGGTTTTTTGCGTTTTTTGGGGGGTTGGGCTGGAACAGTGGAGAGAACTGAATCTGGGGAGGTATTTGGAGGAGCAGGAGAAGAGGAAAGGGAAGGGTGGTGGTGTTGGTGGTGGGGTGGAAGAAATGGAGGTTGACGAGGAGGATCTTTACAGTTGAGGGAGAAGGAGGGAGAGACAAGTCTTTCAGTGAGCTTGTTTGACATCCTGAGAGGTGTGGAAGAAGAGGAAATGAAAAGAGAGAGAGAGAGAGAGAGAGAAGGAGCGAAGGAGAGTCGGCTTGCTGTTTGTCGAGGAGGAGAATTTTGAAGTCAAGAGAGAGCCAGCTCGAAGATTAGAGACACATAGAAAGAGATGTCGAGAGCAGTATCGAATTTCTCGATAGCAAAAGAGAGAAAGAGAGGAAGAGAAGTGGGCAGACGAGGCAAAGGCCAGCTCGTTCTCCTTCGCCTCTTTCGGCCTCCCTTGCTCCCTCGTTAGCCCCAACTTCGACGTCGCATCCACGAGCAAAACTACAGAGCAGCTCCCTCCTTCCACCATATCGACCATCTCTTAGGTGAGTCTCTTTCACCACCAAATACGAAGGCTGCATCTATCTTGGACTTGCTGGGTGGAGCTTTGAAGGGAAGGGAAGGGAATCAGGTTGAGCTCGAGCTCGGACGAGGTCCTCCTTCCTTCCTCCGAGAGGGATGCATCCGCCTCCCATTATCTCTGAACTCTACGAGGGAGCATGTAGGGTCTAGGCTCACTATCATCAAGCAACAGACTGATCAAAATATTCCTTTCCTCCATCCTTCAGCTCATTCCTCGTCTTCGTTCCCTCCCTCCTCCCTCCTCCCTCCTTCGCCATGCAATCCTCTCCCTTCGCCTCCTACCCTCTCGGATCCAATCCCCCCCAACCTTCCAACTCCTATCTCTCCCAACAACAACAGCAGCAGCAACAGCAGCCGTACGGTCGCTCCCCGTCCGGCTACCCTCAATCCAACTACGGCCTCGGTCAGGGAGGAGGAGCTCCCCTTGGAATGAGCCAACAGCAGCTCTCCCAGCAAGCCATGATGATGCACCAGCAGCAGCAGCAGCTTGTAGCCCAAGGGATGGGTCTCGGAGGACTGGGGAACTTGGGGATGGGAGGACCTGGCGGTGCAGGAGGAGGCGGAGGAGGAGGATCAGCTCCCAACCTTCATCCAACTCAGATCGCTCAGCTTCAAAACCAGTTCCTCGCTCAACAACTCGCCCAGCAGCAGCAGCAACACTCTCAGCATCAGCAGCAGCAGCAAGGCCATCACCAGCAGCCTCAGCAGCAAGGAGGAGGGAGCTACGGGAACCATCCTATGTACGCTCAGCAGCAGTACGCCCTCCAACAACAGCAGCAGCTTCAGCTTCAGCAACAACAGCAACATCAACAGCAACAGCAACACCACCAGCAGCAGCAGCAACAACAACATCACTCTCAGCACTCGTCGTCGAAGGATCAGGGAGATCATCATCGTAGTAGGAGTGGGAGGAAGTCGAAGGGAGCGGAGAGGACGTCGAATCCGGTGAGCTCCTTCTCTTACTCTTCCTCGTCCAATCCAAACCTCGAAGCTGAACCACACTCTTGATTTATGTACTGTAGGCTGTGTTCACCCAGTCCGTCGAATCAGAATTCGAACCAATAGGCGACGATCTCGACGGAGTGACAGATCGTTCACTCGCTATCGAACGCTACAAGCTCAACCATGATCTGCTGGGAGAACTGTTCAACCCTCTACCTATCTGTAAGTACCCTCTTTCTTCCTGTGATCATTTCTCTCTCTCTCTCCCCACTTTCGTTTCAGCCAGCTCGAGCTCGCAAGCTGACCTTTCGTCCCTTCCTTCTCACGCGTTCGCTCAAAAGCCAAACTCCCTGAACCTCACTCCCTCCCTTCACTCTACACCATCTCCGACCTGGAAACTCGTCTCGTGAGCCTACCCTCCTATTTACCTTCCTCACGCTGATCCAACTCCCAAGCTCACTCTCTCGTTGCTGTTGTTTTCGCGTTCCGTCTCCAGGCCGCGCTCGAAGAATCCAACTACTCCCTCGCCTCGGAGCTCTCCAGTCAAAGGAAGGAAGCTCGAGAGACCTTTGATCGCGCTGGATCCTCTACTACTACTGTAATCTAATTTTAAACTATACCTTCACAAAAAGTCAAAACAACGAAAGAGAGAGCAGAAATCGCAGCCTTCCTCTCTCGAAACGCCCCTTTGACTTCATGGGTCGTCCTCGTTCTCAACTTCCGACTCTCACCACCACCCCCCTCCAAAGTCAACTCTATCGAGGCTCGTCAGCTTCTCACCCATTCCTCTTATCCTCCCACGCTCTTCAATTTTCGTATCGCCTTTGAAGCTCAGGCCAGCTTCGAAACGACCACCAACGGTCTCCCTCCCTCCCCCGCGGACAGCAATCTCCTTCGTCTCCCTCTCCCTTCCTTCCTTCCAGCCCACCCTTCCAGTTTCGTGAGCCATGTCAGCTACAGCTTCCGCCACTGCATCAGCAAGTGCATCAGCAGCAGCAACATCATCTCAGCCTGCTAGTTTCAAGTGAGTCTTCAAAAAACAGGGCCAAAGGAAAGGAAAGGAGGGAGGCAGAAGGGAGCGAGCTCATCCCCGTCTCTCCTCCCCCTTCCTTCCTTCTTTCCTTTCCTCCCCGCGTTCGCTCCCATAGAATCGTCGGTCTCATCCTAGCTATCATGTCCGGAGTTCTCATCGGAACGTCCTTCGTCGTCAAGAAGAAAGGTGAGCAAGCAAGAGGGCCAGGCTTGAGACGGTTGGTTTGATGAATCTCTGATCCTCGAATCTAACCCTTCAACGTTGGATGGCCAGGTCTCCTCCGAGCTCAGTCAAGGAGTGGAGCCGTAGCAGGAGAGGGACATGCGTACTTGAAGGATTGGATGTGGTGGATCGGGGTGAGTGGACAAGGAACGAATCTGAAGGGGAAATGAAGCAGGAGGAGGGGAGGGGAGGAGAGGGAGAGGAAGGGAGCTCGGTAGTCGGGCGAGATCGACAAACTTGGGCTGACTTTTTTTTCATCTTGCTTTGCTTTGGGGGTTGGGTAGATGACTATGATGATCGTAGGAGAGATTTGTAACTTTGTGGCTTGTACGTTCCATGGATCTTCTCGAAGGGAGAGGAAGGAGAGAGACAGAGCGGTGTTGAGCTCACCTCTCTTTCCTTCCCTTGTTCGGCTCGTTCTTCGCTTCGTCAGATGCTTTCACGGAAGGTTGGTGCCCTTTCTCTTCTCTTACACATCATCTTCCTTCTCGCAGAGCTGACACACTTCTCTTTGGGCTGCAGCCATCCTCGTCACCGTTCGTACACGTCCTCCCTCCGGTCCCCGCGACGAACCAAAGAAGAAAGAAAGGAAGTCGCGACCTTCTCGTCACCTCCTCTGACCTCATCATCTTTCCATTTGGGCCTGCGATTTAGCCTCTTGGAGCACTATCGGTGGTGATCTGTGCGATCCTGTCGCATTTCTTCCTCAAGGAGAAGTTGTCGTTCTTTGGGTGGTTGGTGAGTGTTCGAACCTCGTTTTCGCGTTCGTTTTCTCGCGAGCCCAAACACGTTGCTCATCCCCTGGGTTTCTTGGCATCGTGTAGGGATGTGCTCTCTGTATTATAGGAGCTACCATCATTGGTTCGTCGCGACTTCCAACCTCTGCTCACCTTCCTCGTCGACTCTCGCCTCGTCGACGCGTCTCACTTAAAGCTCACTTCTCCTCCCCTCCCTCCCTCCAGCTCTCAACTCCCCTGAACAACAATCCGTCACCCACATTCGACCCTTCATGGCCCTTTTCATCTCCCCTGGTTTCCTCGTCTGGGCTGGAATTCTCACCATCTCTGCCATCTTCGCCATTTTCTACCTCGTCCCTCGATACGGAAAGGTGAGTTTCGCGTCTCTCTTCTGACCTACCTGCTCCTTCGCTGATCTCACCTTTCTTTCGTAGACGCACATGCTGGTGCATATCGGGATCTGCTCGGTCATCGGAGGGTTGAGCGTTAGTTGTACGCAGGGATTGGGAGCTGCTGTGAGTTCAGTTTGCGGAGAAGGAAAGTAGACGAGAGAAGGAGGAAACGAGGCGGGATGGAAGGTTTGGGATTGACGCGTCTTTGCTGTTGGCTTGGGCGTACCAGATCGTGACGAGTGTGCGAGGGGATAATCAAGTCACCTATTGGTTCTTCTGTGAGTCCAAAGAACACTCGAAACCGCAAAGGAGAATGAGACCCGTTCGTTCGAGCTGACTCTGCTTTCTTCGATTTCTTCTTCTCAGGGTTCCTCTTCGTCTTCGTGATCTTCACTCTTCTTACCGAGATCAACTATCTCAACAAGGTACGTATCCTCGCCCTCATCGAGTCGAGACTGTGAGCTCCTTCCCCTTGACGACGCGTCAAGCTGACTCTTCCTTCCCTTCCAGGCTCTCGAGCTCTTCAACACTGCCATGGTTACGTGAGTCGCCTTTTCTACTCTTCCTCGGACTGTATCTTCAGGAAGCTGACCATTCGACGCGTCTTTCTTTCTCAGACCAACTTACTTCGTCGTGAGTCTGCACTCGCTCGACTCTTCGAGCTCTCGCACTTCCTTTTCACGTCGCTGACTTCTCGTTTCGCTTCGAAGACCTTTACCACCTTCACTCTTGGTGAGTTCAAACCCTCGTCGCATCTCGAGCGAGCGCAGGGAAACGATTACTGATCGTACCTTTTATCCTTCCGCTTTTTCAGTCACTTCCATCGTTCGTCCTCCTTCTTTTATTTCTTTTCGATACTTTGAGCTAATGCCTCCTCACTTGACCTCGATCAGATCCTCTACAAGGGACTAAAGGCCACCGTCATCCAGCTCATCACGATGTTTCTCGGTGAGCTTTCTCCTCGACGCGTCTCCTTCGTTCCTCGTTTCCCATTGCTGACAAACAGCTCCCCTTCCCGTCTTCAGGCTTCATCGTTATTTGCGTTGGGATCACAATCCTGCAGATGAGCAAGGGTGAGCTCGATTTGTGCTCGAAGTAGAAACTTAAACCGTCGCGCGAGCTGACTTCTTCGCTTTCTTTCTTCTCCTTCTGTAGTCGATCCCGAAACTCTCGTCACCCTGGATCGCCGTTCGACTCTCCTCCTCGCTGCTCAGCGGCCTACCGAGACGGAAGAGAAGACTGGGGTTGAGGATCGTGAGTTTCTCTCTCCCTCTGAGGCCGCGTCGCGATTCGACATCTGATTCTATCTTCCTTGGTCCTTCAGCCTCCATGGATGCGCTTCGAGGAGGCTACGTGATCGGATCCATCATGAGAGCTCGATCTCGTCGAGCTAGCGTTAACACCAACAGCAGCGGTCGAGGACGAGTCAGCTCGACAGCTTTCAATCCCAACGATCCCGTTCGTTCTTTCTCCGCCACCTCTGCTTCTCTTCTCGCACACTTTTCGCTCATCATCGCCTTTCTCCTATCCTTCCTCAGTTCTCGCTCGGAATGACTCGGTATCAGCTCTCCGACACTCCAGCTGGTCCGAATCAACCATGGACGTCGAGTCCTGAAGGCATCAAACCCGCCGGCCCCGACTACCTCTCTTATCACGGAACAGGCCACACAGCTATCAGCCCTCTCGGTGCTCCTCTGAGAAGCGGAAGCTCGTTACGGTTCGATCCAGAGGATACAGTCCATCGAGTCGGACGAGCAGGTCACCCAGAAGAAGCTCAAACCTCGCATCAACTCCATTCACAGATGCTTTCACCTCACTCGTCGGTCACGAAGGGATCTCACTCGAGCTCGGAACACCATCCTCCAGCTGTTGGGACGTTCTCCTCGGAACAGGGACATGAGCGAGAGGAAAGACGAGGAAGCAACAAGACGAGGTTCAATCTCTTCGGTCCTCGTCAACATGGCTCGGATCCTCCTCAGCCTCCTTTGTCTGCTCCTGCCGGCCAGGTGAGTTTTGATTTCTCTTCTCCTTCTCCCTCCGCTCTTTCCCCTCCTCTCTTCTCGCCTTTCTTCTCGTCGCCGAGAGAGAAGCCCCCGCTGACGCGGTCTCGTTCTCTTCCTCCCTTTCCTTCTTCCCAATGGCCAGTTCGATCTCGAACCTGTGTTGGATTACGACAGTCCAAACCTCCGATCTGCTTCGGTCGACATCGGAAACGGTGGTTCTTCGTCGCCGACGAGTACTACGGGGAGGATGTCGCGACAGCAAAGTTCCTCTTTCTTGTACGTCCGTCGAAGCTCTCGTCTCTTCCGTTATCTTATCTCATCGCTCATCGCATTCTTATATCTCTCTCTCTCTTCCTCGCTCAAACATTTTCTTCTTCCTTCTCTCCTTTCCTCCCTTTCCGCAGCGGCGGCAGAAGTCGTTCCAACTCCGCCGCCAAACCCAACCTCGACGACCGAGATCGCCCACGTCAAGGCTCTCGCGACGTCCATCAGTACCCTCATCTTGCCAAGAAGGACGAACGGAAACCGGAGTTTGCGCAGGAACGACGTGGGTTGGTCGATGGAGGGTCGTCGTCGGAGGAGGACGACGACGGGCAGGGAGAGGAGGATTATCATGGGAAGGGTTTTGGGCCGGAGGGAGGGAGACATCTGCCGCAGGATAGTATGTGAGAGAGGGTTGTAGTGGGATCTGCTGCTTTTCTTCTGTTTGATTTCTCTTTCTTTTTACGACGCGACGACGACGTTTTTCTTCTTCTTTTCCTTTCGTTTTGGACACTCCTCTCTCCCTCTCGCTCTCTCTTCGTTCGTCTGTTTCCTATGATTCGCTTGCTTTTGCTTTCTTTCTCCCTTTCTTCGCACTTACTCATCCATTTATCTCTCTATGCTCTCTCGTCCTCCTCTGCCTCCGACTCTCACTCCTCCACGTGTTTTTTCATGACTTCGTTTCTTTCTCTTTTTCTTCCCCTCCCTGTCTCCGAAAGAGTTCGAAAGCTCTTCTCCCTCGACTTCATACGTCGTCCTTTGTCTGCGATCCTGACAAGGAAAAGCTTCTTTGAACGAGCCCCCTCCGGCAAAGACAAAACGCGTCAACTGTAAAATTGGTCTCGAACCAAGGGGAAGGGAGGAAAAAGAGGCTAATCGAGGGCCTCCGAAACGCCTTCTCCTCACTCTCCCTTCGGTCCTCCACCGACGCAAGGGCTGAGCTCACGTCTCAACTCAAAAAACTTGGTCAGGCTCCTCTTCTCTCCACTTTTTAGATTTCTTTCCCTTCCCTTCAACCTCCACCTACCCACCCTCTAATCCCTTCCCCTTCAACACCATGTCGTTGAAGCAAACGCAACTCAACTCGAGCCTGTTCCCGCAAAAGCACGTCGAGAACCCAAACGAATCCTCCTCCTTCCCTCAGGAGAAGGCGGCTCGACCTCAGGCCGAGGGAGCAGAGCAAGCTCAGGTCGAAGCTTTGGAGAACGAGGGCAAGATCATCCTTGTCGACTGGGAGGAGGTGAGTCGAGCAGCTCGTTCAACAACCTTCAACCCCCGACAAACAGAAACTGACGTCTCTTTCTCTCTCTTTCTCTAGAACGACCCCGAGAACCCTATGAACTGGTCGAAGAGCAAGAAGTGGTTGATGACCATGCTGCTCTGCGGTGAGCTTCAACTCTTTCTCTCTCTCTCTCCTACGTTGCATCTGCATCGAGAACGAGAGCTGGTCGATCCCTTTCCCAAAGTGTCGGCTGATTCTCTTCCCCGATTCTCTCTATCACCCTCGTCCTTTCTCGTCCGCCCTACGATCGATCCGTAGGAATGACCCTGTGAGCTTTCTTTCTCCTCTTGGCTTGATGATCTCTTCTCCTCAGCTTCTCCTGCCGCTCGACCCTTGCTGAAGCTGACCTTTCCTCTCTCTCGCGACGCGCTCGTTCTACAGCTTTATCGGACTCGCAACTTCGGCCTACTCGGTCGGAATCCCCCAGATGTGTGAGGAATTTGGAGTAGCCGATGTAAGTTTCCGCTTACCTTCGCTGAGGTTGAACCTGGGTCGTCAGAGCTCGGGCTCGGGTCGTTCGAGAACTGACAGCCACCCTCTTCATTTCTCCCCTCCGTCCTTCTACGCCCCCGTTTTTTTCTCAATCAGGTTGTCGGCCAAGTCGGGGTGAGTCTGATCTTCGTCGCGGCCTACAAACTGTAAGGCGAGCCGACGAGCTGACTTCTTTCGCGTCCCGACTTCCTTTAGATGTTCGTCTTCAACGCCGCTTTCTCCTTCGTCCCCCTGTTTATGGCTCCTCTCTCAGAGACAATCGGCCGAAACCCTGTCTATCTCGTCAATTACATCGGTTTTGTCGTGAATTCATCTTTGAACTCTGAATCGGAGCTTCCCTTTCGAAGCGCGAAGCTCACGTCCCCCTCCCATCTTCCTCCTTTCTATAGCTCTTCTTCCTCCCTCTCGCCCTCGCCACCAACATCCAGACCAGCATCATCGCTCGATTCTTCAGTGGAGTTTTCGGAGCTGCTGGAAGTGAGTTTTCTCTCGATTGCAGACGCGTATCCTTTCGTCTCTAGCTGACCTCTTCTCCCTTTCTCTTCGCCTCACTCCTAGCTACCATGGTCGGAGGAGGTCTCGCCGACATCTGGGTCACCTCTGAACGCTCGGTACCCATGTCGGTTTTCACTTTCGCTGCCGTCTTCGGTACGATCGCAGCTCCCGTCTACTCGGGCTTCATTCTCGCAGGAAAAGGATGGCGATGGATCCAATGTGAGCGATTTCTTTCACTTCCCTCCTTTCCGTCTGGACTCACTGATCTGGACTGATCTCTGACCTCCTTTCTACGCGCCTCCTTCTTCCAGGGGTCCAACTCATCGTCAACGGAGCCTTCTGCCTCGTCTGCTGCCTCCTACTCAAGGAGACTCGTGGACCTGTCATTCTCGCTCGACGAGCGAAAAAGATGAGGAAGGAAACGAACGACGACCGATTCCGAGCTCCTAGCGAGCTCGAGAGGGAGAACTACAAGCAGGTTCTCAAGGATTCGTGCACCAAGGCCGTCAAGCTTCTTATCCACGAGCCTGTCGTCCTCTTTTTCTCGCTTTGGATCTCGTTTGCATGGGGAATTATCTTCCTCTTGTGAGTTACGTTCTTCGATTTCCGTCTTCGTGCTGGAGCTTCGCTTACCTTCACCTCCACTCTTCCCATAGCTTCTCCGCCATCCCTCTCGTCTTTGAGGGAAACCACGGATGGAAGACTGGAGTTTCGGGCCTCGCTTACATCCCTGTTCGTTCAAACTCTTTTCCTCGACGCGTACCTTCTCCCTCTCTTTGCTTACCCTCTTCCGCTCCTCTATCCTCGCCTCAGCTCGTCATCGGTACTTTCATGGGCTTTGGAGCGAACTTCTACCAAGAGTGAGTTTTCTCTCGATTTTAAATGCGTATCCTTTCGTCCCTAGCTGACCTCTTCTCCCTTTCTCTTCGCCTCGCCGTTAGCTACCTCTACGACCGAGCGACCGCTCAGAACGGTGGCATCGCCCGTCCCGAAGCGCGACTCTACTCAGCTCTCGTAGGAGGACCTCTCCTCCCTCTTGGTCTCTGGTGGTTTAGCTGGACTCAGTTTGGAAACGTTCACTGGATCGTGAGTTTTCTCGCGCGTCGTCCCAAATTCCTTTCCCCCCGCTTCAGCTGCTAATATCCTCTTCTTTTTTCCCAGGTCCCCTGCCTAGCCCTAGTCCCCATCATCTTCGGTATCTACGCCATCTTCCTCGCCACCTACAACTACCTTACCGACGCATACGGAGAGAACGCCTCGAGTGCCGTCGCTGCTCAGGGATTCATGGTTCGTTCAATCGCCCATCTGCCTCCGGTTCCGAAACTGCTCTAGGCAGAACGGCGGCATATTCTGCTATAGATCCGAACATCTCATTATCTTCCCATCGCTGACTCTGTCCCTCTTCGTTTTTCGTTCCTCTCCCTTTACCAGCGAAACGCCTTTGCCTCGTCTTTCCCTCTCTTCGCCACCTTCATGTTCAAAGGGATGGGCATCCAGTACGTATCTGCATCACGATTAAGTCTTCTCTCGTGCCTACTGTCCAGATAACTAACGATCTCACCTTCTTCCTCCTACTAAGGTGGGCTGGGACTTTGCTTGCACTTTTGGGAACCATCTCCGCTCCCTTCCCCTTCATCCTCTACAAGTACGGCCCGAAAATCCGAGCCAACTCCAAATTCGCCTCCGCCAACCTCGAGAAGGAGGCCGGCGGTGTTCACGCTGCCAACCAAGCGAAGAACAGAGGAGGAGACGCGCACTCGACCAGGAGGAGTGGGGAGGAGACGGCCGTTCCTTCTAGACAGCCTTCAAATGAGCTCGGTGATGCGTCTCACGAGAAAGCTGCTCAGAAGGCGAAGAACGTAGTCTAATTAGAAACTAGGAGCAGGCAGAGGGGGATGTTGAGAGAGTGTGGGAGGACGTGTCGACGATGTTGCTTTTTGTTTTGCTTTTGCTTTTCCTTTCGCTTTTCTGCCTTCGCCTTCTTTCGTTTCGATTTCGCATCAGATTCCCTACTGTATCGATATCACTACTACTGACTCTTCTCTACCCGTTTGCCTCCCTTCGGCTTCTACTCTTTCTCCTTCAATAACTCATTTCACCGCATCAACGCTCTGCTTTTTCTTCTTTGCGCATGAGAAAATAATCGAGAGGGCTGGGGACTGAATGGGCTCTTTCGGCCGTCCAAGCACATGTAGAACTTGCGTTCCGAAGGGTAAAGCGAGCAACAGAGACGAGCTCATCACATCGGCGCGTTCCGAACGAAAGACAGCACTCCCTCTGCAACCGACGACGATGGAAAGAAACCCACGTCAGCACAGTGTCAACTCTGCACTACCTCAGAAGCGCAGGACAGAAAGAGAGGAGACCGAAACTCACGACTGAATCCACACAACTCTCCCAACCTTCCTCCCTCGCGGACCTGCTCCTTCCTCATAGTCTCCAACGGCTCCCTCAGATCTGCTCCGTTCTGAACCAGCACCTCCCCATGTATCCGAAGGAAGCACGCCATGAAGGTTTCCACGGCCTCGAAGTCCTTGTGGGACTTGAGTCGCTGAGTGAGAGCGAGGATGAAGAGGTTCAGGTGGTCGAGGGTGATGAGGGAGGATCGAAGTTCGAGATCGGTTGCTGAAGGCGAAAGGGATTTGAGGTAGGTGAAGAAGGATTCGACTGTGGAGTAAAAAGGGTGAAAATAGAGGGAATTCAGCCTGTGCGAGGAGGGGAGGGGACGCGTCGAAAGAAACGGAAGCGAACTCACAATCTCCATCGATGTTCTCACTCGACAGCTTCCTCGAGAACTCGGTCTCCATGACGGCTCCGAACTCGGTGAATCGATGACTGCTGGCCTTCGCATCCTCATCTCCTCCGACGGCCGAAGGATCCTCCTCTCCCAAACCGAGACGTTTCCCTTGAGCTTCCGAGTTGAGGGAAGGAAGGAAGAAGGGAGCCTTCTCGGGAGCTTTTGCTGGCTCCTTGGGTTTGTTTCGAGCCTGAGGGATACGAGAAAACGAAGAAGCAGGTAAGCGAACGATTGAAGAGGGGAGATGGCGAGAGGAAGGGAACTCCAACGGACCTTGATCGTCTCGAGGTTGAGCAAAGTCTGCCATTTCGACCGAGGAAGAAGAGAAAGGGTGAGGAGCTCTTCCGACAGTTGATCGGGGGTGGTGTAGATATCTCGATATTCAGCCTCTCCGACGAGTTCGATTCCTTTGAGAGCTATGAAAGAAGAGAGGTTGAGGGACGGTCAGCTCGAGGTGGAGAAGGACGAAACGGAGGAGAGACGCGACGAACCCTCATCCTCCTCCATACCCTGAACTGAAGGCATTCCAGCGTCGAAGATCTCATCCTCCTCGATAGCCCTAAGAGCGACTTCCGAGAACTGCGACTTGTTGGCCCTGAGGAGTTGAACAAGGAACTGAAAATGAGCTCTCGTCTCTTGGATCTCTTGAGTTCGAAATGAAGAAGCCTCAGACTTACCAGAGGTAGACACCGACGCTGTCGACGTGACTACTAGCCAGGAAGTCTCCTGTTGGCGAGAAAGTGATGCTGGTAGGGATGCTGGTCGTCCTGAAAGCGTCGACGAGGCAACCGGAAGGAATGTCGAAAGTTCGGATGATGGAGTCGAGCGAGGCCGTGATGAGCCATCGAGAATCGGGAGAGAAGGCCTAGAGAGGAGAGAGAGAAGAAGTTAGCAGAGCTAGTTGACGCTGAGAGAGAGAGAGCGCGGACAACGATACTCACAACATCGAGAACGCGACCTTGGAAACCACTCATCTCACGAACGACCCTCTTGGTCTCAATGTCGACGATTCGAACGACGAGGTCGTCGCAGACAACAGCGAGGAGTCCGTTATCTCGGTGAAGGGTGAGGGAGGTGATCGAAGAAGGGAGGGCGAGGGACTGAAGAGCGACGGTAGTGTGAAAGTCGAAGAACTGTTCAGACGCGTCGTCCAAGAAGATGGTCAGCGAACGAGAACGAGCAGAAAAAAGAGATCGACGAGAAAAGAAAAGGGAGGATGATAATCACAGTCAAAACACCGTCCATCGTTCCAACCACAACGCTCCTGTTCAACGGATCCGTCACGATTCCCGTCACTCCCCTTCCACCGATCCTCGACGACCCAGACTCCGGCGTAGGCACGACGAACGACTTCCTCTCCAACCCACTCTGCAAGTTCCACATCGTGACCTTCCCTTCCGATCCTCCAACCAATCCGAAATTCCCACACGCCGACACGCAAACAGCCTCGACGCGTCCGCCTCCAGCCCCGGCTCCGAGAGCCCATTTCCCAAGCTTCTTGTCTTTCCCTGACCAAGATCGAGCAGTATCAGCTCCAGCAGCTCCAATTCCGGCTGAGGTGGACGGAGCGTGAACAGTGAGGACGTCGTCCCAGTCTTTGGTTCGAGCGGAGGACCAGGAGAGGGCTTTGATGGGAGGGAGTTTGAGCGAGGAGAGAGGAAGGGAGAGGGATGAGGATTTCTTGGTGAGGGCACCTGGAAGAATGAGTGTCGAAGCCGAGAACGAGAGGGTATGTTAGCTCGGCTTTTGGGGCAAAAAGACGCCGATAAACGGAGAGACGAAAGGAGGAAGAAGGAAGTAAGAGCGAAGACTCACCTTGACTGAGCTCAGCACTCCTCGAATCCCTAACCACGCTCGTGAGCCTGAGAGCTCGATCTCGTCCAGCGGTAAGGATGCTCTTGCCGTCCTCTCCGTAGTATCGAATGAGGTTAGGAGGAGCCTGGTGACCGGAACGAGACTTTAGAAGGGTGGGTTGAGAGGAGGGAGTTTCGAAGTGGTATTGCTGAGGGAAAGGAGGACGGCAATGTTTCACGTCAGATTCGATGTCCAAGTCTGATCTGTGAGAGAATTAGACGAGCTTACCTTGATGGTGTTATCTCCTCCAGAGGTGATGAGCAGAGGTTGTCCAGGGATCCATTCGAGCGACGCGATAGCTCCGTCGTGAGCGTTGGGGATAAGGTGAAGAAGTCGACCACGTTGATCGAGATCCCAAAGAGCAAGAGCTCCGGAGAGAGATGCGGTGGCAAGGATAGGCTCGTTGTCTGGTGAAGAAAGAGAAGAGCGAACAAAGGAATTTGAAGACGCGAAGGTGAGCTCTCATTGCTTCCTCCTCGTTCTCCTCTCCGTCGACCTGACCCGTCGACCCGACCCGCAGAAGAGAAAGCGGGAGACTCACCCAATCGGAAAGCCAACGCTCCGACACCACCTTCCATCCTGACCTTCAAGATCTCCTGATCCATTCTCAGATCCAAAACTCGAACGCTTCCATTCAGGTATCCGACTCCGACGATGTCGACAGCTGGCGAGCTGGTGATGGCTGTGACGGGCGAAGCAGCTCCTCCTGGTAGAGCAGCGAAGGTGTGGATGAGGGACCGAGATCGGATGTTGTAAAGAGCGAGAGAACCTTGTCGAGAGGCGAGGAGGATCTTGTTGAGGTAGGTGGGAGGATGAAGGATGTGGGTCGCGGTGAAGTTGGGAGGGAGGGGGATGGTGGAAGAGAGCTCTATGGTGTCGAGAAGCGATGAAGAAAGGGGATGAATGATGAGCTCGCTGCTTCATACTCGTCCTAGGGGGAAATATAGAGCTAGGCGGGACAGGGAGGAAGAGACGCACCTTTCGAGGCAATGTTCCAAATGAAGACCTCGTCTCCTTCCTCTCCAAGGGCGAGGAGCTGATCTCCAAACACGAGGATCTGAACAAGAGTGGTAGTCTCCGAGGGCGCCTCGTAAATGTCGACCTAAAGAAAGGGTGAGGGGCGAAGTCAGCGAGAGAAAGCGCGCTCAAAGGAAAAGAAGGAGGGAGGGAGGGAGGGAAGGAAGGAAGGATGGGACGAACAGCTCTTCCTCGGACGTATCGGATGATAGAGGACCCAGAAGCAGCAAAGACCGAGTCCTGGTTGAGCACCAGCGACGTGATAGGCTTGGGAGTGGAGGGACCTGGAAGGAAGCAAGGCAGGAGTCAGGTATGAGCTCCAAGAAGTGAGCTCGGAAATTTGGGAAGCTCAACTCACCAACGAAAACGAGACCCATCTTCTCTCCCTCCCACATAGCCCAGGCGTCTCCTAGACAACTCACGATCGAGATCGAAGGTCCTTTGGTAGCACTCTTGGATCCTCGAGTCTGAACAGAGATCGGGACGTGGTTCGAAATGAATCCAAGGGCTCGGAAGGGAGCGAACAGGCGAGGTTGAGGAGCGGCCTTCTTGCTGGGAAGCACAACCTCGTCCGTAGGTTTAGACCGCTTCGAGGGTCGGTCGGGAGAGAGGACCATGCTCTGCGGCGAGAGAGAGAGGAGGAAAGGAGGGAAAGGGGAGGGGGGAGGGAGAGAGTTGGAGGAAGTTGAAACGTTGACCTTGAGCTTCCTCCCTTTTTTCAGGACTGAGCGCAGCCCACCTCGACGCGTCTCCTCGGCGAATTTTCACGACTTCCGGGGTTTAAATGCTTGCTGGGAAGCAAAGGAGAAGGAACTGAACGATAATTTAGATACAGCAGATGAAGAAGTACGGAGAATGTCAAGTCAAAGAGCGATACGAAAGGAGGACGGGGGGGAGGGAGGACGGGGGAAAATCGAAACAGCGTTTGATCTACGAGTTTTAGTTGAGAAGAGAGAGATTAGAAGAGAAGAGTCCGAGGTCGTAAGGGGAGCAGATAGCTAAGATTTGAAAGATCAAGCGGGTCCGTGAAGGGCATTCTTCTCGGCGAGTGTTCGAGAGGCGACCTCTCGAAGCTCGTCCGCTTCAATCTCCTTTGTAGCGTACTTGGACGAAGCTCTGATCCGGGCTCCGTACTTGAACAAAACGAAGGGGATAGGAGCGAGGACGGCGGTGATGAGGGCGAGGAGGAGACCAGCTGGAGGCAGGAATAAGAAAAGAAAGAGAACGGTTGTCAGTCTCCGGTCGCGTCTTTTTCTTCCCTCCTCTTCGTCCCTGAACGTACCGTATTGGTATCCCATCCCTTCGAACATGAAGGTAGCGAAGAGGGGGAAAGAAGCAGCGAACACTAGAGAGCAAGGGGAACGAGAACGGACGGTCGTCAGCGAGGAGAAAAAAAAAAGTAAAAAAAAAAGTTCTCACTGTTCCTCATAAATCCCTGGCCAGCGATGGCAGAGGAAGACATCTCTCCGTAGGCATCGGTGGTGTAGTTGTAGGTAGCGAGGAAGATGTGGTAGATTCCGAGACTGGAGGAGAATGGAAGGGATGTTCGTCAGAAGGAGCTCGCGACGCGTCGGTAGAATTCAGAGCGAACGAACATGATGGGAACGAGAGCAATGATGGGAGCGATCCAATGAACATGAGCGTATTGGGTGAAGGAGAAGATGAAGAGTCCGATCTGCACATCAGAAAAAGGGAAAAAGTCAGCGGTCCCAAAAAGAAAAGGGAGACGAGGTCAAGAGAATTCCTTTCCCCATCGACGCCCGTCACCAGCAACCTCCCCTCAAACTCCCCCGAGGACTGAAGAGAGAAATAGGTCGGACGAACGGGAAGGAGTGGGGAGAAGAACAAAGCTCCCCAAAGCCTGTACTCTGGGATAGCGATACCGTTGTTCTCCTTCTGGACCGCGTCGTACTTCTTGTCGGCCCAGACTCCAGTACCGAACCCAATGAAGCATCCTATAATGAGACTGGACGGAGGGAGGAGCGTCGGAAGTAATGGTGAGCTTTAGAGATCCAGAACAGAGAATAAGGAGATTCGAACGAACCCAAAGTAAGGAAGGCCAGCGATGCCCTCAGACCATCCGTGATTCCCAGCGAAGGTGAGAGGAATGACGGAGAGGAAGAGGAAGGTAATACCCCACGCCATCGCGATCCAGCAGCCAAACAAGAAAATTACAGGCTCCCCGACCAAAATTTTGACGGCGCGAGTGGACGACTTTTTGAGCAGATCCTTGATTGACTCGGACTCGAGTTCGGAGGGAGATCGGTACCTGAGGGAGATAGAAGAGATCAGAGTTCAGCGAGGCGGTCAAGGAGAAAGGTAGGGAGGAGTGCGAGTGAGAGGGAGAGCTCAGCGAGGCGGTCAAGGAGGAAAGGAGTGAGGTTGGAAGACGAGAAGAACGACGCACCTGTTGTCGCCCGTCTCCTTTCGAAGAACCTTGGCTCGACCAGAGAGAATCTTGGCTCCACGCGTCTCCTTGAAGAAGAAGAGCTCGACGATGAAGAGGATACCGCTGGCGATCATCTGTGAAAGAAAAGGAAGCGCATCGACCATCAGTCCTTGAACGAGAGGATTGAGACGAATTATACCAACTCACGTGAACCCACTCAACCCAACGCCATCCGACTCTCTCAGAGATGAAGCCACAGTACACAGGTGCTGCAATCGTACCTGGGGAAGAGCACGAGACGGATGAAGGGAACAAAGTCAGCTCGTCTTCTTTTTTCGGCTGTCGCTTTCGCAGAGACACAAGAGGCAGGCAAACTTACCAAAGATGGCGACGAAGGTGAAGCAGGACATAGGGATGGATCGTTCTTCGGTTCTCCAGATATCGGCCTTGAAGAAAGCAAGAGAGAAAGAGAGAAGTCAGCTGGGTTGATGAACGGGTCTCGTCTCGTCGCCTTCCCACTCACGAAGGTTCCTCCGACCAGAATGGTTCCGCAGGATCCGAACATTCCAGAGAACCATCTACCGATGATTTGGGTTTCTGAGAAAGAAGGAGCGAGAGAAAGTCAGAGGCGCGGTTCCAGGAAGAATAAACAAACGAGCTTCCACACTCACCGATGTTCTTTCCGAGACCTATTTCGCAACGCAAAAGAGTTAGCTTGGTTTCGGGGGCTATGAACTGGGTGGATCAAGCAGCGCTTACCGAGGAACAAGAAGCAGAGAACGAAGAGTCCGTAAGCGACCAACTGCCAGAGAGAAAGAAGGTGAGATCAGTTCGCGCGTCTCGACTGCAGTGTCGCTCGAAGTAAAAAAGCTCGAAGAAAAGTGCAGATGCTTACGTAGACCTCTCGTCGACCGATAAGTTCACAGAGAGGAGCGAGGAAGAGAGGGGCGATGGCGCAGGCGGCATTGAAGCTGCATAGGTTGAAAAAGACGGCCGTTGAACAAGCAAAGTAACGAAAAGGTAGTAGGAGAAAAGAAGAGCGGTCTCACGTGAACATTCCGACCTGGGCGACGACTGGAGCTACTCCAAAGTCTTTGGACATTCCTAAAGGACGAGAAAGAGGGGCGAAAGAGCGAATCAGCAACAGCGAACGGAGGGAGGAATCGGACAGCGGAGAGAACGGACCTGCGACGGTATTTCCATAGGCGGATGTAGAAAGTCCGATCAAACAAGTCATCATGCAAAGCAAGAAAGTCTGTTCGAGGAAGATATATATTTCGAGAATGTCAGCGCCAATTTGGACCCGCGACACGAAGAGGACGGAAGATCTGACGCGACGGCGTCTCTCTTTCTCTCCGATTCCTATTCGACTTGGCATTCGAGCATGTTGAGACTCACCGTAAACCATTTCCTAGAATTCGACCAGTTGAGAGGATCTTCCTGTAAGATTCCAAGAAAGAAGGATCAGATCCCTTCGAAGAAAGCGAAAGGATGTCAAGGTCGAGGACCTCGAAGAAAGGCTTCACTCACAGGGTCTCCCTCCTCGAAATGGAGGAGGATGATCTTATGTTTCTCCCCCTTCCCGTTGATGATTTCACGATCCGACTGACGTGGTCGAGAAAAGAGAGGGAAGAATAGGCCAAGGTCAGCTTGGTTGATCATCAAGAAAGAGGGCGGGGGTAGAAGAGGGGAAGAGGAAGAAAGAAAAACTCACGCCAGCGACCGAAGGAGCTCTGGTAGGAGGTTGAGTTGAGGCGCCGGTCGAGGGAGCGATAGCAGTAGAGGCGTCTCCGAAGGAAGGGTGTCGGCTGTGAGAATGAGGAGCAGTAGGGTGCGAAGTACCTTCAGCTCCGTTGTTTTCCACTCTCTCGTCGTCGTTCTCCTCGGGAAAGGCTTTGGGGAAGAACGAGGCGTTTATGGACGTCTTCTTGAGGGCGGGCATGGTGGGTGTGATGGATAGAAAGGAAGGAGATTTAGAGGGAAGGAAGGAGGAAGCAGAGGGGGAGGTTGTGGTAGTTTGACGAAGACAGGAAGAAAAAGTCGGAGGAGGAAGGAGGAGGAGGACGAGGCTCCCCGGGGATCCTGGCCCAGAGTTCCTTTGCCGCACTCGGTGAGCTTATCTTCGGCAGTTGCCACGATAAAGATGGAGACCCAGCACCGGGGAAGGTCGAAGAAGGAAGGAGGAGAAGGAGGGGACGGAGGCTTCCTTGGGACGCGACGCCGACGGCCCAGGAGACGCAGCTTGGGTAGAAGGCCGTCCCGCCTCAAGAAGACATGCAAATCTGTAGCAAAGAAGATCAGCTTCCGGCGAGGGGCGAGGAAGGAGGGTTGAAGCAGCCTGAGCTGCTTTTCAGAACATGAGGAGGCGTACAAGGCGACGAGGAGAGAAAGGACGAAAAAAACGACCTGTCAAGAGGAAATCGTGTGAGAGATCTGTTCCAAGCCCCACCAGCCATCCAAGGTTCTCCTCCTGGACCTCCCGCAAGGCCTCCTCGTTTCTCCAAGGCTGCCCCCATCGGAAAAGTCGACTGGGAAGAGGAGAAATCGCGAGGAAGGAGGAGGGGATGGAACTGGATGGAAGGGGGAAAGGGTTCCATAGTTCTGTCGCGTCTTCTTGATTCATCCTGAAGATGCTGAGGGCGGTAGAGCAGCAAAGTATGACGGACTGGGAGAGTAGACCGAGGATGGCGCGCGTCGAGGGAGAAGAGAGGAGGGAGGGAGGCGAGGGAAGGAGGAAGGGGATCACCGCGCTAGCATGGAAGCTTAGAAGCCCTCCCTCCCCTTCGATCTAGAAGCGGCGATTCTTCCGAGACCCGGGTGAGGATGATCCAAGAGTCAGGTTGAAGCCTTGCTGTGGGAAAGAAGAGCTTCTTTGCAGGAAGGAGAGGAGAGGGAAGCAGGTTGAGGGAAACGCTTTCCGTACCTGCCCAAACGCCCGAGCTCACGACGCTGCGCCAAACGAGAGAGGAAGGTTAAGAGCGAGAGCTGACTCCGAGGGCTGCTACAGATTCTGAGGGAGGTGAGCGAAAGCCGTCACATCTATGAGGAACGACGACGCCAGCTCTGAGTCTCTTCGAAAACCAAGAGATATGACAAGAATGTGGGAGTTGAAGTCGGGCGGCCGGCTTCGAGCTTCCTTCCACTTTTCTCTCTTCTCCCCTCATCAGGTTTTTCATCCGTCTGCGTCGTCCGAGCCAGACCGTTCCCAGATACCGAAAGACTGCAACGTCAGGAAGATAAGTCGGTTCACAGATTATTGGGTTTCGTTCCGGAAAGAGGGAGATGGCGATCTAGGACGCGTCAACCTCGCGCTCTCGTACTCGTACTCGGCGGTCGTCGTTTAAAATACTAACAGGTTATCAAAATATTCTACAAGATGATGGAATGCATAATGGGTTTCGAGGAGAGCTAGTCGAAGCAGGATCTTCGAAAACGCGTCGACGTCGAACTCGTCTCGACCGTCGGCTTCCCTTGTCCAACATCTTCCTCCATCTCATCCTTCTCAGCATCATATCCATTGCAGCCTTTTACTCCTCATCCCTCATCTGAACCTGAACCCGTCTTCCCAGTATGTTCCAATCATACCTCCGGCGTGCGACGCAACACCTCCTCCGTCCTCTCTCGACTCTTCGCATCCAGCTCCGCCAAATCCACGATCACTCTCACTCTCCAATCATAATTTAAACCTCACCTTTCATAAGTCCAGAAGCCTAGAGAGATGGAAAGGGCGAAGGGTGGCTCTGGACGATCCCTCTTCTGATCCCTCGACGGCACCAGAGTCGGATGGATAGTGAAGATGAGCAACGACGGACCCACTGATCCTAGAGCAGAGTAGTTTTTGCGAGCTACTCAGCGGTATGGATATATCTCGATAGAGGAGAGGAGATGCGAGTTGGAGGAGAAGCGAAGGAGGAAGAGCAAACGGCCGCGAGGGCGGACTCAGGGCGATGCGAAGGATAGGATCCTCTCGACGATTTTGACAGGCAGGCCAGAGGTTGAATCGATTGCGGTTACGAAGTGGGCGGAAGAGACGGCTGAGACGCGTCATCGCGAAGGGCAGGAGGGAGGGAAGAAGGGTCGACGTTCGAAGGGAGATCGCAGAGGAAGATTCAAAGCGAGCTCGAGCCCTCCTTCCCTTCCCTCCCTCCCTCCCAACCGTCAGCCCACTTTCAAATCTCTCCCAAAGATGAGGCCCTCTCTCTCTGTGGGGACCACTCCTTCCAATACCCCTCCTCTCCCTCCACATAAATCTCCCAGCGGCTCGTCCAACACGAACAAACCGTTCCCGCCTCCTCCTCTCCCTTCCTTCCACGACTTCGACCCTCGGCCGCGCTCCTCCTCCCTCTCAGACAACACGGGAACCTCCAAACCTCTCCCAGCGATCAACCGTTACTTCATGGATGAGCCCGTAGGCCGAGCATCGTTGGATAGCAGGAGACCTTCGGAGCCAGCAGCTTCCTCATCCAATCGACTCGGACGCACTCCCCTCTTCCCCTCCTCCTCTTCGACGAGATCTCCTTCCGTCTCTGATCAATCGAGATCTCAGTCACCCCTTCCTCCAGCACCGGGATCACCTCATCGACCCCAGCCTCAGCTCCGGTCAGGCTCATCGTCGTCGTCGTCCAATCATCCCAACGTAGCAAGGAGCAACGCTTCCTTCGTCTCAACCAACACGATGCGATCAGCAGCTCTCAACCCTTACGATGCGAAGCTGGTCAACGCTTCGTTCGCTTCTCTACCACCTTTACCGACTGCGCCCACCTCCATGAACCCTCATCCAGCGCCAGACCCGTCCACCCTGTCCAATCAGCAGGTCTATCCCCACCCATCTCATCGTGCGTGAGCTCGTTCCGTTTCCTCTTCGTCACTGCTCAACCTTTCTCTGACTCGCGCGATCTCTGCTCCGATATTTGTAACTACAGCTACCTCGGCCCTGTCGACTCTCTTCTTGCACAGTGCGTCTCTTTCCCCAAAACGCTGTGACTCGGCAACGAGCTCGATCTTCCAGCCTCGACGCGTCTTCCTCTCCGTCCCTCTTTGACGTGCTCGACAGTCTCTAACATCCCATTCTTCGCGCTCTTCGTCTTTCTTTCCACTCTCCCTTACCAGTTCTCCCTCTCTTTAACGGCTCTCCTCTCCACTCCCCTCTCGAAGACCTCAACTCCCTCGTCGCAACCCACATCAGATCGACCCTCTCTCGACTACCCAACAACCCATCTAGAGCCGTCGACGTCCTCACCAACGATTTACGGGAACTCATCGCGAGTGGAATGCTCACCCTTGACCAGAAGGTCCAAGGAGTCGAGGACGCGAAGTTGGTCGCCAGGATCGTTTCGATTTGGACTTTCTTTTTCTCCGGCGTCGTCCCTTACGTCGAAGGAGTCTTCTTACCGCTAGGCTCGGTCAGCAGAGGCAAGACCGGAGGGTTGAGCAGTACGAATGCGTCGAGCTCAGGAGCAGTTCCTTCGTCGTTCCCAGCCTCTCCGGATCCCTCCCTATCCTCTTGCCCAACCACCTCGCGCGAACTCACCTCCTCTTCCAACAACTCTATCGACGTTCGACTTCACCTCCTCACCTCTTTTCTCCTCTCCATCCTTCGCCCTCTTCTTCCACGCGTCATCCCGCTCGTCTCTCCACCTCCCTCGAATACCAGCTCCAACGCCACCTCGCCCAACCCAATCCCTCCTCCTCCAACACCAGAACACCTCGGCAAGCTCCAGCAGATGGTGCTCATTCTCATGACCCAAACCGATCCAGAAGTCGTCGGAAAACCAGGAGAGACGGGCGAAGGATACCAGCGGGAAGGGCTAGAAGCTCTTTACAGAGCAGTTGGACGAGCGAGGGAGGGAGGAGGAGAAGTGATAGGATCGGGAGGAGGGACGCGTTCCAGCGGAGGACCAGAGAAGATGGATCGTCGAGGAGGTTGGATAGCACATCGTCGTCGACCTACCATCTCTGACTTCCAACATCATCAATCCTTCGACTCGACCACCTCCGCGACTCCCACGGAAACGAACAACCAACCCTCCATGCTTCGAATGCCTTCCAACTACTCTTCCACTTCCGAATCCAACGCCAGACCTAGCAACCGCGCCTTACAAGCCCTCCCACGACATCTTCAACCTTCAGCAGCTTCCATGTCCGGCGCTTCCTCAACCTCGTCGCTCTTCTCCCTCCCTGCTCAAACCAACAACTCCTCCACGTCCACGGCAACGCTCACTCAACAACAGCCGTCGAACAACCCCAACCTCCACACGCCGAGCTTTGCTCACTCGCAGTACAGTTTCCAGTCGTCCCTCGGAGGAGGAGTCACGCCGACGGGTCGAGGAGGAGGAGGGAACGGGAGAGGGCAGGATCGAGGAGAGGAGGACGCGTATTTGGATTCGTTGAGGAGTCCGGAGCTGAGGAGTCCGGGAGGGAGTAGTGGAGGCTCGGGCGGAGATGGAAGGAGGCATAGTAGTCCTGTTTTCTGAGGAACTATGGGCTTTGGAATCGAGGGAAGGGGGGGAGGGAGGTCGCGTCGTTCGATTTGTCTCGTACGTTTTTCTTCTGGTCGCGTTGGTCGGTTTCTCTCTTTCTTTATCAGCCCAGATTTCAGTAGCTTTTGGCTTGGATATGTTTCTACTTTGTGGTGAGAGTCTTGCTTTCTCCTATGTCTTACGAGCTACATCAGAAGCCGGAGAGGCGAGGTCGCCAGCGTCGGATATAGTTCAAGATCGAAGACGAACGGCGAGAAGAGAGGAACCTTGGTCGAGGGAGAAGAAGAGGTCTGCAGAAGAAATAGACACGGAGCTGGGGCTGATCTAGTCTCCGTCCACAGCAGGACCTGACTCAAACCCTCTCTCCGTCTCGGCACCGCGACGGGTCTCTTTCGTTTCGTCTCGAAATGTGGCTCTTGAAACCTCCTTCATAGACCTTCCCAACTCCTCGCGCTGAACGGAAAGGAAGGTAAAGGATAAATCTGCATTATCAAAGGACTGTAAGACTAAACCAACCTCCCGCCTTTGCCCTTTTCCTGGACGCGTCTCAAACCCCAACCGCTCCGTCTTCCTCCTCCTCCTCTTCCCTCCACATCCTCTCCCCGTCCGCGAACCACTCCGGAGGATCAGTAGGGACGTTCACCAAGTCGGTGTCAAACATCTACAATCAATCAAGAAGATGAAACGAGATCGTCAGGTCGAGTCGAGCGAAGCGGAGCGAAACGAGAAGAGGAGATGAGGAGAAGAAGGAGAGGAGACGAACCTCGATGTACTGCTCGTCTGAGTAACGATGCTTGGTGGGTCCAGCGAAGGAGCGGTACTACCGAGGAGAGCGAGGGGAGGAAGAGAGAGTGTGAGAGATGAGTGAAGAGGGTAGGGAGATAAAGAAGACGAGGAGCGACGAACCTCGACGAGGATCGAAGCGAAGTTCCAGTGCTGGAGTTTACGAAGACAGCCGACGACGATTCCTGTCAGGTGGATACCGGAGCTGTAGAATACGATGAACCTCTGGTCAGCGAGAGCTGTGCGAAGTCTAGACGGGGAAGGAAGGAGGAGACGAGATGCGACGAGACTTACGGATCGATGATCAAAACCGGACCTGTCTTCTTGAGGAGAACCATCTCAAGGGTTTCCTTGACGAGCTGATCCGAGATGGGACGATAGTCCTTCATCTGGTAGGGTTGCCAGAGAGTCATACCAAGGGGAACCTGAGGCGATGAGCGGGGAATGTAAGGTCGGGTGAGCTCGAGAAGGAAGGGGTGTCTGCGAGCTCACCAAGGAAGGGAAAGACTGACCTCCTCGATGCCATTCTGAGCGTAGAAGGACGAAAGCAACGGATGAGAGGCCTCGGGGGTCAGAGAGATGATGGTTCTGAGTCCGAGCGTCTTCAAGAAGGGGATCTGAGAAGCGAAAGAAAGCGCTGGGTGAGCTCTCGGTCGAAGGGAAGGAGGAGAAGGAGAGAGAGAAGCTGACCTGAGTTGGAAGAGGAGTGTTAGATCTGAAGACTCCTTGCTGTACGATTCCGAATCTGGCTGGTACCGAGAGAGGAGGAGGAGGTTTGTTGATGGTGGATGAAGTCTTTGAGGACATGTCATCAGAGCCAGCGACGAGCTCAAGAGAAGAGAGAGGAAAGGAAGGGGAGATGGTCGTCGAAAGCCAACTCGTGAAGCGCTCACCTTCGTCTCTTTCAACCGCCACCACAGACGAGAAATCGCTCGTATGTCTTCAAAGTCTGCAAAGGCGTCTTACAAGAAGGAGGATGGAACTCTCTCGATATCCAAGACTCATCTCTTGTGGACTCCAGCAACGAGAGCTTCGGGGGTGATTGAGGAGAGCTTGGACAAGGTCGCAGGTGAGCTTCCTTCCTTCCTCCGCCTCTCATTGAGCTCCCAGCCCGTGAGAGGCGGACCTCTATGTATATCTCTACAGGATGATATATGGAGTAACTCCTCATCCCAGTCCTTGTATCGAACCAAACGCGCTTTCTTTTAGGCCATCCTCGAGCTGACCTCCACCCTCCCTCCCTTCTCTCTTCTCGTCCTCCCTCCAGCCCTCTTCTCCTCCCCTCCTGCCTCCGGCAAACACAACCTTAAAGTCACCTTCACTCCCCCCTCCTCCCTCCCAGCCGTAGGAGTCACCTTCCTTTTCACCAACCCAACCTCAGCACCTACTGACGCAGCAGACTTCAAAGCCCTCCTCGGAACGATAGCAGCGAACAACAAGGCTCGTCTGGCATGTACGACGGCTTCTGCACCGCCAACTCCAGCAGCCACTCCAGCATCCAGTACAGGAGCTCCATCTCCGGCTGCGGGAACATCGGGAGGAGGATTGAGTGCTGCTGAGAAGGGCAAGGGGAGGGCGGTATCGGGAGGAGGAGGAGGGCTCGCTGGGAGGGATGGGAGAGACGTTCTGACCGACTGGGATCTTCATAAGCGAGTGCTGGTCAAGAACCCTCAGCTCGCAAAGCTTCACTACGATCTCGTTCGAGCTGGAGAGTTGACGGATGCGGAGTTCTGGGAAGGAAGAGAGGTGAGTTTCTTGTCTCGTCTCGTCTCCTTTGCTTTCCTCGCCACCACTCGCTCGAGCTCATTCTTTTCGTTCGTTTGGTGTCGTTTCGTGTGGCAGCTCCTTCTGCTCTCCGAATCGGCCTCCTCCAACCAATCTGCTGGTCGATCCTCTCAACTCATCGACGATCGTTGGTCCGTCAAGGATTCCAAGGGGAAAGGGAAGGAGGGAGCTTCGACTGGAGGAGGAGGATCCGCTACGTCGGGAACGATCTCGCTCACTCCGGAGCTGATTAGGGATATCTTTGACGAGTTCCCGGAGGTGCAGGAGGCGTATCATGAGAATGTGCCGGGGGTGCGTTCTTTTCATCCTAGTCTATCTGAAGAAGAGGAGAGGAGATGTTGGAGCTGACTTGATTTCGACGCGTCCTTTATTCGATTTCGGTTGCGTTCGGCAGATGTGCGACCAAACGACGTTCTGGTCGAGATACTTCAACTCGAGACTGTGGGAACGACATCGTGCTTCGGCTAGGAGTTCGAAGCTTGGATCGGCGAAGGCGGATGAGATGTTCGACAAGTATCTGGAGGCGCCGGATGATGGTGAGTTTTCGAGCCTTCGTCTTTCTTTTGAGTTTCCGCTGTCGGGAATGCCCGGTCTAATCTTCTTTTGGGCCGTCCTTTCTACAGGAATCGCACCTCGACACAACCCTGCTTCAGTGGTCAATCGATTCCTGGATCTCGCTGCGACGGAGGAGGATCACAACGACGTGAGTTCGCCTCAACCAGCTCCTTCTACCTTTTCCTTTACGATTTGTATCTTCTTCGCCGCTTTTCACTGACCTCGATGCTCCATTATCTCCCTCGAAAAAGTCAGGAAACTCGGAAGACATCACGATGCAGGCTGGTCGAGAACGAGCCTCTCTTCCTCTGATGCGAAGGTTCAACGAACACTCCGAGAAGCTCCTTCGAGCTGCTACTCAGTGAGTCTATATCACGCTACTGCTCGAGACCATGTCGCTGCTCTCCCGAGACACCTCGCCCGCTCGAGCTGACGATCCTTTCCTTTGCTTTTGTCTCGTCGTTCCTCTTTTAGGGATCGATCGGAGGAAGACTCCCCAGCTCCCAAAAGGATTCGAACGGAGTGGAACAGACGAGATCAGGTTCGTATGCTTCTCGCGCATCCTCTCTGTCTTCGCTTCGATGCTCGATCTAACCTCGTTTCGCTTTCGTCTTTCTCTCGTTCTCAGGATCGACTCTCCGAACTCGACCTCGACGATCTCCACAGCGCCGAAGCTTCGAAGGAGGTTCCTCTCGACATGAACGTTCAGGATCGACAGAGGTACTTCGAAGGGAGGAGTGCTGCCGAGGAGGTTGCGAAGGTCACGGAGAGGGATGAAGCGGTGAGTTCGAAGTCTCCCTTCGTCGTTCGCTCCTTTGGGACCCTCGTCTTCCAGATCAGAGCTGACCTCTCCCTGGTGTGGCCTGTCCCTTGGACAGGAAACGACTGCGATTCTCGAAGAATCTAGAGAGAGCTTCCGAGGATGGAAACCTCAGCTGGAAGAAGTGAGTCGCGTCTCGACTTTTTCCTCTGCCTCCCTTCATGATCTCTCGCTGATCTCTTCCCTTCACTTCGGTTGCTTTCTCCAGCTCCGACTTGACAGACGAACCGCTGAAGATGCCATGCTCGGTCTCACTTCCTCCGTTAAAGCTCGAGTCGATGCTAAAACTACCAGAGGTTCGTTCTCCTCTCCCTCCTCCTCCCTCCCTTCTTCCCTTCTTCCTCTCTCGTACTCACCGCTCTTCCTGGTTCTCTCTCTTCTCAGATGACATCCCCTCCGACATCCTCAAACAAATGATCTCCTGCCACACCGCAACCTGCGAGTTCCTCCGTCAGTTCTGGTCCGCCATCCTCCCAACTCCTCCTGGGAACGTCCTCAACGCGCCGACGCCCGCCGAGAAGAGCGCGAAGGCGGCGAAGATGGTGCAGTACCTTTCGGGAACGGGAGCAAAGATGGATGGGGTTGTCGTGGCTGCGGTTGCGCGAGGAGCGGATGGAGAGAAGGTTAAAATTGTGAGTTGATAGGTTTCGTTTCGTTTTTCGTTTCGTTGGGTTGGGAGCGAGGGAAGAGAGGACGAGAGCCGACGAACGTTTCGCTCTTTTGCTTTGCGTGTGGAAACAGGCACTGAAACCTACGATGGAATCGGTGGAGAAGGCTCTCTTCTTCTACAGGTCGAGGAAGAAGTGATGGGATGGCGATGGATCATGCCTTTTTCTTTGACGCGACGAGAGCTTTCGAGAGAAGGAGATCTCACAGAACTGCAGCATAGAGGACTAGAGAAACATAAGAAGGAATCCGATCTGCTCGAGGAACGATGCACCAGGAAACGAAAGTATCAAAGAGTAGATCTACCAAGAGTCCTCCTCACGAACCACCAACGCCTTCCATTCCCTCTGGTCGACCATCCTCAAATCCTTCCCTCCACCTCGCTTTCTTGACCTGACCATCTCGTCGACTATCCCTGCCTTCAAAAGCTTCGTGAAGATAGCGAGTTTCAGAAGCTCTGCCCAGAGCAACGTCCCTCCCGCTTCGTACGTGAGTGCGAGAGGAAGCGCGTCTCCGACTTCGTGGCTTCGTGCGTGGAGATGAGTGAGGTTGGGGAGGAGATGGAGGTGTTCGATGAGTTGTTTCTCGTTGATGAGCGATTTGTCGATGAGGAGGTGGGTGAGATGGGTGGTGTTGGGAGGGGAGGAGGAGGGGAAGAGGTAGTGAACGTAGGATTCCTGTCGAGATTCGACAAGGTCCAGGCGTTGGAGACGAGGAAGGATGAGGCGGGTTCTGTGCGTCGGAGTTCGGCCGTCGTCGAAGAAGGAGCCTCGAAGGGAGATGGAAGTGAGATATGGAAGGATGATTTGCAGGTGTCGTTGTGATGGACCGACGAGACTGAGGCTGGCGCTTGAGGACGCGAACGTTTGGAGATTTGGGAAGAGTTTGAGGATGTGGGAGAACGACGTTGTGGTGGAAATTGGACCCTGGTAGGCGCTTGTCCGGCCTATCGAAAGATGTAGAACCGATGGGAGGGCTGGGAGATCCCTCCCGAGGGATGGAAGGGGGTGGAAGTCGCCGAGCTGGAAGGAGACGTCCTGAAGCATCGACGACTCCTGAAGAAGGCTCCAAACGTGTCCGAGTTGAAAACCGTCTTCAAGACGGAGAATCGGAGAAAACGCAGCGTCGACAACCTTCCCGCTAACAGGCCTTTGAGACGCCCCTCATCCTCCTCGCCGTAGATGCACCCAATCGAGAGATCTAGGAGTGGACGTCTCGCGGAGAAGAAGTCGAGTTTACTCCTTGCCTGTTGCTCATGAAGCCCTACTCGCAACGTTCCCCATATCGTAGGATCCGCGAGAACGACGTTCCTCCAACGATGCGAGACTCCTGCGAGGAGGAGCGAGGAGTCGTGCGACGATCCGGTCTCCGCGAGCAGAGAACGACCGATGTGGGTGAGGATGTCGGGTGGGAGGAGATCGGTGAGGTTTCGATTGGCTTGGAGGTAGGCTAGGTGCTGTTGAGCGAGGTGGAGAAGGGAGGAGGACAGGTCTTGGTTGAAGCCGCCGGAGGGTTGGGAAGGTCGAAGGACGACGGACTGAAATGATGAAGGGAGTCGAGGGAAGGTGTCGTAGAGTCGACGGATGGATTCCTGAAAGCAGAGAATCAAGTAGCAGGTTAGGAAACAGCGAGAATTGCAGAGCGACGAAGAACTCCGCTCACCTTCGAGAACGTCCCATCCAGCTCGACCTCGCATCTCCTCCCTTCCTCCGTCGAGCATGCGATCCGAAGAGTGTAGAGCCTCTGGAGAACCTCGGACCTCGAGGGATGGACCGAAGCTTCCTTTCCTCCCAGATGAACGACCTGGCGACGAGAAGGAGAAGGAAGAAGGGTGTCAGGAAGGAGAAAAGAGAAGAGAGGTGAAGGTGGCAAAAGCGAGCGTTCGCTCACCTCGTCGGAAAGCGAGAAGAGCTTCGTCTATGGCTCCTGCTTGGAGGAAGTGGAGTCCTTGTCGATAGATAGCGTCGAAAGGGAGAAGGGGGATCATGTTACAGCTGGAGGAGAGAGAAGATGATCTGAAGGGGAGAAGAGAAGGTCTTGATGGTTGGGAGCGAACGAAGGAAGTTGGAGAGCCGGCCTTTCTTCTCCTGTCTCGCGCAGGCGAAGCCGAGAAAAAAAAGTGAGTGTAAAAGCGATAAGATAGAAAGGCAGACGAGATACCGCAAGAGCTGAGATACTGTGAGAAGAGAAAGAAAGAAAGAAAGAAGAGCAGAAAAGAGAGAGAGAGCTCATCTCCTCCTGAACCGAACGGACGCCGAGTTGGACGTGAATCGAGCTGTATCTCTTCGTGCTCGTCTGCGAGAGAGAACGGAATTGAAAGGAACCAGATGGGGAAGATGGATGGTCAGCGAATGTTCTCCTCGTGCCAGCGACGATCCAAAGCGAAGAAAGACGCGTCCATTCGCCGAAAACTCACCTACTAGCCCTCTCCCTCTCCACCTCCCTCTTCTCAATATCCTCCCCCGTCAACTCAATCAACACCGGTGCGAAATCCTCCTGTTCCTCAAACCCTCTCCAAACGCCCACCAACTTCCTCGGCCCAGGTCGACTGCTCCCCGCCTGTACGTCTCTCCACCCTGCTCCAACGAGACCCATCTCGATCGCGTCTTTCTTGTGCTTGAGGAGTTCTTCGTGGATGGCGTGAGAAACGAGAGGGATAGACTCTCCTGAGAGACCTAGGTCTGTGCAGAGGAGGGTGGCGAAGGTTTCGGGGAGGAGAGGGGAGGAGAGATCCCATTCGATTCGGTCTCGGAGGTTGTGGGTTGCTATTTGGACGTCGAGCTGAGGGAGGAGGATTGGAAGGGAGGGAGGAGAGGGTGGAGAGAAGGGAGGGGAAGGTTAGGTGTTGGAGTGGGATGAGGGAGAGAAAAGAAGAAGACGAGACGAGACGAGACGGGACGAAACGACTCACGTTCACGATAATCCTACAATCCGACTCCATCTCAACATGTTCCTCCTCTTGCTCTTCCTCTTCTTCCTCCTCCTCCCCCTCCTCTTCCTCGCCCTCTCCTACCCCACCCGCTCCACCCTCTCCCTCCTCCGCGTTCTCATCCCCCTCCATTTCCTCAGCAGGCGTTCCCGTTCCCGTTCTCGTTCCCCCAGGCGTCCCCGCCGGCGTTCCACCAGCAGTAGTGTTCAATCCTCCCGTCCCCGTCTCTGCTCCCTCTCCTCCCTCCTCTCCCCGACCTACCTCGTCCTCCTCAGGGATCGTCTCCTCCCTCTCCCTCTTCCTCTTCCTTCCTCCACTCCCATCCACGTCCTCCGGCTGCTGCGAGTGAGCTTTCGAGTGAGATCGATGAGGCTCCGTTCCGGAAGTAGTGGTCGTCGTAGCAGCTGCAGCAGTGGCAGCAGAAACGTTCTCGTCGTAACCGACTTCCATTTCCGCAACGGAGGCGAACTCGTCGAGTTGAGCTTTGATCTGAGCGGCGATGATTTCGGCGTGGGCGGCCATGGGGAGTTCGAGGTCGTGGCAGAAGATTCGAGCGAATTGGAGGGGGGTGAGGAGGGTTTCTGGTTCGTTCGAGAGTGAAGGTGAAGGAGGAAGTGTGAGTTTCGCAAGGTCGAGACGCGGCGGGAGGAGAGGTAAGAGAAGAGGGAAAAACGAACCGTTGAGGTTCCAAGTGAAGCAATCTCTGATCCTATGGGAGTCGGTGTCGAAGTCGATTCGGATAGGGATGAGGATAGTCTTCCTCAGAGCGGCGGCTTCGAGTTGGGATTCGGTGCTGAAAGAGAAAAACGAGACGCAGGAAGAACGACGCGGAAAAGGTCAGTTCTCACGATTCCTGCTCGCCCGTAAAAATCTCCAACACCAAATTCGAGTTCATCGGTACTCACTGGTACTCATGCTTCGTCTTCGTCATAGGCTTGATCACAACCTTATCTCCCGGAGGAATCTCTCCCAGATAACTCTTCTCCGTCGATCCTCCCTTCTTGGCCCTCTTCCCACCTCCGCCACCCTCGTCCTTCTCCCCTCCACCTCCAGGCGTCCCCGAGTCCCTCCTCGACCCTGCTCTCCCACCACCAAGTCGAGCAGCCACCGGCACCCTTCGACTCCCGTAGTTTGTCTCCGGCTCAGCTTCGTTCTTATCTCCTCCCTCCTCTCCTCCGCCAGAGGAACTACTACTACTCTCGTCGTCTTCGCTATCCCCTGCGTCTCCATCGATCTCAGCGTAGTTGACGGCTCGACCTCGTCCTCCTGCTCGAGTCCCACCGGCGGTCTTTGTCGCTGCTGCTGCTGTGAAGGGTACGATGGGTTGCATGAGGGTTGAGACTCCTGTTCGAAGACGAGAAGGGTAGGTTGTGTGCATAGCTTGAGCGTTACGTTGACGGTTTGTGGAGAAGGTTGGGAAGGGAGGGAGAGGTTGACCTCCTGAGGGGAAAGGTTGGATGGGGAGGGGAGTAGGGAAGACGTAGTAGGCATGAGGGTCCAGGGGAGGTTGAGGAGCTGCGGGAGCGTACTGCTGAGAGGCGTAGATGGGTTGAGGAGGGGGTGGTGGGGGTCGAGATGAGTTTGGAGGGCGACCTACGGGACGACGAGGGGGTTGGGAGGGCGTGGAGTGAGATTGGGAGGATGCAGCGGGGGAGGGACGGCCTTGAGGAGGAGGAGGTCGGTATTGGCCTGAAAGACGAGCAAAAGGGAGGGAATCAAGATCAGTTACGACTTCAACATACACGAAGAAAGAGAGATATATGATGTGCTTTGAAACAGGGGAAGGACGGAAGAGAGAGAGGAACTCGAGCTCAGCTGGAAGGGAAGGGACGGGGAGGGAGGAAGGAAAGCGAGCTCGAGAGCTCGTCCCTCGGTTGAAAAGCCGTCCAAAGACGGATGATATCTACAGAGCATCTTCGTGCATCCCATATTACCCTACTCCAAACATCTCGACTCTGTATCGCGCCGCGAAAGCGAGCTCAAAGACTCTCTCTCCCTTCTTCTTCTCGCGAGCTCACTCCTTCCTCCCTTCTTTCCTGTTCCCTCACTCCATCTGTCCTTCCCTCCACCCGGTGGAGAAGCATACGAAACACTCACCTGGACTAGAAGCTCCAAACGACTGCAGCGGCGCGGATGGATGAAGGAACTGCTGCTGCTGCTGCTGTTGAGCGCTGAGCTGACTGGCGATGGCGGCGTGCTGTTCGGCAGGAAGGCTCGTCTGAAGTTGACGCATGATGTCGTCGAGGACTTGGTTCCTACTGCCAGACATGCTGAGAGAGAAGAGAGAGCTGGAGGGTGTGGGTGGGATGGAGATTGGGTTTCGTGGAGATGGATGGAGTTGAGAGAGAGAAGACGAAACGCGTCGTCAAAATCGAAAAAGGTGAAGCTGAGCGAAGGAGGAGCTCAACGGCTATCATCTCAGCAAAGGAAAACTTTCTTAAACCCTCAACCCACCCTCTATCTATACCCAACGTCCCCTCCTCCCTCGAGTCCTGTTCGCTCCTCTCGCTCTTCCAGCAACCATGTCCTCGGCCTACCTTCTTCCTCCCCTGGACCCCTCCCCTTCCTCCCCTCACTTCCTCTTCCACGTAACTCAACTGCCGAAGTCCTACCTCCTCTGGCTAGGAACATGTACCTCTGAAGCCCGTCCAATGACCATCAGGCTAGGAGCAGATTGGGCCTGTGGGATGCCCGCTCCTCCAACGGTGAGCTTTCATCGGAAGGAGGTTGAGCTCGACAGTTTCCCTCCGCCTTTCAAAAGCTCACTCTACTCTCTCCCGTTGTCTGCTAGACCAAAACAAGCACGATGCCACCCCGAGCACCAGTAGGAACCACCCTCTGTCGAGCAGGTTCAGCAGATCTTGCTTCGTCCATGTCGACTCGACTGGGTTCGTCTCTCCACCCACCCACCCACCATCTCCCTTCTCTCTTGCTCCCTCTCTCCCTCCCTCTTCAGCTGAGTTGATACCAACCCCTTCCCCCTTCTCCTCTCCTATCTCCTCTCTCTCATCATCCTCGGCAGCCAAACGTTTCTCCTCCCAAATCTTCCTCTCTCTCGATCTCCCTTCCACTCTCACCTCCTCCGGCTCGACTGGTTCTCTGACGGCGAACCCGAACGCTCAGAGGATACTAGTGGATATGGAGATGAAGATCGTGGGAGTGCTAAAGCGGTTGGAGTTGGAATCGAAGGTGGCGGAGGAGGTGGTGGAGGGGGTGGAGGGGTTGAAGCTGGAGGAGGAGGGGAGGGACGTGAAGGTGTGAGGAGAGAGAGAGAGACTGGATCTCCATGAGATAATGAAGTAACAGCATGTAAAGAAGGTGGATAGAAAGAAGAAGAGAGAGAGAGGGAAACGAGAGAGGGCCAGAAGAAAACGAGTTGAAGCGTCGAGGGTTCGTTCGTGAGGAGGGAAAGAGAGAGAGATCTGAAGATTTAACCAGATCCTCCAGAGTAGACTTTGCCGAAAAACTGCGAAGAAAGGATCCAATCAATTATCAGCGTGTGAAGAGGGAGAGAGAAGGGAATCCGTTTAAGAAGAAGGAGGGAGACAAGAGGAGAGAGACAGCGAGCGAGACGCGTCGAACGAACCTGCTCTTGGAACTTATCGTAAAGAGACAACGCCCCTGCTCCAGCTACTCCTCTGAGGACTGGTGAAGAAACGGGAGACGACAATGTTATCAGCTATGGAGAACCGAAAATAATGAGAAGAAGAGTAGAAAGGAAAAGAAAACTCGAACGAACTGTTCGCTCCCGCTCCTTTGAACATCGCTTTAGATCCCTCAGCTTTGATAATCTGCTTGAAAGCCTGAAGGCTGTTGGCGTACTGAACGGCCTCTCCAGATCTCATCATCATACGTCGACGGACGGTATCGAGAGCTGTTCAAATGAAACAGATCAGTTCTGCAACGCGTTTGAGTTGATTTGGATGGAAAGAAAGTAGCGAGACGTACGGTAAGCGGCGAGTCCTGCGAGGGTGGTGGTCCCCCATCTAGAGAAAGTGAAGAAGCAGGATGGGGATCAGGTTTGAGTCGCTTAGAGGGAAAAAGAAAGCAAAGCGACGATGAAGCTCACCCCAAAGCGAAACTCGCGAGGAAGCTTCCTTCGAGAGCTCCGGTGACGAGAACGGGTTTGAGGGAGTCTGGGAAGGATATAGATAAATCCTTAGTGGACGAGGGGGTGGATGTGGAAGAGGTTTTGAATCGACCCACCGTACAGTCCGAAGCTGAATTCGACGCGCGACCGAAAAGAAAACAAACGACGTTACTACTTCCTCTCGAGCTGAAAGAAAGACTGGGAAAGAGAAGAACTCACGCAAACCCTCGGTAAATGACAAGCCCAATGATAGAAGGCCCAAAGCCTCTATACAACCCCGCAAATCCGTCAGAAGCAAGCGTCTTCTTGCTATCCAAGTCGAAAAAGCAAAACACGTCCATCCCTTCAATCAGCTCGAGTTCCCGAAACAAGAAGAAAGGAAGAACAGATGAACTCACTACACATCAACGATACCTGTGAACTGCCTCTTCCCACCCCTCGAAGCATCCTTCGCATCAGCAGAAAGTCGAGTCCTGGCGTAATCCAGCGAGTAAACGAAAATGGAGGAAGCAGCTCCTGCACTTGCCCCAGAGGCTAGGTTTCCGGCGGCCCACTTGAGGTAGGACTCGGATTTCTTGAAGCCAAAGAGGGATTTGAAGTAGTCTTTGAAGCTGAAGAGGGAGAAGATGGAGAAAAGAAGGGGAAAGCGGGACGATGATTCAAGATCGAGCGCGCGACGGGTTGAGGATGCCTTCAACCACATAGATTGGAGAAAGGAGAAGGACTCACGCGAAGTTCAAAGCTTGGGTAGGGAGGTATCGGATGACGTTAGCTCCGTTACCTCTCCAGAAGGCGAGGAGACCTTCGGTTTGCTGATCGAAAGGAAAAGGAAAAGAGCTCAAGGTGTTCAACTTTCGAATCACGACGCACTGGACTTCCTACTTCATTGCAAAGGTGCTGGTACTCACGTAGGTCTTGGCTAAACAAAAGGAGCAATCAATGGAATTCAAGACAATAATTCAGTTCGAAGATGAAGGGACTGACGGAGTTGAGCGTCAGCTAAGTTGAGACAATTCCGCTGAATTCCTGAGGTCGTACTTGGACTAGAAGCTTGACTCGTTCCTGTGAAAGAGGAACAGGTCATAATTATATCTTGAGGAACGGGTAGATGAAAAGGAGAGAGATGAGACGAACAATGGGAGCAGCAGCAGTCTTCGAGATGGAGGCTGCCATTCCTCCCATCCTGAGATCAACGAAAAGAGATAGGTGAGCCACAGTAGAGCTGAGAGACGAAGGAAAGAAGAGAAGAAAGCTCACATGAAGTCAGTGAAGAAGGTAGACTGAGATTTGTCGGCGGACATGGTGTTGGCTTGGTCAAGTCTGAGGTCGAAAGGCCGTTTGTTGTTGGTTTGGTTTTTGGAGCAGAAGAAGAGAAGAGAAGAAAAGACTGAGTGGTGAGGAGAGCGTGGTTGGCTGAACAACAAAAAAAAGATCGAGCTTGATCAGCTTTTGTGGGCGGAGGAGGTCAAGGAAGACGGAAGCATGGAGGAATGCGAAAACTCAGCGCATGAGTTCTCTCCTCCGACAAGTCCTCTCTCCTCACCTCCATAGAGCTCCCAAATCAGCCCAATTTCGTTCGGAGTTATTAGTAGTCAATGATCGTGTATGATGAGGTCCCATCCAGCGAAATATCGAGTCTACGGATCGTGATGGTCGGCGCCAAAGGAGGTCGAGAGCCGTCGGGTTTAGCTCGACGCGTCGGTGCGGCAGTCGACTTCTTTTCCGTCCGTTCAATTGCATTCTTTCCCCTCTGCTGGAGATAAGGAATAAAGGACAAAGGGTTCATTCGTAAAAGACTGCTCAACGCTGGAGAAACGAGAGACAAAGCAAATCAAACGAGAGTAGTCAAGGTCGTTAAAGTAGAAGAGAGAAAGGACGAGGGGAGAGAAAGAGCGGGAGGGAGGAGAGAACGAGACGTGCGAGCGAGCGAGAAAGAGCGTATGCGACGAAACTGAAGAGAGAGGGTGTCCATGAGAAGGGATGAGAGCAAACTGCAAGCGGCGGAGAGTGGCAAGCTAAGGTAAGTTACAGGGAAGCGTTCATGAGAGGAGAGGAAACAAGGGAGAGAGAGGAGAAGGTCCGAAACGAAACCGTGTGCGTGCGTCTGCAGAAACCTAGCAAGAAGACAGACGGAAACAGCCTAGGAAGAGAGAGAGAGAAACAAATATAAAGCACACAAAACAAATAAGAAAACAAGTGCAAAGCGAATCCAAAAAGGGGTATCTAGCAAGCTCCTCCGTCGGTCCTCAAAGCGGACCCCGTGACCTTCGATGCGATGGCAGATCTCTTCCTGGACCTGGACTTCCCATCCTTGGCCTTGGGGGAAGCAACGACGGTGATTCGAGGGGCGGTAGGAGTGGGGACGGGAGTGGCTTCGATGACGGAGGGAGATCGGGAGGCTCGGGTCGCGATGAGGGCTGTGGGAGAGGGAAGAGGGGAGGACTGCAGGGATAGGAAACGAGAAAGTCAGTTTCGTCCCCGTCTGGATGTCAGATCAATAGATGAGCTCACAGTAGGAAAGTCAGGCTTCTTTGGAAGTCCGACCGAGAGAGCAGCGACGAAGGACTTGGGCTTCTAGATGCGACGAAACGAGTCAATTTCGAGACTTCCTTCGAGACTGAAAGCGACGAGCAGACTCACCTCTTGTTTGGGTCGAGAAGGAAGAGAAGCAGGAACGTTGGTCTTGGAGGACTGGAGGAAGAAGAGACGGAAGAGAGAGAAGTCAGTCGAATTCGAGCGAACGAAGAGCGGGAAGGATTCGACGTCGACTCACCTCTCCGAACATGGCACTCAAACTCCCAAGTGTCAAGAATCCATCAGCACTCCTAGTCTCCCTAACCGCCCTCTTTCCTCCCTTCTTGTCTCCCTCCCCAACCTTTTCCTCCTCCTCCTCAGCAGCAGCAGCTCGAACCTTCCAAAGGGCCCCGACCTGGATCGGAGCAACGATCCCATCAACGACCTTCTCTCCCCTCTCAAGCACTTCCTTCCTCTCCGAAGCAACCAAAGCTCCTCCTCCTTTCCCTTCTCGCAAGGAAGCTTTGGTCATCGCGTCGATAGCTCGCATCGCCATCGTCCTGGGAGGAAGACCAGCTCGAGGTCCAGGTCGTCGAGCACCTCCAGCGAGGAAGCCAGGAGGTTTTCCGGCTCGGAGGAAGATGAAGTTTTCGTCGTGCTGGGAGTGGTTGTGGATGGATGAGCCGATGGGGGATCGACTGTCGATGGTGTTGGCTCGAGATCGAGTCGCGTCGACGTCTCGTCGAACTTGGTAGGTTTCCGTTCGAGCTCGAGTTTCGTCGACGACGGCGGCTTCGGTAGGCTGCTGAGGTTGCTGCTGGCCAACTCGAGTGATGGCGACGTCGTCGATGGGAGGAAGAGGGATCGTCGCGATTCCGTGAGGGTAGGGAGCTCGAGCGACGGCGGGAGCGGGTTCGGCCTCGAGGAGGACGGGAGCGGTCGTGGTGGGCTCCTGAACGACGGGAAGAGCAGCGTTGAAGGACGGCACGATGGCTGGGATGTCGATTTGAGATCCAGGAGCGGGACTTGAGATGGATCGAGGAGTGGGAGCCTCCCTCGTCGGGATCGTGGAGACGACCGAGTCCGACGCGGATCGAAGAGTCGACGCGATGGTGGAGAGAAGGAGGATCCTCTCGAGCTGGGAAGCCTGTCTCTCGAAATCGGGTCCAAGCGATGAGGGAGTTGAGACTCCAGACCCTGAGAACTGGCTTCGTGCGAACGCGCTCGGTCGACCGAGTCCGATTCCGAGGATGTTCGACGCGACTTCGAAGAGCTCCTGGTTCGAGAGCTGTCGAGACTGTTGAGTCATCCCCTCGAATTGCTGCTGGTACGGCTGGTCCTGCTGGTGGTAGGGATGTTGGAGTCCAGGAGGGAGAGACGGAAAGGTGAATTCGGTAGGGGAAGGTCCGTATCGAGGAGGAGGGAAGCAGGCTCGGCTGTCGAAGGAGGAGACCGAGTAGGAAGGGGAAGGGGAAGGGCAAGCATGGATGGAGGATACGAGGGGAGAAGACTTGAAGGGAAGAGGAGGAGGTCGATGTTGTTCTCCTTGGAGTTGAGGGATGATTCGTCCTCGACCGTGGGGTTGGATTCGGAAGACGGAAGGGTGGGAGTAGGCTTGGGCTTGGGAAGAGTCGATGCTGTTGCTTTGGTTTCCTCGAAGACCCATGTTGGAGGATCCAGGTCGTCGTTGGAAGGCCTCGACGTACTGGGAGAGAACGAAGGACGGGAACGAGATCGAGTGAGCTGCTGCTCTTCTCCCTTCAAGAGAACGTCACCGAAGGACGAGGAAAAGATGAGAGAGTAGAGAGAAGTCGACTCACCTCACACTCAGGATCCTGAGCCGAAGACATCCAGACGTTGAGACGACCGTCAGACCCGACGACGGAACCATCGACTCCGCTGCGAAACCGAGGGAAACGAAGAGGAATGAAGGTCAGCGAACGAGTCTCAAGATGCGGTGAGAGGACGAAGAAGGAAAGGGAGACAACTCACGAAGGGTTCCTGGCGTAGGGAAGGGACTCTGGTCCAACCATGACAGCGATGGGATCTCCTCCTTGCTCTCCGAACGCCATCGATCCGACCGACCTCTTCATGATCAACCTAGCCATCCTCTCCCCAACTTGCTCCCTCGAAGGCTTCGAAGGAGTGGCTGCTCTCATGATCTCCCTTCTCAAGACCTGCCTCTCAGGACTTCCCTTCTTCTCCTGCATCAACGAGAACGACGAAGACGACGGCGTCGCGTCGTTCCTGCCCATCCCCATCCCTCGTCCCATCAACTCAGCGAAGTCGATCGACCTCTCGACGTAGTGGGTCCTTCGGTGAGTTGAGACGAAGGGTTCAGCGAAAGGAGAGAGAGGAGTAGGAGTGGGAGCGGTGGTGAAGACGGTTAGTAGGCCAGTGGGAGGAGGAGTCGCGTTTGAAGGACCTTTGACGAATCTCTCCGAGATGGTAGGGAGGTCGTGGATGATGATGATCGAGTCGATGCTGGTATCGAAGACTTCATTCTGAGGGATTCCGGGAGTGATGAGGGACCAGGAGGATTGAGAGGAGGTGGGAGAGGGGACGTTCTGGAAGGAGGTGCCTGAAGCGATTGATTCCGGGCTGAAGGAGGGTTGTTTGGTTTCTTCCTTGGAGGGAGTAGTGGCAGGATCGGAGAGGTTGAGAAGTCGAGAGGAAGTGAGAGTGAAGGGGGTAGAGGTTGCTCGAAGGGGCTTGCTGGGGGAAGAATGGATGGAACGGGAAGGGGGAGAGGAGGAGGGAGAGGTGGCGAGTCGACAGCCGTCGTTCTTCTCCTTCTTGGGCGAGTAAGAAGGGGTTCGTTCTCTTCTCCTGCCGTTGGGAGCAGAGAAGAACCTCACCTTCCCAACTCCCTTAGCGAACTTCCTCGACTTTGCTCGCTTGACGACTCCAAGATCTCCGTCGTCGTCGTCGGTGGTCGAGTTGCTCTCGTCCCCTCCTCTCTCTCCTCCTGCATCCGAGCTCCAGTCGTCTCCATCGTCCTTGTCGTTCGAAGAAGGTTGAGCGAGCTTCCTTCCTCCCTTGGGACCGAGAGGGGAAGGTCGAGAAGTCCTGACTCTTGAGGAGTAGGTGTCGGGAGGGAACGAACATCGAGGGACCTGAGAGCGGGACGACGACGAGACCTTTCGAGCGACGAGGAAAGTTCGAAGAGCAGCAGTAGCGACGGGGTTGGAGTTGGGAGTGGGAGAGGATGGAGGAGAGGACGCCATGTCGAATGGAGTCGAGTTGGTGTAGAGAGAGGGAAGGTGTGGCGAAACGTCGGTAGGGAGGAGAGCCCAGGAACGAGGGAGTCGAACGAAGACGGGGAGGGGGAGTGGACCCGACGAGCGAGCTGCTGGAAGAGAAGAGAAGAAGGGCGAAGGGTGAGGGGAGGAGAGAAGGAGGGGAAGAGGGGAAGGGGAAGGGGGAAGGTGGGGGTTGGAGGTCAGAAGGGAAGAAGAACGAAAAGTTGGGCTGAAGAGGGAAACGGAGACGCACCAGGAACGACTTTGGTTCTTGAAATCACTTTATCCCTTCACTCCCTCCTCCCCTCCCCCAACAGGGATCTAGCTTCAGAAAGCTTAGCCCTGGCCTGGCCTCCCCCCCTGCACTAAGAAAGAACGGGTGAGCATCGAGATCGAAAAGAGAAGAGTGCAAAGGGCGAGCGAGGATGGGTTCGTCAGATCTAAGGAAAGGGAGAGGGGGTCGTGTTGGAAGAGATTTGGATCCGAGAGAAGGAGTTAGAAGTCCAAGAGTATAGAGTATCGAGGGCTAGCGAAGGGAACAAAAAAATGTCGTCAGGGCATAAAGGGGAAAGCGAGAAGGAGGGATGGGAGAAAATCGAAGGGGAAAGCGAGCGAGGGCGAGGTCTAAGCAAAGTGGTTTGGTTTGGAATCCGTTTCATCCTCTCCTCCCTCACATAATACTACAGCCTTCCTTCCCATCAGCCTCAGAAGGACTCTCCCCCGCCGAAGGCTCGTTCCTCCTATCCTTCATCAACCTCTCAGCGTTTCGATCTCGCTTGTTGTTCGTTCCCGCTCCTCCTCCAACGGCTGAGCTGTTCGAACGTAACCGTTGAGCTGCTCGCTTGTCTCCAGCGTCGGCGGCGAGTCGATACCAGTTGAGAGCGTCCTGAGGAGAGGGAGGGGTCCCGATTCCGACCTGAAGAGGGAAGGAGGAAGAAGGAAAGAAGATAAAAGGAAGGCGAGGTGAGCTTGAGCTTGAACGAGAGTCGCTCCGAAAGGGCTGAAAGGGAGGGAGGGAGGAGAAAGCTCACCTCGCTAAAGTACCCTACAGCGTACTGAGCCTTCGCCAAACCAGCCTCAGCAGCCTTCTTCGCCCACAGGTAAGCCTCCGTGTCCGACTGAGGAAGCACTCCTGGCGATCCGACGAGGTACCATGCGGTGAGAGCGAAGCAAGCTTCTCGATGTTCTTGTTGAGCGGCGATGTTCTAGAACAGATTGGGCGAGAGAAAGTCAGCTTAAGCTTGAGATGGAGTAGGGGAAGACGTGAAAGAACGACGAGCTCACGTAGTAATGTATCGACAAAGCCGCGTCCTGAGGACATCCCATCTTCCCGTACTCGTAGCACTCGCCAAGCTTGTAGGCACTAGGAGCGTATCCCAACTCGCTAGCCTGAGCGAGGAGTTCCGCAGCATACTCCAGATCAATGAAGAGGACGTTGTCGATTCCTCGTTCGTGAAGAAGAGCGAGCTCGTGGAGAGCGTGAGGGAACTCCTCCGTCGCGTGCTCGGTCGACCTCTTGAGCCACTTGACTCCCTCCTTCGGTCGTTTCGAGAGTCCAAGGTTTCCGTTGAGCTCGGCGGTTCCCAGACGGTACATCGCTCCGGGGTGAAGAGCAGCGGCGGCTTTCCTGGGGAAAAGGACGAGGAGAGGAGGAAAGCGAGAGGGACGTGTCAGTCGAAAAGGCTCTTCGCGAGGAGGTCAAGCTGAAATCTCTTTCGTTTAGAATCGTGGCCCATCTCTGGGACTGACTCCTTCTCGACGGACTCATAGCGCTCCCCAATCCCTCCGACTGGACCCAACGCAACAGCTTCCCATCGGCAGGAGCTTCGTGCGAGCTCGAGGTCGAGGGAAGAACGAAACAACAGACTCACCTGTAGAACTGAACTGCCTTCGCACTCTCCCTCCTGCACCCCCAACCGTTCTCACAGCACGTCCCAGCCCTATAGGCAGCGTCCGGGTGACCATGTTTCGCAGCGAGCATAAACAGAGGGAACGCCTTGTCGAAGTCCTGCTTCCCTCTGAGGGTTCCGATTCCGTTGGCGTAGCAGTCGGCGAGGAAGTACTGAGCGTCAGGATGGCCTCGATCCGCGAGACGCCTGAGCAGGACGATGGCTTCCTTGATGAGATCCTCCCTCTTCTCCTCTACGGCGACGTCGTGCTCTGGGGTATCGGAGGTGAGGTTTTTGGAAGCGTCGATCATGAAGACGGCGAACTCGAAGATGACCTCTGGATCGTTGGTCTTCTTTGCGTTGGTTCTATAGAGTTCGAGCGTTTTGGCGTGAGAGAGGAGAGCGGCTTGGTTTCCGGGTCGGAGATGCCTGGGAGAGGTGGAGGAGGGTGACAGGCGAAGGTGAAGGAGGAGAAGAGAGGGGAAGGAGAAGGACGTGAGGTCGGTCAGCTCGTTCTCTTCCCGAGAATGGTACATAAACGACAACAAAAAGGTCTTCCAGGTAGCAGCGAGAGCCTCTAGGGGATCCTAGCTTCTCTAGAAGAAGAAGCAAGCCGAGGACAAGCTTGGGAGCTAGCTCTCTTCGCTCCTTCTCCCAAGCCAACAGGACGAGCTCCTCCTTCTGCTCTTCCTAGCAGTTCTTCGCCCTTCCATTCTCGTTCAACCCACGAAGAGCGTTCCTTGTGCATGAGAGGATAGACTCACGACTGGTCCAACAGAGGAGGAGCCGGGTTCCCATACATGCTGGCTGTCGCTGAGCTCTGACGATTTCCTCCTCCAGCTGAAGTCGGAGTTCCTCGAGGCTGAACCTGTCCATATCCGTACTCGGACGGAGGGCGCGAATACTGAGGCTCGAAGGCCGACATGGCGAGGCGCTTGACGAACGAGGAGAGGAGGGGAAGGAAGGGGAGGGAAAGAAGGGAAGGAGAAGGGGTTGAGGTTGAAGGAAACAGAGACCTCGTTCATGACTCCCTCTTCTGCGGCTGGGAACCCCGACGTCACCGATTTTCTTGTGTGATTTTTCAGTTAGTTGAGTGACTTGGCGTGAGGGTGTACAGAGATGAAAGATACAGAGAGGTGTTACAACTAGAAAAAAAAAAAAAAAAAAAAAAAAAAAAAAAACTGCGAAGGAACTCAAAGAAGGAGGCTCGCGCGACGAGCTCCCCCTCGCTCCCTCCCAGCTCTCCTGCTCCACAACGAAGCCTAAGGCTCTAAGTGACCACCTTAGAAGCTGACTTCTGCCCCTCCCTGAACTTCTCGTGAGCTCTCAGCAGCGCTTCCTTCGCCAGCTGATGCTCTTCCTTCTCCCTCTCCGTCGCGTCGACCATGTCCGCCCACGAGTGATCCACGGACTGTTTGAACGTGAAAAGCGACGAGACGATCAGCTAGAGTCGAATGTATTGCGAGTAGATAAAGGCGACGAAGACTCACCTTCTCGACCGGGTGCTCTGGGTCCGTCTGGGTCAATAGGATCGCTCCCACGATCAAACCGACTGTGATAGCTTGCGCGCTGATTCGAGCGTTGATGAGCTTCTGGGTGGTCGTGAGGCCAGGACGGCGCCAAGCGACGGCGAAGGATCCGACCATGGCGGCTGACAGAGAGGACAGGATGTGGAGGGAGGGAGGAAGAAAGAGACGTCGCGTGAGCTCGAACTTACGCTCCCAGCCTGGACGCGACCCCCTAGAGCTACTCACCAGCCCAAGCACCTCCTACTATCGAGTATTGGTGGTCCCTACACAGCAAGAGACCGAAAGAATTGTCAGATGTCGTTTTCTGGGTGAAGAAAGAACGGAAAAACGGGAGACGACTCACTTCGCCCAGCTGTTCAACTGCTCGCTCCGACTCATCCCCTCCCACCTCCTCTGCTCCCTCATCTGGATCGCGTTCAGCTCATCCTGCCCTGTGCCTCTCCACTGAGCTCTCTCGAAGTCGGTTCCGCCTTTCTCAGCAGAGATGATCATAGAAGGGACGAGGACGATGACGACTCTGCGAGGGAGGGAGAGAAAGTGAGCCGAGGGTGAGCTTCCACTTCAAGCGAGCTCCTGCGCTCCTTCCTAAAAGTTGGGAACGGAAGAAAAGCTCACCCGAAAGCCTTGAGAGGTAAAGGAAGGGACTTGTAGTAGTTGGTCTTGTAGTAAGCGGTGGTGAAAGCAGGGACAGCGAAACAAACTCCCGTGAGCAACCCACGGATACCTCCTCGGACGACGGCGGCTTGATGGGCATCGGCTTCCTCTAGAGAATCGAGAACAAGAACGAAAAATAGAGATCAGGATGCGATGAAATGGTACGCAGAGTCGAGTAGAGCAAAGGACGCGAACCTTGAGTGATGAGCTGAGGGAAGAAGGGGAGCAAGGGAGGGAGGGCGGAGGTCAGATTGAGCTTCGGCTTCCTCCCTCCCTCCCTTCCCCAGGCTCTGATACAAGAGAGATCGCACGAACCTTCATTTTGGATTGTTAAGTGAGGAGTAAAGGTGAGACGGTCGCTTGTAAGTTGAAGCAGAGGTGATGAAGGTTGGGCGAACGAAAGCTGGAACGAAGGCTGGAACCCCCCAGAGAGGGTTGATGCGATCCCGACGGCTCGGGTGACGAGGGAAAAAGGTGGAGGGATCGAAATACTTCCCTGCCGTAGAAGAAAGGGAGACAGATCTGAATGAAGTCCATGAGACGGAGAAACTCTGTCGTATGGCGAGAAGATCTTCGACTCAAAAGCTCACGGCGCGTCGAAAAGTCAAGCTCGAAGGAGAAGAGCGACGCGTCGTCGAGATGAGCGAGAAACTGAGCTGGAATCGTTGCTTCTAATACTCTAACACGCAGCACGCGAGCAGGGAAGAAGACTGATAAATCAACAACCAATCTACCAAGGCTTAACCCTCTCGTCCTGCCACCACTTCCCCGTCACTCCTTCGAGATCATCCAACGCGAGCTTGACGGGAGTCTGAGCTCCTTCGTCTGGAGACTTAATTCCTTTGGGAGCCATCTGGAGTATCAGGAGCCGAGAACAGATGTTAGTTTCGAGATTAGGAAAGAAAGAGAAAAGGAGAGGAGAGTGGACGTGTCGTCAGTTCAGCTTTTCTCTCGTCCCCAACGTGAAGGGAAACTGGTGAAGACAGGAAAGAGACTCACGTCAGACTTTACCCAACCGGGGCAACAGGTGTTGATGAGGATGTTGGGATGTTGTCGAGAGAGAAGGAAGCAGTAGGCGTTGAGAGAGAGTCTGCGAAGAGAGAAAAGACGAAAGAAATGATGATCCATCAGAGTCGAGGACGAGTTGAATGCAGATCGCTGGGCGAAGGGAGGAAAAAGACTCACTTTGACATGCCGTAGGCAGAAGAAGGCCATCCTTCCTTCTCCCAGGTTCCTTTCGAAACAGCGTCCTGACCGAAGGAAGGAAAAAGAGAGGTCAGCAAAACAAGAACGACATCCCGTCGTCGTCCGAAATTCGAAGGTATCAAACTCACCTTGAACTCCTGGATCGACGTCTCAAGCTCCTCCTCCGTAAGATCCTCCTTCGTGAACCTCTCTCGGACCTTCTCGTCCTTGATGAGATGAGAGAAACCAGCCATGGAAGTGACGGTGACGAGTCGAGGAGAGGGAGCTTTCTCGACGAGAGGGAGGAGGGTTTGGATCACCTAGAAAGCCAAAGGAACGTCAGGACGAGGAAGAAGATAAGATAGGGAGAGGAAGGGAAGGTTATACGCACTCGTTTGGTGCCATGGTAGTTGACAGCAAAAGTCCAGTCAAGGATCTTTCGATTGAATTCCGGACCACTCGTCGCGACTCCAGCGTTCGATATGAGGACGTCGATCTGAGAGAACCAACCAAGAGTCAGTAGACCAGTCAGCTCCTCTGTCATCCACCCATATCTACCTCCGAATCGATAGCCCAGAGAACTCTCGAGAACAACTCCAAAGCTCACCTTCCCTTCCTCCGTCTCCAACCTTTCCCTCAACCTCTTCGCACTCTCCCCGCTCTCATCTCCAACGTCCAACTCCCCCAGCACAACCTCGTGCCCCTTCTCCTTCCCCTTGAGACTTTCGAGAGCAGCTTGACCTCGAGCTGAGTCTCTGGAGCAGAGGTAGATCTTGAGACGAGGGTTGGGAGGAGCTTGGAGGAGGAGTTGACGGACGATGGCCAGGCCGATACCTTTGTTTGCTCCGCTAAAGGAAGAGGCGACACGCGAGTCAGTGGACGAGAGAGTGGAGAAGGTTAGAAAGGGAAGGGAATGTACCTCACTACGATGACTTTGGACATGTTGGTGGGTTTGGGAGATGGTGGAGGTTGGGGAGGAAGGAGGGAGATGGGTGAGCTTTCGATTTCGGGCAGGACGGGCGATGACGCTGGAGATGAAAAAAAAAAAAAAAAAATGCTTCGACGTGTCTCTGATGCTATTGGGATCCGAGTGGAGAGCTCAGAGATATAGCAGAAGGGTTTTCAAAGAGCGAACACGAGGCAGGACGAAGCAAGAGAGGGAAGCTGATATTTTGGTGAGCTCGACTTCTCCTTCCTCCTCCCTCCCTCTTCTTCTCCTTCTCTCTTCCATTCTCGTTGCACCCTTTCCCCTAGACCTCCAAGTCAATTCTCCAAAAGTGAAAAGCAAACTAGATCGAATCAAATCTACTACTTCTTCTCCTGCGACAAAGTCTCCAACCGATCCAACAACCTCCTTGACGACTCCCCGGTCCTGCTCCTGCTCATCCCAATGCTCTGCTGTCCTCCTCCTCCCGCACCCGGACCCGTCAAACTCCTCCTGTAACTACTAAAATCCCCACTCCCGACTCGCCTCCCTCCGGAACCGAACCCGTTGAATCCCATCCTAGGTCGATCAGCGACCCACTCCACGCTCCCAATCCTCAACGCCTTCTTCTCGTTCGCCTGCAACGTCGAAACCCTATGCTTTTCCCACTGAGGACTTCGGTAATCGAATCGCCTCCTCGTCCTAGGAATGGCGTTGAAGTCCGGAACGGCGTTGGCTCGGATGGGAGGAGCGGTGGTTTCCTTGAAGAAGGGACCTCGGTTGATGGTGATGGGATCCAGACGAGGAGGAGGTCGTCGTCCGTTGGGAGAGACGACGGAAGGAGGAGTGTTGATGGAGGCGGAACTGATTCGGAATTCGTAGCGACCGGCTTCACGGTTGATGGGTTCGAGTTTGGTGTCTCTCCAGTCTCCGTCGAATCCGAGTCCGAGATCGACCTTGTCGAGACGTGTCGACCTTCCTCCTCTGTCGGCTTCACCGACGACGACTCCTGCGACGGCGGAGAGTTTGGCTCGAGAGTTGGGGACGCCTGGGGTATCGGAGCTGACGTAGACTTGACCGAGATGGAATCCTGGAGTGGTAGCAGCGACGTTGTTGACCTCGATTTTGGTTGGGAGAGAGAATTGGAGTCCTCCAGTTGGGTGACGGATGGAGGTGAGATGGCCGCGTCGCGTGAAGTTTTTAGACAGCTCGTCGTCTTGGTGCGCTTCGTCGAGGAAGGAGGCGGCTTGCTCGGAAGGGGAGAGACCTGAGGCTTTGGCGAGTCCGTACGCGGCGTGCAGGCGACCGGAGAGGGGAGAGAAGGGATCGTCCGAAGGGAGTCCACTGACTTGACGGTGTCGTTGTTCTCGCATGGTGTTGAACGCTTCCGAGAGGTGACGACGGTAGGCTGGTTGAAGTCGTTTGACCGATTCGAGGTAGTCGTGGAAGTCCTCGTCCGACATGTTCTCGACGTCGGGAGCTCCGTTGAGCAAGGCTCCTCGATCCACTCCAAAGTTCGACGAGAGAGGTTGAGCTGTAGGTTCCGTTCCGAGCTCCGCCAGCTTCTCCTCCTCGACGACGGCTCTCCAATCCTGCTCGATCGCGTACTCCTCGAGCGACTTCCCGTCTTGCTGGAGCTGGTCGACGACGAGCTGCCACTCCTTCTGAACCTCGGGCGACCTGTAGAGGAGATATCCGTGATCCTTGATGACTTGAACTCGTTCGGCGAGGGTCGTCTCCCATTCTTCGGGGTTTTGCTGGCCGGGGAGATCCTGAGTGAGGATCCAAGGGGGATAGACCGCGAGAGCCTTTTTGAAGAGGAAGGCGTCGAGAGCGGCGGCAGACGCGTCTTTGTTGTTGGAAGAGAGAGCTTCGACGACGGCGGCCCAGTTGGCGATGGGGAGTTGGTGAGTGAAGGAGTAGTCGACGATGTTGTCCCATTGTTGTTCGAGGGATGAAGAGGTGGAAGGTGGTGGTGATGAGGAGGTGGAAGCTTCGGAAGAGACCTGGGGGCGGAGAAGAAACGAACAGAGAGAGAATCTGATCAGCGACGCTGTTTCTCGAAGCCATCCGAGCTCGTCAACTACGGCGATGTCTGAAGATGAGATGGGAATAAAGACTCACCGACGACTGCATGAACTCTGACTTCGCCTTCTCGATGGCCCTGACGTTCCTCAACTCGAAATCCCACGACTCTCCTCCCTGCTTCCACTGAGCGACCGACAAGCCCTTCTTCTCCGCGAGAGCCTTCAGCTGCTCCCACTCCGACTTCCACTGAGCCTCGGCGCTCTGCGTTCCCTCGGAAGTCCTGAGCTGGAGGATCATGGCAGGTTGACCGGCGAAAACAGCCTTGGCTTGAGCCCTCGCGTACTCGTTCGCTGATCCGCTCTTCTCCTTGAGCGTCTCTACGGCCTCCCTCCAGGCCGAGTAAGGCTTCCTGAGGACCTGAAGCTCGCTTGCAATTCGAGCCCACTGGGTGAGAACGACGGATCTCGACTTGAGCTGCTGCTGGGCGACGAGGAGGTCGGATCCTTCGAGAGGGAGATCGGCGAGGGACTTCCATTCGGCTTTGATGGCTTCCGAGTCGTTGAGGAGGTGGTAGTAGGAAGCGAGGAGATCCTCCTCGGCGATGTCGGAGGAGTCTATACGTTGCTCGGGGGAGGAGTATTCGAGAGCGGTGGTGAGGGGAGGGAGTTCGTTGTCGGCGAGGGCTGAACAATCGACGAGCTTGGACTTGACGAGCTGATCGAGATAGTAGTCGTGGAGGAGGTAGTGGTGCTGGGTGAGGTTGGCGAAGGTCTCCTTGACGAACTGGGTGTAGGACTGGTCCGAGTAGAGACGGTCGATAGCCTGGTTGGCCTGAGTGATTCGACCGGACTGAGCTCCCCAAGGATCCATTTCGGTTCCTCCTGAAGTCGACCACGAGTGGACTCCTTCCTGAGGGACGATCCTAGCGACGATTCCTTCTCCTCCCCACTGACGAATGAATCGAGCTGACTTCTCTGCCGACTTCCATACGGGGAGACCGAGGACGGAGTCGATCTCTGGGATGGCGAGGTGTCTGATGTTCTTTATACGGATGTTGGCCTTGACTCCCCAGTCTCCGCCCTGGGCTTGAACGAGAGGAGAGGTGTAGACCTGTCCGATGTGAGGGGAGTACGAAGCGAACTTGGATCGTCGAAGGAGGTTGGCGCTGTAGAGAAAGAAGCAAGGAGGACGAGGAGGAGGAAGGGAAGGAAGGAGCGAGCGAGGTCAGCTTTCGAATCTCTTTTTTTCCATCGCCAAACGAGCAAGAGATACATCGGATTACGTACAAAGAACTGCTGGCAAGAGAGTCGGCCATAGCGATGATCTATACGAGTTCTTGGGAGTCGAGGAAGGGGGAGAGAGGGAAGGGAAAAAGAGGAAGGACGTTGACCTCTTTTTTGACGAAAGGGCTTGCTCGGACGCGACCTGCGATGGGAAGGCTGAAGGTTTGAGAGAGCGGGACGGACGATCCAGACGGTCCTGAGGTGAGATGGACCGGTCGACGAGAGAGAAGGAAGAGAAGAGGAGGGAGGAAGGGGTGATGGCTGATGGGAGGGAAGAAGAAGAAGTCGAGGTTCACGAGCTCGGAACGAAAAGTGAAAGCTCAGCTCGGGTGCTCCTTCCCTTCAACCCTCCATCTACTCTCCTTCGACTTTTTCTTCTTCTCTAGTTCGCTTCTGCAGAGCCCAGCTCACTCTCCACCATCATTCTCGTCCTCTTCTCTTCTCCGATTTCGCCATGTCCTCCTCCCACGCTTCGACGTCCTCACTCGCCCAACCTCCTCCTCCCTCGCTCGTCAAGCGACATCACGCCTACTTCACCACCTCCGAGATCATCTTCATGACCGAGAAACAACGCGGCAAGCTCACAGCCAAGGCTGAGGAGAAGGCTCGGCAAGTGGCTTGTGGATTTGCAGCGTCGGTGGGAGGAAGGCTGGGCTTGTGAGTGTGGGCAGGCATCTCGTCTTGGAGCTCGCCTCGCTCCATCTTCTCTTCTCTCCTCCTTCTTTCCAAGCTCACCTTTTGTTGTTCTGTTGTCGGTTCACGCGCAGTCCCCGTCGGACTATTGCTACTTCTCAGACTCTGTTCCACCGATTCCACCTCTTCTTTGCTCTCAAGGACTTTGTCTACCATGTTCGTTCCACTCTCTCTCTCTCTCTCTCTCTCCTTCGTCTTCTCCCCTCTACCAACATCGCTCCTTCGCTGACTTTATCTTCTCCCTATATATACCCCCTTTGGTCGACGATTGACCTCAGGACGTCATCCTCTCCACCCTCTACGTCGCATGCAAGATGCACGACACGCTCAAGAAACCAAGAGACATCATCCTCGCTTCCTACTCCATCCGTTTCCCTGAGAAGGCGAACAAAGGCAAAGGACCGGCTGGAGGTGGGACGGGTGTCGTAGCAGAAGGAGATGTGGATCCAGCTGTACGTTCTCCTCGTTATTTTTCCATCTCAACGCGAGCGTAAGGAGACGAAGGAAGAAGGAAACGTCGAGCTCGAGCTCACCTCACCTCGCTCGTCTCTTCTCTTCTTTCCCTTGCCAGCTCCTCGAACAAGATCGCCTCAAGCTCCTCTCGATAGAGAGGTTGCTACTGGAAACGGTCTGCTTCAACTTCAAAGTTCACATGCCTTTCTCATACGTCGTCAAGTTCGCAAAGGCGCTCGGAGGTGAGTCGAGTCGAGTCTCGTCGTCTTCCCTCCTTTCCCTGTCTCTCCCGAGCTCACTCTTTCGTTTCGTCGGCGTTCATTTTCGCAGCGAGTAAACAAGTAGCTCAATCAGCTTGGCGTATATCGGTCGACTCGTAGGTCCCTCCCTCTCCCCTTCCCTCTTCCCACGCCCGAAACTGACCCTTCCTCTCTCAATCCCTTTCCCATCCTCCCCCGCTCACTGTCGTTCCTTCACTCTAGCAATCGAACCCTCACCCCTCTCCTCCACCCACCTCACACCATCGCCCTCGCCTCCATCTACCTCGCCTCCCTCCTCGGCTCCTTTCCTTCTTCTCTCCCAGCACTCGACTCAGCAGAAGAGAACAACGATCCCGTAGGAACGGAACGAGCAGGGTGTGTTGCCCTTGCGGAGGTGTTGGGAAGTGAGGGTGGATGGGAAAAGAGGTTCAATGCTAAGGTTGGCGGGTTGGAAGGTGAGTCGAAACCAGAGAAGGAGGAGAGACGCGTCCAGTTCGTTTCGTCCATCTTTCCGCTAACTTCGACTCCCTCTTCCCTCTTTCGTTTCTTTTCCTTCACCCAGAAATCACCCACTCCCTCCTAGATCTCTTCGTCTTCGTCCTTTCCGACCTCCTCCCACCCTCCTCTTCCCAAACCCAACAATCTCCCGACTCCCTCGACGACCTCAACTCCTCCTCTTCCAGCCCTTCCTCTTTCAACACCACCGCCTCTGCCGCTGCTCAACTCTGTACCCCTTTAGTGGGAGTGTTCCAAGCTTCAGATCTGACGCAGCTGAAAATTGAGCTGCACCAGAAGGCGGCGGCGAGAGGAGGAGGCGTAGGAGGGAAGAGGAAGGCTGAGGAGGACGAGCTGGAGGGTGAAGGGAGAGAGAAGAGAAGAAGCGATCCTAGTGCTGGGTATGGAGTGAAGCCTGCGGGGAAGAAGGCCAGTAAGGATGTTTGGGGCGGGGAAGGAGGAGGTGGTGGGGGGAAGAAGGAGACGGAGGGGAGCACGAGGTTCTTGTTTGAGTAGAGGTACGACGAGGTGCTCCTCGCTTCATTCTCAATGACATTCTCGAAAGGCTGGGAAGGAGAAGTCTGGGGATATTTTTCACGTTCCAAAGGGCTTGATCGTTATCGTTCGTCGAGATCAAAGAACTAGCAAAAGAAGTCCTCCGACGAGCGCCGCGACCCCAGCCCCTCCTCCTCCTCCTCCCACCCTTCTCTCCCCGGCTCCAGTCGCTCCTCCCGTCGAACTTGCGCTAGCACTAGCCCTGGCACTTGCCGATGTCGTCGAACTTCCTCCCGCACTCCTACTCGAACTCCCTGCTCCCATGGAACGCGTCGAACTTCCACTCCCACTCCCACTGGCCCCTCCTCCTCCGACCGCACTCTCACTCGTCGTCTCGGTGACAATCGTGTTCCAATCCGCCGTCGTCGTCGTAGGCATCTGAGTCTGGATTGAGAACCTCGGCTCTGAGCTCGTCGTCCCATCCAATCCGTCGTCGAGCGAGGAGGTCACTGTTGGGATGGGGATGAGTCCCGTTCCGGTCAAACCTGCGAGTCCCAGATCGTTGAAACCGGCGGCGGTACAGGTTTGCTGGAACTCTGTGGGAGGGAAACGAAGAGGGGAAGGGAGGTCGTTGGCTTGGGGAAAGGGAAGAGGGTGGGAGGGACGGAGGGTGGCCGGAGCTCAAGGGGACGAACGATTGAGCTGGGAAAGGAACGAAACGGGGTCCATTCCTCCAGGAGTGCTGGTAGCGGTGAGAGCTTGTGAGCATGTTGTTCCCGAGGTGAAGAAGGAGGAGGTGCAGAAGCAGGAGTCTGAAGGGACGGAAGCGAAAAGGAGGGGAAGGAAGGAAGGCTTGTGAGCTCGACGAGTCTTTTCTCCTTCCTTCCTCTGTTTCCTTCTTCTTCCACCTGAGCTGCAGGAAGGTTGAACAGAGCTCCTAGTCGCGCGAAGGAAAGAAAGCTTACTAGATGGCGGGGATGAAGCATCTGACTCTTCAGTTGTAAGGGAGGAGGAACAAGCGTCGACGATGTTGTAGAAATCGGTGCATCCAGACGGCACGACGGACTCGTCTTGACGGGCAACGAGTTTGGAGCGAGAAGGAGAGGAGACGAAGGATGCTGAGGAGAGGGTGAGGAGCGAGAATAGGGAGAGGAGAAGAGTGGATGGGATCATGCTTGCTGATGGTTGGAGGGAAGAGAGGAAGGAAGGGAACGGAAAAGGGCCATGCGATCTTAGTCGGCGCTTTTTGGATGTGGAGAAGGACGACACTGTTTTGCTTAGCGGTGGAAGTTTTTAGAAGATAGATGTTTTTCAGACCGGCGTGCTTATAGAATAGTTGAAGGAGAAAGAGGCTACAGAGAGACAACAAAAAAGGGTTGCTCAATCTCGTTTGGGTCTCTCCTACGCAAACTACCCATCCTCGAACCGAGCAGGTCTACACATCAAGCCAGTAGTGCGACACAAATAAGCACCAATCCCACAGCATTAGCTACTCCTGCGTGAACCATCGCTCGTCCCTGACCAGCAGACGCGACGGCACTCTTCGACGACGAGGATTGAGCCCCTTTGGAGGTCGCTGAAGTTTTGTGGGCGGTTGCCGAAGTCGATGAAGTTGATTGGGCGGAGAGGATCTCGGCTGAAGTGGTGATGGCCTTCTCGGAAGTAGCCGAGGTGACGGACGAAGAGTCTTCGGTAGCCGAGGACGAGGTTGTGGACGCGACGACCGGAGTTTCTTTGCTTGAAGTGCCAGGCGTGATAGCGAATCCAGCTGAGATGCAGGCAGATCGGAAATCTACGTAGAGAAGAGAAATTGGGGAGTCAGATCGTCTACAGCGTGAGAGGAAGAACAAGAAAGAAAGGGAGTGACTCACCGTCAAATCCTTGAAGATACTCGACGCTAGCGACTGGAGCTTCCTCGGAGCCATCTGCTCTGATGCAAGCTCCACAGGTATCCGATAGATCGAATAGTCGCTGAGTGCAGAAGCAATCATCTACAAACGATCAGAAACAAGAGAGAGCGGTCAGAGCAGGATTCGTGCTTTTTGTTTTAGCTCTTCTCGAACTCACTTCGAGGAGGAAGGTCTTCAGTATCAGGCGTCCCAGCAGGTAGAGCAGCGATACAGACGTTTCCAATGTTGTCAACGGCAATGCAATCCGGGCAGGTGGATTGCTCGTCTTGTCGGGCGAGGAGGAGAGGGGAGGAGGAGGGGGTTCCCGTTCGACGATGAAGAGGTCGAAGGGTGTCGTGCTTGGCTGCTGAGACGATGATGAGGGAGCAGAGGAGCAGAACGGAGGGTCGGAAGGAAAGGAAGAGCATCTTTGAGACGAGAGAAGGTGGACGTTGGACTCTGAAAGGACCCGACGCTCAAACCCTCCAGGAAAAAATCAAAGGGGAACAAGGTCGAAGCTCAAATACAAGCCGGCAGCTCAGATAGGCTCGGAAGCCGAGTAGACGTCTGGCAGGGACCATCTATAGAATAAGCAACAAGCAGTCTACTACGTAGATAAGAAGCGAAGAAAAACAGAGAAACAGCTCACCAACCCACCTCCGTCCCCTCAACGTACTCCTCAACCGTCACTCCGTCCTCGCCCTTCAACTTCCGAAGAACGTAACGCTCAAGCCGATAGAAGTCGTAGCTGACCGCCGCCAGTCTCATGGCTTTGATGTGTTCTGGACCTCCGATAGCAGCTCGAGCTGCCGTTCTGCTTTGCCAGATACAAGTGGCGAGATTCGTCCCTTTTTTCCCCCAAAGAAGACGACGCGTCAGAAATTGATCAGAGAAGAAGAGGAGAGCCTAGACTCACCAGTCGTCGGCGAAGGGACTCCATACCAGTACATCAGAAGCTTAGTGAGAGAAGGGAAGAGAAACGAAGGTCAGCTTCGATGACAGACGCGACGGAAACGAAGTCGAATCGACTCACTCCTCCAGCCGTGATGGCCTCCCTATGAGCCTTTGCATCAGCCTCGTAGAGCTTCTGATCGTTCTCCCTCGACTTCTGGTTCCTCTTCGACCGAAAGACGACGCTAAAAAAAAGGTGAAGTAAAAGGTCAGCCCGATCCCAGGCTTCGACTCGAGACTGATCGAAACGAACGAAGGTGAGCTCACCAGTACCACTCCCTCTCGAGCTCTCTGTCCAACTTGAGATCATCCCAGTTGAAAGCTCCCTCGTACGAAGTCTCGGCGTAGTCGCTCTCCAAAGGCTTGAATCCGTGAAGAGCTTTGTGAAGGCTCAACGAAGCCGGGTCGACTGAACCCTGAGGGAGAGCGACGGCCGAGCCTGAGGACGAGTCGATAGCGTTCGAGCTCGATTTTGCTGGAAGTCCTGAAAGGATGGGGATGTAGAGGATGGGTTCTGAGGGGAGGGTGGTAAGAGAGGGGAAGTTGTGGGGGTCCTTGGGAGGATTGGAGGTCGAGGTAGGTGGTGAACTTGAAGGGGAGGGAGGAGTGGGAGGTTGAGCTTCGACAACGAGCAGAGGTGAAGTTGCCGAAACGGTGTTGCCCTTCCTCGACGCCGACGAAAGAAGAGAGCTTGAGGGGTGAGAGACGAGCATGTTTGCCTTGAGGTGTGGGGAGTCGAAGTTGGGGTTGGGGTTGGAAGGTAGACAGGACAGAAAAGAAAGAAAGGAACGAAGAGGCTATGAGTAAAAGACGCCTTCGATGGCGAAAAGACGCGAGCTCATTAGAACATTCTCGAGCTCATATGAGCGCGACAGATTTTACAAAGAGAAGAGGGAAGACTTTGTAGGCTATAACTACCTGTGTGGGACGAGGCCGACAGGTCTGAGCAGACGATAGCAGAAGCGCAGAAAGCGAACGCGTCCACTGATCGATCCTGAATGACTTCAAGACCTCTCTATCTCCTATCGTCCACACCTGTAGTAGATTTTCTCTTCCTGTTAAAACTTGGCCTCGCGTTTTTCAGTTGCATCAGAAGATCGTAAGAATCGGAAATTGTTCAAAGTCACCGTCGGCCGTCGAGTCGTCTCTCCTCCTCTCCTCTCCGAGCCCTCGCCACCGCCTTCGCTCTCCCAACGTATCAAGCGGCGCCAGAGACATCGCTCCACTCCCTCGCGCTGTCCAGGTCAGGGGTTTTCGATTTTGGCTGGAGGGCTCGAGTCGAAAGGGAGAAGTCGTCGACCTTTTTCTTCAGGTTGGCGATGATTGCGTAGAGATCGGAGCTGGTGCAAAAAGAAGGAGCAAGAACGAAGGATTGGGATGAGCAAGGATCCATGAAGAGCGAGATGAAAGAGTTAAAGAAGAGAGGACGGTTACGAACACTCTCTCAGCCCGCGACGCGTCGGAGGTCTTGATGACTGAGGTGAGCTTTCGTACGGCTTGGGTCCTAGTCAAGAGAAAAAGAAGGGAAAGATCGTCAGCTGCGAGTCGAGTATCGATATCTCCAAGAACACGACGAGACAACGAGGCGAGGCGAAACACTCACAGCTCGACGATCCCATCGACCTCCCTCTCCCTCTCCTCTCCTTCTCTCTTCTCCTTCAGAGTCCCCAAATCCCTCCTCCTCTCAGCTTGAAAGTACTTGTGCATTCTTTCAGCTACTTCCGCCTCGATCCCATCCTTCAACCAAACCTTGTCGAGAACGGGAGAAGGCTCGTTGGGAAATCTCGCTCGAACGAGACTGAGGAGAAGAGGGAGTTGAGGGTGGTTGTTGAAGTAAGTCCCGTTAGGGAAGATGTGGTCTAGGCGCTGAAGAGGAAAAGCAGAAGAAGAGGAAGAAGGAAGAAAAGTCAGCGAGATGAGATGAGAGTGGCGAGAGTTAAATCGAACGAGAAGGAAAGGGAGAAGGGACAGAAGGGACTGATTCGAACTGACCTCGCTGAGGTTGGGTGTAGTGGCGAGAAGGAGCCGGGAGAGTCGCTAGGCACTGAACTGGGAGAGCGAGTAGGCGTAGAGGTCTGCTTGAGAGGTAGCCATCCTGGGGATGGGGTGAGGAAGAGTGGAGGAAGAGTGAGATGGGTCGTGGTTCGAGGTGAATGAGCGAACGAAAGCTCGTCAGATGTGACAGGGAAGAAAAGGAGCGGAGTTTGGAACTCACCTGTTCTCCTTCCTTCCTGATCCGACCGTCAGAACGGAACTGAGCTTGAAGCTGTCCGAAACCGAACAGGAGGCGACGCGTCGATCTTGGAAACCCCAACGCGCGCAACGTCCATCCCTTTCTTCTCTCTCTCTAATCCTTCTTCCACAAAACAAACAATCCCCGATAGCAATATAAAGAAACGCTCTATACTTTACTTTTGTGACCCAATCCTATACCCTCTAGTACTCTTCTCACATCGGCCTCCAAACCTTCCCATCCTCCTCAACCTCACTCCCACCTCCAACCTCGAGCAAATGCCAATCGACCTCGACTCCCGCTCCCTTGAACGTGGCCTTGATGCTTTCGGCGAGAGCCTCAAAGTTGTCGGTAGCGAGAGCGAGGACGGTGGGTCCTGCTCCTGAGAGACAGATTCCGAGAAGACCTGGGTGGGTGAGGGGAGTGTGGGAGGAGAGGACGAGGGGGAGACCAGGGATCTGCGAGGGGAGGGAAAGAGGGAAGGGAAGGGAAGGATTAGTGAGAGGGTTGGAGAGTTGGAGTAGGAAGAGGTAGGAAGAGAGGTGAGGAGAGAGAGAGAGAGAGAGAGAGAGGGAGAGGATAACTCACGAGCTCCTTTCGGTAAGGCTGATGAACGCGATCCTTCATGGCCTCGTAGATGAGCTCAGGATCAGGAGGGGACTGTCCGAGAGCGGTGGTAAGAACAGCGAGTCGTTGGAGGTTGAAGACCTGATTGCGAGAAAATAAAAAAGTACAGAAGAGCTCAGAGTGAGCAAACGAAAGTAATCTCGTCGCGTCGACGGAAGAGAAAAGAACGGAACGAAGGAAGGAAAAGCTCACCAAATCCGCCCTCGAGTAGCTCGTAGGCAGCACCAACCTCGCCTTGGCCGTCGACAACTCGAACCTCGGCACGATAGCAATCGCTTTCACCTCCTTTGCCCACCCAAACCTGACGAAATGCCCAATCCCAAACGGAGGAATGGGAGGTTCCATCCCCCATTCCGGTCCCGCATCCTCAGGATACTCAGGCAACACCTCCGCCAACGGAACACTCGCCGCACCCGTATCCTCCTCACTCAACTCCCTGAGGTAAGATCCCACGAACCCTCCCACCAAAGCAGCCGTCACGTTGTCCGGGTGTCGTTCGACCATGAGCGCGAAATCGAGGATCCTTCCCAACGGCAAGTCGAGTTTACCGAGTTGAGAACCCAAGATGACACCGGCGATGACGGCTGCTCCTGAGGAACCGAGTCCTCGTCCGAAGGGGATGTCGTTGGAGATGTTGAGGAGGAGGTGAGGGGGGAAGGAGGAGATGGAGTGGGAACGGAGGACGTAGAGAGCTGTTCGAGTGATGAGGTTTTTGAAAGGGTTGAGGGGGACTCCTGAGGCTCCTTCGCCGATGTAGCGGAGGGTGGTTTCGAGGGGGTTGAAGCTACATAGAAGGAAGGCGAAAGTAGAACAAGGGAACGAAAGAGAAGGGAGGGAGGGAGAAGGAAGGAGAAAGTCGAGTCAGAATCGCGAGCTCAAGAGAAGAAGAAAGGAGAGGCGGCTCGGACGGTAGACCCGAGGCGGCTTTTTTTCACTCCCTTCCAGACGTCGAGGATAGTGAAGAAGGTTACGAAGAGAGAGAAGAGAGAGAGAGAGAGAGTACTCACGGATCTATAGAAACGTTCATGACGAGATCCAAGCTGAGCGAGAGACCGACGACATCGAACCCAGGCCCGATGTTGGCTGAAGTGGAAGGGACCTTGATCTTGAACTGCCGAGGCTCGCTGGGGCAGACTTTGGACATTCTTTCCGAGAGGTGAGAAGAGGAAAGGAAAGAGTAAAGGGAGATGGAAGAGGTTGAGGTTGAGTTTTCGAGGTTGTTGTGGTTGAAGGGAAGCAGCTGCACAAAAAAGGGAAATGAGTCGAGCTCTTTGCCGATTTGGCTCGAGCGAGCTTCCTTCCCTTCTTCCTTCCCTTCCTCCAACCCATCACCACCTTTCCGGACTTCTTTTCTCCCCTCTTTTCTTTCCCCTTCCCCACCCTCAGCTCCGCTTCTATCCTCTCAGCATGTCGAACCGAAACCAGCGTGTAATGGTGCAGCCCATCAACATCATCTTCAAGCACCTTCAATCTGCGAGTCCCTCCTCTCCTTCCATCCTTCCAACCTCTCCTCCTCCTCCAGCAACGCTGATCTCGCTCCTCCTTTTCTTTGATACTCTGCTCTGCTCTCTCAGAAAACCAAGGTCCAGATCTGGCTGTACGATAACGTGGATACCAGGATGGAGGGAACCATCGTCGTGAGTATTCGTCTCTCTCTCCTTCCTTCCTCTCCTTCCTTTCCAAACGCTCGTCGCATCTCCCCGCTGCTGCTCCTCCTCCAGGATACTGACGCGTCTCACATGGGTTTGGGATATGATCTACAGGGATTCGACGAGTTCATGAACGTCGTCTTGGATGCTGCTGCTGAGGTTTCGTTGAAGGGAAAGTCGGAGAGGAAGGAGCTCGGTACGTCGTTCACCTTCGTCTCTCTCCACCTTTCCCTCTCCTTCCCTTTCCTTCCTCAGCGAATTCCCGACTCACCTCGCTCTCCTACCATCGCACAGGCCGAATCCTGCTCAAGGGAGACAACATAACGCTCATCCAACCCATCACAGCATAAAAGAAGTCTCCATCGTCCTCACCTTCTCCCCTTCTCCCCTTCTCTTTCTCGTCAATCACCATCCCAATCCCAATCCACGTCGCCACTATACCCATCTCCCTCCCACTCTCCCCTCCCAACCACCACAAATTCAAAAAACTCAAAAGGGAGCTCCCTCGCCTGGTCCCTCACGTCGAAGGAAGCGAGCGGGAGAGAGAGACCTGAAGGAACGGAGGGAGGGAGGGGAAGGAGAGGCGACGTTGTACGATCTGTTAGAAGGAATAATACGAACCGACTTTTGTTTGTCTCGTCTCGTGCTGGAGGGTCTTGTTGAGTGAGTACTGGGACCGGGACTTGTGTGAGGGTGGAGGAAGGGGAGAGGAGGGAATGAGCTCGTCTCATCAGCTCGCGTTTCGTTCGTTCGTTCGTCCTTCGACTCCCTTCTCGTCGATCTTGCCTCAGAAGAACTACGCATATACGGCGGGAAGAACTAAGAGGGCTCAAGCGAGAGACGCGTTGCATTTCAGCTCTCTTCGAAAGAGTAAGTCTAGAGGGAAGACTCCTTATCAAGGAAGGAGGAGCTCGAGCTGACGTTCAGCCCGCGTCGATCCAGATCCCGACGCGATTCTGTTTGAGCTTGTTGGGTAGCTACAATCGCAAAATGAAAGAGTATAGACTGTTTGGAAATAGCCAACCAAGTCCTTGTGGACCTCAGTAAGTTTCCTAGTTGTTGTCAAGGAAACCTCCCGTCTTCCCTTCTCCCTTTGTTCGTTGTTGGAGGGGAGGAGGGTGGCGAAAGTTGAACCCTCCACCACCATCTTCTTCTCTTCCCACCCAATGTCGGAAGGGATCCCTCATACTCGCTCCAGCTATACTCTCACCCTCCCTCCCGACTTCCCTGGAACTCGAACGGAACGCAAGGATCTGCTATCCCTGGATACTTCTTCTGCTGTGAACTTTGTCGTTCTTGCCCGCTTGGCCCGCAAGGCCGTAGGAGGAGGGGAAGACGTTAAGGAGGAGGAGGAGGATTCGAAGGAGGATTCGGATGTGGAGCTTATAGGGTCTTCGGAGGGGAAGGATGGGAAGAGGAAGGGGAAGGGTTTGGCCGATGGAGGAGGAGGAGGAGGGACGGGAGAGGGAGAGGGAGAGGGAGGAGGAGCGAGGAAGAAGGTCAAGCTCAACGTCAACGTCGCCAAAGCCTCCTCCTCGTCCAAGAACGCAGTCGGATCAACTTCCAACCCCATCGATCTCGACTCTTCGGACGAAGACGACGACGTCGACGACAAGAAGAAGCCACCTTCAACGTTCTCCCACTCCCACCCCACGAGCTCTCCCTCCTCCTCCTCCTCCTCCTCCTCTTCCCTCCCCCTCCTGTACCACACCCTCGTCCTCCCCATCTCCCTCCCACCTCAACCACCCCGCATCCCCTCCCACCCCATCTACCTCAACAACACCCAAACCCAACTCCTCAAAGATCTCCAAACATCCCTCGCACAGCAGTTCAAAGCCAAAAACGCTCTCCTCGGAATCACCCGCTCCCTCGCCGTGGGTCAGGAAATCAACCTCGGACAAGTCTTTCTGTTCGGCGGGTTGAACAGGGAAGGAGGTCCGTCCATCTTGAGTGAACCACCGACGGAAGCGCAGGCGGCGGCGGTGAGGTTGTCGAAGCAGGAGAAGGAGGTGATGGAGCGGTCGAGGGTGTTGGATTGTTGGCCTCATGGGGAGGAGGAGGAGGAGGAGGAGGAAGGAGGGTTGAAGAGCTTGTTGAATGAGGCTGGGTTTAGGAAGGAGGAGAAGGGTAGATGGGTGAGTTTGGTGCAACGTTTTTTTCGAAGAGGGAGGGCAGAGGCAGAGAGGCAGAAGGAGAGCTTATCGAAAACTGATCGCGTCGTTTCGTTTCGGTTTCTTTCCGTCGTATGTAGGGCGAATACTCCTGGCTTCACGCTCTCTCCCTCCTCGTCACTCCCACCTCCACCTCTCCCGCTCTCCTCAACCTCTCCACCAACCTCTGCCTCACAAAAGTATCCAGACGCCAGCCTTATTCCACCTACCCCTTCACCCTCGCCCTCCGCTTCCGTCTCTCCCTCCCAATCTCCTCCCTCTCGGCCTCCTCCTCCCTTCCCGCACAATCCCATCTTCTAGAAGCCCAACGACTCCTCTTCACCTCTCTCCTTCCACCCCCACCTAAACCAACAGCCTTCCCGTCCCACAACGAAACCACTCTCCCGTTCTTCTACTCCATCTTGGAACCCGCTCCAGAGTTCAGGATAGACGAGGAAGAAGCAGATGCTCAGCCGGAAGGGTTGGGTCCGGAGTTGTATCCGTTTCAGAAGAGGACGGTGAGGTGGATGTTGGAGAGAGAGGGGAAGAGATTGAGTCATGAACGGCCTGGGACGGTGGAGGATCTTCATGTGCAGAAAGGAGAGAGGGGTTTGTTTTGTTGGGAGGAAGTTGAGGTGCCGTTGAGGAGGGTGCCGCCTTTTGGGGAATTGGTGGAGAGGGTGGAGTGGAAGGAGGAGGAGGAGGAGGAGGAGGTTGGGAAGGGGAAGGGGAAGGGGAGGGCGAGGGAGGTGGGAGAGAGGAAGGGGAAGAGTTTCTGGTTCGATAGGTTGACGGGTGGGTTGGTGGAGAAGGAGGAGGACGTGAAGGAGAGTAGATGGTTTGTGGATTTGGTGGGTGTGAAAGGAGGGATGCTTTGTGAGGAGATGGGTGAGTCATTTCGCTTCTCCATGCGAAGAGGAAGAGAGGAGGAATGAGGAGAGGAGACGACGCGACGAGACCCGAACTGACTCGTTTCGTTTCGTTTCTTCGTCGTCGTTGCATTTGTTTGGGACGAGCAGGTCTCGGTAAAACCCTCGAAGTCATCTCCATCATCCTTCTCAACCCAGCCGATAAAACCTCCCTCGGGAAACCCTACAGCTCAGAGCTCAAACTTCTCGTCAAGCCCGTCAAAGTGAGCCCTCTTCCTCTCCCCTTTCCCTCTCCCTCTCCCTCTCCCCTTTCTCTCCCTTCCTCAAACAATCTAAACGTTTCCGCTCCTCATCCGTCCGAAAACAAAAAAAAACTGACCCGTCTGCGCTGCGTTTGGGGTTAAAGGCCACCCTCATCGTCGCTCCTCCATCGCTCACTCAACAATGGGTCGACGAAATAGGACTTCATTCTCCTTCGCTAAAAGTCTACGTTTACGATGGGTACAGGAAGTTGCCGTTTTCGATCGTGGCGGGGAAGATTGATGAGGTGAGGAGGATTTCTCTTACACATTCCCTCTCATCTCTCATCTCTCTCTCTCTCTCTCGCATCGTTCGAAAGGCGTATCCAAACTACAAGCTAATGATCGTTCTTCGTTTTCGTTTTTCGTTTCGCGCGACGACAGGCCGACCACTGGAGACTTAAACGACCGAAGAGGCAGCGGAGAGGTGCCGTCGTTGATAGCGACGAGGAGGAGGACGAGCATGCCGATTTTGGAGAGAAGGCTTGGTGGGATCATTTGGAGAAGGGGGATTATGATGTTGTGATTACGACTTATGGGTGAGCAGTAGTCTCTCTCTCTCTCGCTCTCTCCCGCTCGCGTCGCGTTCCCCTGCCCTTCTTCCTCTACGACCGGATCATTGACGTTCATTTATACCCTCGCGTCTCTTCTCTTCTCTTCCCTTCCTTTCCCCCGCCCCCCTTCGATCCACTTCCTATGCGCATCGCATCGCAGTGTCCTCTCCAACGAACTAACGGTCGCGAAACCAGGTGGGAATCGACCTCGACGAGCGACAACAGAGTACTCGGATCATCTCAAGAGTAGGAGTCCGTTGGTCATGAGCGAGTGGTACAGGGTCGTGATGGATGAGGTTCAGCTGCAGGGGAATGGAGTTATCGCGTGAGGTTTTTCTTCTTCTTCTTCTTCTCCTTCTCCGTTTCCAGCTCTCTCTCTCCCCTTCCTCTTCTTCTTCCACTTCTTATTCTCCTCTTCGACTGCTTCGCTTCGAAGTCGTTCTCATTCTTTTTTTGCCGTCGCTGATATTTCTCTGTCACATTTCGGATACTCTAGCGAAATGGTCTCCCTCCTACCTCGACGAAGCTCGTTCGCCGTCTCCGGAACGCCAGCCAAGAATCACGTCAAGGATCTTCAGCAGTCGCTCAAGTCAGTCTTCTTCCTCTTCTTTCCCTTCCTTCTCCTTCTCTGTCCTCGAACGATCAATCCCTATCTCCTTTCTCTCTCTCTCTCACTCGAACTCGACGAACTGAACTGACGCGTTCTCGCTCTTCGTTCGCACAGGTTCCTTCGAGTCCCAACTCTCGGAACCAACACCAAGCTCTGGAACCGACTTCTTTGCTCTGGGTTCTCGATCTACTTCGAGGAGCTGTTTGGGGTCATCGCTACGAGGACGACGAAGAAGAGGGTGAAGAACGAGATGAGGGTGAGTTCACTTTCGACCGTCGCGACCTTTTCCTCCTTGTCGAGAGAAACTGACGCGTCTTCCCTCCCTCTTTCCGCCCCCGCCCTCCCAACCCGCCCGCCTCGATCTCCCACCCAGATCCCAACCCAACGCCGAGTCCTCTTCCCCATCGACCTCAGCGCCGTCGAATTCGCCTTCTATACCGACGTCCTCTCCCGAGCTCTCGAAAACCTCGACCCCGCCGCTCTTGATCTCCAGTCCGCTCGTACATGGCTCTTCACCCTCCGTCAAGTCGCCACTCACGTTCAGATCGGTCAGCTTAGAGGAGTAGATGGGAGGGGAGTAGATATCAGAGGGAGGAGAGGTGGTGGGGAGGGGATTGGGAGAGGGAATCAGCATGGCGGGAGAGGGAGGATGCATTTGGGAGATAACCTGTTGACGATTGGGGAGGTGTTGGAGAAGATGTTGGAGGGGAATGAGGGGGAGTTGGCTGTCAGTCGGAAGGCCGAGTTGGTATCGAAGACAACTCGTGCGTGCTCTTCTCTGTCTCTCACTTTTCAGAAGAAAAATCTCTTGCTCTCGACTGATCCTTCTTCACGTGTTCTTTCTTTCAGATGCTCTTCTTCTCGTATCAAGGCAGGAGCTCGACCTCGGAAACGACCGAGGAGATCAAGATACTCGAGACGCTCTCACCGTTCGTTCCTCCTTTTCTCTCCCTCTTCCCTCTCGGCCTCACGATCTCTCTCTCTCTCTCTCTCTCTCTCTCTCTCTCTCTCTCTCTGACCCCCTCTCATTTTCTTCTCCATCTTCAAGCTCTACCAAGACGTTCTCGCCAAAGTCAACCCCCTCATCCTCGAATGCGAACAGTCAATCGCCGACCTCGGAGTCGAGCGACTCGCTCTTCGTGCCGCTCGAAAGCTCGCCAACCCCAAGGACAACGGGAAAGGGAAGCAACGAGAGGATCTTTCAGCTTCGGAGGATTCGGATCGGGACCCGGACGATTCGGAAGGGTCGGAGGAGAGCAGGGAGGATGAGAAGGTCGCTAGGACTCCGGCGGAGAAGGCCAATTCGAGAAAATTGGCGAATCTGAAGCTTAGGCTGAGAGGTGAGCCCTCCCTCTTCCTACTTCTCTGTACAGGCCTCCGTTCTTATCCCTTTCGTCTTTGTTGCTTTCAAACGCAGAACTTCACGAGTGCAAACGTGAGTCTATCTTTTCCTTCGGTCGCTCGAGATCAAAGCCGTCGCTGACTCTTCTTTTTTTCGTTTATCTTCCTTCGAATCAGATCGGGTCACGTTCTTCCTCGGAGATTGGTACCACGTCGCCGGTCAAGAGGTCGAGGAAGCTGCTTTCTACGCTGAAGCCGAAGGTGTCCGTCGAGCTGTTCTTCGAGGTGAAAAATCTTCCCCTCTTCCTTTTCTTCTTCTTCGACACTCCCAGACCTTTCCCTGATCGTTTTTGTCCTTTCTTTCTCCTCTCAGAGCCCGAATCGGCCGCCAACTCTGCGATCTCTAGGATGAAGCGGAAACTAGCTCGAACGGACGTTGATCAGGAAGAGATGGAAGTCGAGTACTGCGACAAGGGAGGACTGTTGACGTCGGATCTCGTCGAACAAGCCAACGAGGTTATCGATCTTCTCAACGACAACAGGGAGCTGGTCTGGAATTGGAGGGGAAAGTGAGTTGACGAGTTCCGACTTTGGACGCGACGAGTCGACGAAGGGCGAGGGCTGATTATTCCGTTCGTTTTGGGTTTTCTCTCAGGATCGTCACGCTTCTATCTTCCTCTCTGGATACTGCTGCCAACGAAGATGACGGAGTGAACGGAGAGGAGTACAACAAGGCTCTTGACGAACAAGCTGAAGGTGAGTTCGACGACCTTTCTTCCCATTTGCTCGCCCTGCTGACATTTCTCTCTTCGCCGCTTTCAGTTGAGGCCTACCTTCAGGCTTACGTCTCTGCTCTCGCCGATCGAAGAGAGTTGCTCTCCGAGAACCGAACTGCTCTTGCTCAGGCGGATGCTCGAGAAGTTCGCCATGTGAGTTGACGTCGCTCTTTCGTTTCTCTCGTTTCGACTCGCTGACCACATTCTTTCGGGGTAATCTTCTCAGCGAGGAACGAATCGAGCCAAGGAAGCTTCTCTCGCTGGACTCGAGCTCGGTCTTGTCGGAGAGGATCAGACGGGACTCAAGGATCAGCTCATGCAAGCTCGAGCCGTGAGTTTTCTTCCTACGACATCCTTTTCCTTCTCTCGCGTACTCTTCCCTGACTGACTCTGTTCCTCCTTCCTTCCTTCCTTCCAGGCTCTTCGACTCAACCCTCCCAAGATGAAGAAGGGATCGATCCCTCGTCAGTGCATCAAGACTCTCGTCCTTCAGTTCACGGAAGCAGGAGATCGATCCATCAACAGGATTGAGCAGACCATCGCCGAGAAGGAGAGGACCCGTCTTCGTCGAGTTATCAAGGATCAGGAAATCATCATCGCCAAGCTCGAGGATGAACTCGACTTGTTCAGGACGGCGTTCAACGACCGAATAAATTTTTTCAAGTGGCTGCAAGACCTCAGTGATTCCGTCGTCGCCGTCGAGGTTGCTGGGTTGCAGGATCTGGAGGTCAAGCTGATGAAGTGTATCAGTGAGTTCTCTGTTGATATCTTCTTACTTCGGTTTTCTGATCTGACGACATTCCTCTTTTTTCTCTCTCCACCGCTGCAGCCGAGGAAGCCACTTTGGTCAACGGGATCGCCGCTCATCTCGCTCGACACCGATTCCTCTCGTCGATGAACGACGTCTTCAACGGAGAGCTTGGAGAGGACGACCGAGAGTGCATCATGTGAGTTCCTCGGCTCTTTTTGCGAACGACGACTTCTCTTCCTACTTCTCTTCATCGCGTCGCTGACTCTCTTCCCGCTTCTCCTTCCAGCTGCCGAGACGATATCGACAAAGGAGTCCTGCTAGATTGTTCTCATCTCTTCTGTGCCGACTGCTTCAAGACCCTTACTCGAACCTGTCCCGTCTGCAGAGCCGTCGTGGATCGACAAGCTGTAAGCCCTCGTCGTCGGATCCTCCTCCCCTCTCGACCCTTCTCGCGTCCGACGCTGATACATTCTCTCCTATTTACTTCCATCATCTCAGGCCCATCGAATTATCCTCAAGAGACCTGAGGAGAAGGCGAAGGTCGACGAAGCTGAACCAGCAGCCAACGACTCGAAGGGGAAAGGGAAGGCGAAGGAGCTTCTTCCCGCGAAGAAGAGGGTCGACGAAGCTACCGATGTCAACTACGTTTCTCGACAGGACAGAGACGCCATCTTTGCTCGTCCACTCTTCGGAGATTGGGGATCCAAGGTCGGTTCCGAATTCGTTCCTCGTTCAGTCGCGTCGTGGCTCACTCTTCTTTCTCTCCTCTTCTCTTCTCTTCAGGTCAACATGATGGTCAAACACCTCCTTCATCTTCGTGCTACGGATCCAGACTCGAAGGCTGTAGTCTTCAGTGCTTTCCCCGACGCTTTGGTCCGTACTTTCTTTCGAACTATCTGGTTTCATTCCGACTCTCAAGCTCACCTCTCTTTCCGTCTCCACAGATCATCCTCCGACGAGCTATGGACGAAAACGGTAGGCTCCACTGCTCTCGAGCTAGTGTTATCTTCGTGTCCTTGTTGCTGATCATCTCTCCCATTCTTCTCAGGCATCCGATACGTCTCCACCGGAGGATCCAACTCGAGAACAGTCGCTCGAACCTTCAAGACGGATCCGCTCATCCAAGTCTTCCTTCTCCATAGTGAGAAGGAAAGTGCCGGGCTGACGTTGACCGTCGCCAAGTACGTCTTCCTGCTGGAACCCACGCTCTCACCCTCCTTTGAGCTCCAAGCCATCGGACGAGTAGATCGACTTGGGCAAACTCAGGAGACGACCGTCTTCTGTTTCGTTGTGAACGGTGAGTTTCTCGATCATCTTCCGCTTCTCTCCATTTGAACATACCCTGATCATTTATCCATGCTGCCTCCTCTTCTAGAAACCGTCGACGCCAACATCGTTCGACTCTCGGGTGAGTTTCTTCGAACATCGAGACGCATTCGCGTTTTGCGTACTGATCAGACCCTTCCCTCCCCTGTCTTCGTTTCCCCAGTCGCCAAAGGAACGTCCATCTACCTGAAGCAAGCTCAAGGAACCGCTCTTCCCATCGATATTATGCGTCCGAAGGAAGAGGTCGACGGAACGGTTCGCGCTGGGGTGAACGTCGACTTCGTCGCGAAGGCAGACGAGTGAGTTCGAAGCCTTTGCCTCTCCTTCGAACAACTTCGCTGATCTCTCCTGTCTCCTTTCTCTCCCTTTCCCCTTCTCCCTCCTCAGTCGTGAGTGATCCTCTGCCATCACCTCGAGCTGCCTCGCTTCGAGTCGAGCTAACTCGCCGCCTCTCTCCCTTCTCTCTTCGTAGTCTTCTCTCTCCTCTTCCCTGATAGACTCGGACTCAATCGAGGAAGAGCCAATATCATCGATCTCTCCGACGACGACGAGGAGGAGGAACTGGACGTCGATGCTCAACTCGCTCGAGCTCTCGCCAAGTCCCCCGAGCCAGCGTTGACGTTGGAGGTCGACATGGAGGAGGACGACGAGATCGAACATCCTGTTGCTGGACCGTCTCGTCTCGGTTGATGGGCGGTGTGTGCGTTCCTTTCTTTGACTTCTTTGCTTCTGTCTTTCTCATCTCTACTTGATGATTCTCTTCGCGTTGGTTCGATCTCCTTCTCACTTTACAGTTTCGATTTTCTCTCTCATGACTAGACGACCTTCTACTTTCTTTTCCACGAGCCGCAAACCCACTCCTGATATCTTCTTTGCGTTGCCGAGGAAAGGAAGCGAGGTCGCGTCGAAGAGAACAAGCAGTCGACCGTGGGTCCAATCTTTCCCTTTCGCGACGCGTTTCTTTCCCTTGCTCTCTCTGCCACCTCTCTCCCGGCAACCTTTCTTCATCCCAGCTTCGCTGGTGTATTCCACTTCCAGGGCCTCTCTACAGTCCGATAGACCAGGCTCTGGAACCTGAAGCGAACATCAGGCAAAAAAGCCACTGCTGTGGAGAAGATAAAGTTGGAGAGACAGATTCCACGATCGCTTTCCCTTTTCACCTTTCCTTCTCCCCCAACAAGTTCCTCCTCCCCTTCCTTCTCTACTAGCTCTCTCTTCTCTATGGACTCCTTGATCTCAGTTTGGGATGCGGCTCTCTCGTATGTTCCACGGTGGTTCAAGGTCGCGTTCGTGCTCCTCCTGATCTGTAACTTTAGGTGTGTCTGCTTTCTTGTTTGTTGACGCGATTGCGAGCCTATCGTTGATTCCCTTATCCTTCCTTGTTTGCTTTCCTATCAGAGCGCTTCCTCTCTACTGGCATGTCAAGGTGAGTTTGACGAAGTTCCCCCAACGAGGGCAAACTAATCGAGTCGACCAGCTCTGTTTTGGTTGAGCTCGCTCTGTTGCTCTTTCTTCTCCTTGATAAATTCCGCTCACCTCCTCCTTCCTTCTCTCTCTCTTTGCCCCACTCTTTCGCCTGATCTCTTCCGACCTGGCCGTTCGCCCTATTCCTCAGCTCTGGTGGCCAGCGATCCTCTCTCACGTCAAAGCTCAAATGTACGGTCTTCTCCCATTCCTTTCCTCCCTCCCTTCCGTCGGAGCGGACTGGGCGACAATCAGCAGCAAGCGAAGCTACGTGGTTTTGCTCGACGCTATAGATTTTAACGCTCACATGAGCAACAGCGTGTATGCGAGGGAGCTGGACTGTAGCAGGATGAGGGTAGGCTTCTTATCCCGCCTCTATCTGTTCGACGATATCTTCGTTCCAAGCCGGGCTGATTTCTTCGCGCCGTCATTTCCTCCCCCACTCGCAGGCCTTCCTCGACTTCTTCACTCCGATCTTCCAGGCTGGATGCTGGGTCGGCCTCGGATCTTCCCACTACGTTTTCTACAAGGAGCTCCCTCGTAAGTTGCCCAATCTTCTGCCTTCCCTCCAAAGTGAGCTCGGATCTTGCCGGTTCGAGCTGACCTCTCTCCTCTCTTCACTTCCATCGATCTCTCTAGCTTTTGCTCAGTACGAAATAGAAGTCACCATCGACAGCTTCGACGAGAAGTGGTTCTACATCTCCGCCAACTTCATCACTCGACCCAAGAAGAGCAAGATTTCCGCGTCCATCCCCTCGTCGCCGTCTGGCAAAGAGCAGCTCCACCTCCCATCTTCGTCCCTTCACCCTCCTCGTCCTCCTCTTTCCAGGACCAATACTTCTCTTCCTCCCACTCGGTGAGTCCATTCATTTCTTGTGGGCTGGAAGGAAGGAAGGGAGAGACGCGTCGAGACCCAACTGACCTTCGTTTCTTCCCTTTTCTCCACCAGATCCGACGGAGCTATCGTTCACGCCGTCTGCATTTCGGCTCATGTGCGTCCGTTTGTCTGGTAGGAAACCTCCTACGACGCGTATCTCACAAATTGACGTTGTTCTTCCTCTTCCCAGTGCTTCAAGATCGGCCGCCTCACGCTTCAACCCGCTCTCGTCCTCTCGTACTCTGGTTTCGGGAAGCCTTCCAACTGGGAGAGAACAGCCAGACTCGTTTCCTCTGGGAAGAGCAGGAGTTGTGAGTTCTTGAAGGGAGGATGGAAAGAAGAGGGGGGCGTGTTGGAGGAGTTTCAAGGGAGGAGAAACGGAGCGAAAGGAGAGATCCTCAGGGATACGCTCTCTCAGTTCAGGTAGAATCTCCCTCGATGGTTTCGGATATACGTTTCTCTCTCTCTCTTATTTACGACTTCTTCGTTTCAGCTCTTCGTTCTCCATAATCTGCCGGACTCTTCGCGTCTCGTTTCGTCTTCTCTTATCTCACCATCACGCTTCTTATCAATCTCACTTTGCCTAAATTCTGCGCTTTCACTTATTCTGAACCATAGATTTCGTAGACATCAATCTATCCATAGCTGGTTTGCTTACGTCCATCGCCGGACAGGAGCTGGGCCCGCTTCGCCCAAGGGAGAATTCAAGCTCGCATGTCGACTCCTTCCTCCCTCCACCTTCCATCAGCCATCGCTTCGAGTCAGATCTTGCAAGATGCCAGCATCCAAGAGTCTCCTACCTTTCCTTCCGAGATGGCTCAAGGGAGCTGCACTGGCCCTGCTCGTTCTCAATTTTCGGTGAACTCGGCAATCTAGGTCACCCTCGCCTTCCCTCCCTTCCTTCTCCATCTTTTGCTGACCGCTGCCATCGTCCCTCTTCTGCGCAGATCCCTTCCTACATACTGGCACTGGAAAGGTACGCTCTCACTTCGCCAGTCTTCGGATTCGTTGATCCTCTGTTCGGTGCTGGAGGGTGGTCGTTGAAAGAGTTGGGGAGGGAAGGAGAAGGATGACGGAGACGAGTCAGAAGTCCCTCGACAAAACCACCTTCTGGTCATCAGTAACGGCTTGGAGTCTACCTTGTTATACAGGGGTAAGATGCGAAGTGCTTATTTCTCGTTCTCGGTAGCCTTCGTACGGAAGAAGGAGCGGTTCGAAGGCTCGTCGTCGACCGACCTTGATCACACTCTTCCCTTCGCTTTCAGCCCAAAACCTGACCTGATCTCCTCTTTACTTCACTTCCTCATCTTCAGTTTGGTATCCCGCACTCGCCGCTCACCTTTCTGCCCGTGTTCAGGGCCTCCTTCCGCACTTGAGGCAACTCAAGTCCAAGGGAGCGGATCCCTTCACCATCGTCTCAAGAAAGCCCTTCGTCGCTTTTGTCGACGACGTAGACTGGAACGGCCACCTCTCAAACTCTTGCTATGCCAAAAACCTGGATGCGAGTCGCATGAAGTGAGCTTGTGACCCTTCTCTCCGTCGCTACAACTCTCGTCGCGCAACGCTTTGAGCTGACCTTTCGCTTCAACTCTCGAAGGGCATGCATCGATCTGTTTACTCCTCTCTTCAGTGCTGGAGGATGGATGGCTCTTGGAGGGGCCGACTACTCGTTCATCAAGGTTAGTCACGCGTTGGAAGTGGTGCTCTCGGGAGAAAGATATCCGCGACGACGTCGAGGTGTCTCTCGCCCTAGGAGATGGATCCGTTCCTCGAATGTCGTTAACTCCTTCTTATCCTTTCCTACGAACAGGAAATACCAGGTGAGCTCTGCGTGTTGTTAGCTTTCTCTCTGATCGAAGAGGGAAACTGACCTCGACCTTCTCATTCTTCGTTCCGTTTCCACAGCCTTTGCAGCGTACGAAGTTGAGATCACCATCGCTGGGTTCGGAGACAAGTGGATCGAACTTCAGGGAACTTTCATCACTCGACCCAAGTCCAAAGCGTCCAAACCCTCATCAACTTCCCTGCCCGAGCTCTCGCCAAACCTCCTCCCCGACGCGTCTCCTTCTCACTCTGGAACTGCGACTCCCATCACTCCGCGAGTAGCTCCCAGAGCTGATGGTGCTATCGTGCACTGTATCTCCGTATCCACTTATGTTCGTCGACCTCTTCCTCTTCCTCTCTCTCGTCTCAAAGCGCGTCACGACTCTCGAGTTCTGACTCGGCTCTCGCTCGCTTTTCTCGAGCCCAGTGTTTCAAACTCGGACGTCTCACTATCCCTCCAGCTGTCGTCTTGTCCTTCTGTGGCTACGGAAGGGGGTCAAACTGGGATCGAACCGAGCAGCTCTTCCTCTCTAAGGACGGGAAAAGCTCGTCGCCAAAGAAGGCACGGGAATGGTTGAAGGAGGGTTGGAAAGTGGAGGAGCCTAGTGTTTTGGACGAATTCGAGGCCAAGGGGAAGAGGCTGGGTGAGAAGGGACAGGCGATGAGGGAGGCTTTGGCTAGCTTTGGACTTCCAAAGGAGGATTGAGAGAGGGAGGAGGAGGAACGACGAGGGATGGTTCGTTTCATCGAAGTTATCTGATCTTGAATTATTCTAGCTTTCAAAGCAGTCCACTGCCTGTCGAACTGTGAGCTGCGAGAGTCCGAGAAGAGCAAGAGCTCCATCGTCGACGCGTCCAGGTAAACCTCGCGCCGCGCTCGTTCAATCGATCTTCTTCCCCTGAGAGATAGGGGACTGGAAGAACTTACACATACTCACTCCAGAGCACTCACACCTCTCAAAAACGTTGTCTTAAAGGCTCGATTCGAACGCCAGGAGAGGGAGAATAAGAAGACGCGCTTCGTTTCAACCGCTCATCAGTCGCCTGTCACAGACAGAAAGAAACCCCTTCCACCACTAGCAACCACAACCTTCTTCACAAACCTCTTCGCACCCTTCTCAATCCCGAACTCCCTCAGATTCACCTCCTCAAACTCCCTCCCACGCTCTTCCGGACGCGTCACGGATTTCTCGATCCTCAACTTCGGCAACAACCCCTCCACGTCCTCTTCCTTCTCCATCCTCGACCCTCTAGACCCCCACACCCTCCCATCTCTCGTCACGCAGACCACTCCACCGGTCGAGCAAACAGCCGCAGATGTGATCTCCCTCCCTTCTTCCTCCTCAGGGCTGAGATCGTTCACCTCCCCGTCTTCGTCTTGGCCTGCTCTTTCAAACACATCCACCGCCTCTTCACATAATCCCCATCTCCCTCCCCAGACGTATAGCTGACCCATGTCTGAGACAGCAGAAGAGTAGACTCCAGCGGTAGAGAAGGAGGAGGAGGACGAGAAGGTGATCTGGCCGCCTGACAGGAGATCGGTGAGGAGGGGAATCGGATTGGAGGCGAGAGTGGGTTGGGAGAGGGATGATAGGGGTAGGGAGAGTTGGGAGTGAAGGTTGGAGCCTACGCCGTGGAGAGGGTGGGAGGACGCGCCGAGGGAGCTGGAGAGGATGAGGGCGTGCGAGGAAGAGGGGAGGAGGGTTTGAAAGGCGGGTGAGGAGGGAGCGGATGGAGGTGGGGAGAGGGAGATGGCGAGAAGGGAGGAGAGGTTGGTAGAGGAGTGGATTGTTTGGGGGTTGAGTTCTGTGGCAGGACGACGCGAGGGAGAAGAAAACCAGGCGAGCGGAAAAAGATCAGCTCTTGAGTCGGTCTGTTCTCGCCCTTCCGCGAGTTCAGAAATGGATACAATGCTTACCATGTATCCCTAGCCACTCTCCCGTACCCAGGACGGCTACATCTCTGAAAAGAGGGAGAGGATCGTCGGAAGACGAGCTCGACGGAACCCAGTCCTCTCCTTCACTGCCCTCCTCCCTCGGGACGTAGACCACACCGTCTTCTCCGAGAATAGCTTCCAGAGACTCTCTTCCTACAAAGGACTTTGGGACAAGTGACGGAGGGAACTTGAGGTTCGTTGGAAGGGTGTTCGACGAGTGAAGGAGGGATGGATGGAATCCCCAGATAAAGAAGGTCGAGCTGTCTGGGACGAGTGAAGAAGAAGGGAAAGCTTGATAAGCTCGTATTCTCTTCATACGAATAGCAACAACGGCAGAGAAGGACTTACTTCGTCCCACAGTGCAGCTCCAAGAAGTCCAGACGATATCGTCGACGAGTCGAAGAGGCAGAGACAGGTCTTTTGGGAAGGGAATCGAAAGCTCAGAATCCTCTGAAGGATCCAGGGTTGAAGTGGTGTTGAGACCCCATCCTATGACCATCTGAGAATAGGTCCTGGAGGAGCTTGTTGGCGGTGGAAGGCGAGATGGAAGAAGGAGCAACAGCTCAGCAAAGAAGGAAAGTTCGAGCTCAACTTGTCCCTCCTTCTCTCAGCGGCCACGACTCGATTTTCGGCAAAGTTCATTCGGGCCCATACCCTTCAGAGATGATTCTCGGAACCCAGAGGTATCTCGTCGAACTGGGCTCAAACCTTCACAGACTGAGGAAGATGGCGGTTTCGTGCTTCAATCTGGTGGGCTCGTTCCCTCCCTCCTCCCCTGCGTCCCTTCCTTTACCTCAGCCCCTTCGTCTGTTTGCTCGTGAGTGGCCTTCATCAGGTCTTGAACGGGAGACATCCCCATCAGGTTGTGGCTTATTCTGAATTCTTCTGCCAGGAAAAGGTCGGAGAAGGCTCTCCAAACGAGACCGACTCTCCTCCTCCCCCTCTCCCCCTTCCAAAGCTCGTCCCTCGTGTTTGAACCCCTTGGACGGATCCGGATGACCAACGAACGTTTGCATTACCCCTTTCGCTGCTCGTATATTTCGGGATTGGAAAGAACTGACTTCCCTCCTCAAACGACCACCTTCTCCTCCTCCTCGACTTCCTTCTTCCTGCCCTCCATCGACCTTCCCTCCTTCGTCTCTCCCACATCTCACACACTCCTTACACCCTCACTCGTTCAACTATGATCTTCCCTACCCTCCTCCTCCTCTCGCTCCCCTTCCTGGCGCAGGCCGCTCCTCAGCACTCGGCCAACCCTCACGTCGCTCTCGCGGGCAGGCTCGTATCCACTCGAGACGTCGCAGCGGACTGCCCTACCTGCACCAGCTTCGCTACCACCGTCTCTGCTTGCGTTCAGTTCACTTCAACAGCGGATATGGGTTCGTCCCTTCTCATCCTTGCTCTGAACGAACTGAACGAAAGAGAAGCAAAGCTGACCCTTCCTCCCGTTTCCCTTGTTCAGGAGCCTGCCTCTGTACCGTCAACGTCTTCGACGATCTCAACACGTGCATCGAGTGTCCTGCTGTGGCTTCTTCGCCTAATTTCGCTGATTTGCTCACCTCCAGCTCGCGTGAGTTTTGACGTCGCCTCTTCCTTCCTTCCTTGTTTCGGGCTATCCTCGGGCTGCTGCTCTTGTCCTTTTCAAGAATTGTCGCTGACTTCGTTACATCTTCTTCTCTCTCAGAGATCTCTACCTCTTGCGCTCAGCTCGGAGTCACTGGTCTTCCTGCCATCGACAGCCTCCCTCCTGCGACCGCCTCGACTTCCTCCCCCGAATCTGACTCGGCCGTCGCTTCGGACGCTCCTTCGACCACTGGACAAGCTTCAAACACCATCGCTACTACCGCTGCTGCTGGAATCACTACCGCTCACTCCGGAACCACCACCAACAAGGCCGTCGCGTCTCCCACCAGCAAGACTTCAACCAAAGCCCTTTCCGCCTCCGTCAAAGTTTCCTCTGGATTCAAGTCGTCGAGAGGATCTTTCATCCTTGTCGGAGCTGCTGGAATCGTTGGAGCTTGGGCTGCTTCCGTCTAATCAGCACTGGAAAAGGGAGGGAGTCTTCGAGTTGATTTTCGTCGCGGTTGATATTTTGAAGTTGATTTCTTTCTGCTTCCGCGTTCTGCTTATATGGATAGTAGTAGTAGTAGTCAATGGCACCTCGATATCATATAATCCTTCTCGCTCAAAACCTTGAGAGGGTAAGTCACCCGTCCAGCGAACGTTTCTCGGAGTCGAGTAAGTTTGATCGACGCGCCGACCCGCTTCCCTTCCTTTCGTTCACGGCGTTTTCCATCTCTTCGCTTTCCCTCGCATCAGGAGCTCGTGTTCATAGACAGATGAATCTACCGCTGCCAAACAGAGCCACTGATCTCTTGCAGTGACGAGAGAGCACCAAGGTGAGCGGGAGGGCATCAAAATCGGATCCGCCGTCACTGTTTTTTGGTGGCTTTCCGCTCAAGCTTTCGCTCGATGAGTCGCTCCAACTTTCTGTCTCACGGGATCAACATATTCCGACTTCCTTCCCAACTCGGTTCCTTCGGAAATCATAAGTTCTCTAGCCCTTTCTCTTCTCCTCTCCTCAAACCACAACAACCCCAACCCGTCCCTCCTTCAAGTCCTTCCCTCTTCCTCCATTATCCCTACCCCCTGATACTCCCCGTTCCACCACAATGCTCGCCTTCTCTTTCATCCTTCTTCTTCCCATCCTGGCCGTCGCCAAACCTTTCGTCCATGCTCCCGCTCCCGCCTTCCTCGTCACGGAACGATACCTCCTCCAGCGACAGGATGAGTGCAGCTCCTGCACCGCCTTCACCACGGCAGCACAAAACTGCGTCGCATCAGATCCAACGGGCGCTCAACCTTCCACTAGTGATGTTTATTTCTATTCGTCTTGCTGAGTTTCGAGCCCAGACGACGATTCAGACAAGACCGTCGAACCGAGAGCTCACTTTTGGTTCTTTTTCTTCCAGTTGCCTGCATCTGTTCATCGGCGACACTCGATCCCATCACACCCTGCTTCTCGTGCCTCGGCAGCTCAGGAGGTACCATATCAACAGCACTCCAATCCAGCGTCGACCAGCTCGTTTCAACTTGCCGAGTGAGTGAGCTCTGTTCACGTCGGCCTCTCGCTTTCCCTCTCGTAAACTCGGAGCTCATCCCGCACTCTCCCTCTATTTATCACAGGATGCTGGATACCAAGTCCCCGACGTGAGCCTTGGAGGTTCCTCTTCCATCGCCGTTGCTTCCTCCTCTGCTCAAGCCTCGAGCCAGGAGGTCTCGTCGTCCAGTGCTGCTGCCCAGGCTTCCTCCTCCACGGCTGGACTTTCAGCCTCCGCTGTTGCATCATCCACTTCAGCTGCAAGGGTATCGCCTAGTGTAAGGACGACTTCGATCCCTGCAAGCGCCTCAGCGACGAGCTCTACTGGGTCAGGCGAGAGGAGAGTGAAAGAGGGAGGTCTGGCGATGTTGTTCTTGGGAGTCGCTGCTGTCGGCCTTCTTATCTAGCTTCTTCTACCCTTCGTAGTGTACATTCTTTAATTCTACTTGCTTTGTGATTACAAGTGTCTCTACGAAGCCAGTGGGCGGCTTTGAAGCTTCCTGTGCGTCCTCTTCGGTTGTATTTTGTTTCTGTTTTGGTCTGGTCTTCCTCAATCTCTTTGGTGTTCTGTTCCAGTCTATTTGATATCTCTATATGATCCATCAATGCATTCACCATCTCATCTCTTCCAGATGTAACTGAACTTGAGGAAAGAGAGGTAAGCTCCACGCGATTCCTCGACTCCAGCGCAGAGAAACACGACGCGTCTCGAACTTTCTCAGGCTTTGCATGCTGGTTGCTGAGATCACACCTCTCAAGCCATGATGGAAAAGCTTCCACCTTCAACCTCTAGCCTCAGCAAACACTCTCAAGCCGAGCAAGAGCTTGGAAAAGGCTTCCCGTCTCCAAAAGACGCGACTCGATCGTACGAGTCTCTTTCTTTCCGAGAACTACCTTGCTCGCTCCACCACTGCTTCCTTTTTGCGCCATCTTTCCTCCCCATCAGTTCTGCTCTTCTGGCAGCTAAAAGCTTCTAGACTCTTCGCTAGCAACCTGCGCGTGCCGAAGGCGTTGCGTGGGGACAAGTGTTTGATTTTGGTTCCAAACTCTCCTTCGAAAACAACACTCGACCTTCTTTTCCCCTCAAACCGCTACTTCCTTCTTTTCCAGCTTCCATCACATCTATCACCCTTCCTTCCTTCCATCCACATTCCCTCCCTTCTTCTAAAGATGCTTGCCTCCGCTCTCCTCGTTCTCCTCCCCGTTGCCGCTCTTGCGAGCCATTCGAGCCCCCAGGGAATCCACCTCGCTCGAGCTCTTGCAGGAAGGCAGACCGATAGCTCGTGCACGTCAGTCTCCTCAGCTGCTTCCGCTTGCCTCACTTCCTCTGCCGTTGGTGAGCCCTATCCTCCTTCACTCTTTTCTCAAAAGGAAAACCTCCCTTCGTTCCCTCTTCGCTCGCCCTCAGTCGCGTTCGTTGTTCGAAGATCGATCACTGACCTTGAGTTTGTTTCTCCTCTTGCTCGCTTTACCTTTTAGCCACCTGCCTCTGTACGAGCGACATCTACAGCCAGATCCAGACCTGCATCGATGCTTCTGCCAATGATGCCACCGCCCTCACCACCATCCAGGGTGCCATCGCTCGTGAGTTCCTCCCCACGACTTTTGAGCTTCGACCTTCCCATCCCTTCCCATGCTCCCTTCCTCTTTCTTCCCTTCCCGAAGCTGACCACTTTCCTCCTACTCTTCGTGCCTTCCTACGTCTTCTACAGAGATCAACGGCATCTGCTCTGCGGCTTCCATCCCTGTTCCTTCCCTCACCACGCCCGTTGCCCCGGCTACGACTGGTGAGCTCGACGCGTTCTTTCTTTTAGGCTTCTTTTTGTGATCTTAGACTCTCATATCCCAAATCTCAAACTGATTTTGACCTTCCTTCTACTTTCTGCCCAATCCCTTCTTCTTCCTCGTCTTTTCCCCTCTCCTCTCTATCATTTCTCGATCTCCCCTCTCCCGCCCATCTCCTCTCTCCCAGCTGCTGAGACTCCTGCCACCACCTCCGAGGCTACTACTACTACCGAGGCCGCCACCACCGCTGGTCAGTCCTGATCCCTTTTCCAGATCCTTTTATCACGGACTAGTATGCAAATCGGGAAGACGCGTCTCGATTTCGTCCAAGCTGACATCTCTTCCGTCTTCCCTCCGCTCCTTTTTTCTCACCAACAGCCGATCCTACCACCACCGCCGCTGGTGAGTTTTCCCTTAACATCTTCCATCTTCTTCGCTCTCGTCTCCCCTCTTCGCTCTCGTCCCCCCCACTCTGTGGGACGGGACGCGTTTATCTCTTCGCGTTGTTGACCTTTCTTCTCTTCCTTCCCCTCTCTCTTCTTCCTTCTCTCAGCTGAGACCACCGCCGCTGAGACCACCGCCGCCGAGACCACTGCCGCTGAGACTACCACCGCTCCCGTAACCTCCACCACTGCTGCCAACGTTGCCCCTTCCACCCTCTCCCTTGCTACCTCTCAAAGCTCCATTTCCAGGGTCGCGTCGTCTTCGACCAGGGCTTCCTCCTCCGTCAGACCCTCAGCTTCTGCCTCTGCCTCGGCTACCAAGGCCTCCTCGGGAGGAAGGTCGTTCCAGGTTGGAGCTGCTGGAGTACTTGGTGCCGTTGGAGTCGTTGCTGCTTTCTTGCTTTAGATTAAATAAAGCCAGTGCGAAAAGAGGAAGGATTGGGTTGGTCGTTTCTTACAAAGACGGAGGGTTTCTTGACTATTTATTTGACTTTGATATTTTTTGACTGCTTTGTTCATCTTTGCATGCTTTTTGGGTTTGTGTGGTCTTGAAGAGGAGCCTCGAGAGAGAAAGGAGGGGAAGAGCGACCCGCGACGCGTCGGTCACGTTCTTTCCACTGAGCGCAACCCCCCAATCTCGCGACTGTATCTGAAGGAACTGCTCGGAGGACAAGTCTTCATCGCTCTGTGACTCTCGCTGTTGTTGACTCTGCTTGACAAGAGAGGAGAGAGGATGGAGCGAAGAACATCCGCGATCAAGTCGAAAACAAAAGAACGTGAACAGGGAGCTGGACTAGACTATCGAGAGCCGAACGGAGAAAAGACACGAAAGGAATGGACTACTAGCTACAAAGATCACCGAGAATCAAAGCAAGGACCGAAAGCAAAGCGAAAGGAGAGAAAGGATCAAGAGCACGAAGACTCAATCCTCCTCAAACGTTTCCACCTCAACCGTAATCTTCACCCCACCCTTCCTCTCCCTCTCCTCCTCCTCCTCCGCGAGCGTACACGCACTCTTATTCCTTCCACCACTGCCCCCAATCCCTCCAGGAAGTACAAAAGGTCTCTGAGAGAAGAACGAGTTCCTCGTCTGTCCAACTGCTTCCGCTCTCGCCGACTCAACAATCATCGTACTCGCGTCGCTCTCGTGCTCGGACGATCCAGAGTTGATGGAGGAACCGTCGACGTCCAGGTGGAACTGCTGCTGTTTCTCGAGATCGCCGATGGAGGATGTCTTGGTGTTGCAGCTTGGTCGGGAAGAGGAAGGAGTTGGGGGTTGTTGATGAGTTTGGTAGGCGGGAAGTTGAGGGGTGGGGAGGATGTGGGAGGAGTAAGGGAGGCAGGAGAGAAGATAGACGAGAGAGGAGGTGTAGACGGTGTGGATGTCGTGTTGGGACGAGAAGATGACGAAGATGATGATTCCGCCTGATGCAAGAGAACGAAAGAGAAAAAGACGACACAGGTCAGCTCGCGAACGAAGAAGAAAGCACAGACGCGCGATGAAGGCTTAAACCCACGAGTAGACTCGTAGATCACCACTCTTTCCCTCAGAATCCTTCCACTGATGACCAACGCCTCGAGAATCGCATTGACGATGAAGTAGGCTCCCAACGCGACGACGCGCACGGCGAGTCCGCTGAACTGGAACTGATTCCACTTGTTTTTCTTGTCGAAGGTCGGGTCCAACGAAGAGTGGATACTGAGGGTAGTTTGAGCGAGTTGAATGGTAGAGGAGAGACGAGGATTGTGTTGGAAGGATCGGGATCGAGCAGGACCCACTTGGAGGAGGATAGCCATGATGACTGGTGAAGGGCGAGACGATAAAAAAATTCGAGTGAGTACGAAACTTGGGAGGCGAGGGAAGTGAGGAAGATGAAGAGAAGGAGGAAAAGAGAGCTCACTGTCCAGAATGACCGTCAAACCCAGCAAGATCACGACGGCCCAGTTCCAGAAGAACTTGACGTTGGGGAGGTTGATGACGCAGAAGATGTCGGTATGACCAATAGCGTGACCTTCGGTGTGGATAGAAAGCTTTTAAAACAGTAGAGGAGGAGAAGGAAGATTCAGCTCGACCAGCTCTTCGACGCGTCGAGGGTTGGATGTTTGGTTCGGAACTCACACCCAAGCCAACAAAGAAGAAGATGATCCAGATAGCCCAGGGGGCGATGTTGATCTAAGGGAGGGATGGGAAGGGCTGCTTAGCTGGGGATGGGATGATGAAGGAGGGAAAAGGAAGAAACAAGGAGGAGTTACCGAGAGCTCGAACGCTTTCGTGTTCAGCCAGGGCGAGACGTCCCACAACCCGTTGGGGAGAGTCTTGAGGAGCATCTGTCGGAAGGAAGAGGAACGTTATGAGCTTCAAACCACGACACCAAGAAACAGAGAAAATTGACGGACGAGGCAGGCCAGCAAAAGATCGGACTGCTCGAGATCGAATCGAAAATCACCAAACAACGCGAGGTCAGCTCGACTTCCCTCCCTCCTCTCCTCCTCTGCAGCAGACTCACAAAAGCCAGCGCGATCCCCCACCCAAAGAGCGAAGAAGCTTGAACGTAAGCGACCGGGAGCGTGGGATACGAAACGACGTGGCCGTCTGCATTGAGAAGGGTCTGGTGGCAGGGCGTCGCGAAGACAGTCAGGCGAGAGAAGAGAGCGGCGAGATCGAAGGGAGAAGGCCGAGAACGTACGATGAGACTTCCCATCGTCCCAACCGAGAGCAAGAGAAGGTAGTTGGGTACGAAGGAGTGTCGCCTGATCTGGGAAAAGAAAGAACAGAAACGAGCGAAAACACCGATCAGCTCCCGCTCTTCTTCTCCCTCCTCGCCTTTTTCTCCCTTTCTCAAGCCCAAAACGAAAGTAAGAGAAGGAGAAGAGACTTACCAAAGTAGAGAGAACGATGGTAGCGAACAGGACCAAGCACAACGCTGCTGAGATGCATCTGAGGACAAGCATGGTCGTCTGGATATCTTGATCTGGAACGACGATGGGAGGAGGCCAGTTGAGGCTCTCGAGGGCTTCCTCTAGAGCTTCTGCGGTTGAGTTGAGGGAGGGTTCCATGGAGCGAAGGAGGAGGAGGGGATGGGCGAGCATGGTGAAGAAGGCTGGATCTAGGTCTGGACGAAAGGAAGGGAGAGGGAGAGGGAGAGGCTGGTTTGGTTTGGTTGAGTTGAAGAAAGTGGTGGTCGGGAGGAAGGGAGGAAGGAAGCAGGATCTGTGAAGAAGAGGATCAGTATTTACGGAGGCCGAAATCGGATCCCAAAGATCGGAGCTAATAGGGATAGATGAGGAAAGGTAGGAACGAACGAGCGAACGAAAGAAAGTGGTCGTTCCTGATCTAGCGACGCTGAGAGGACTTTCTTCTAGGCTGAGTTACCGAAGGAGGGTGAAGAGGGAAGAAAACAAATTTCCAGAGAGACCGACGATGTAGAGACGGAAGTATCTGAGGAAGCTGGAGTGAATGTGTGGAGGAGGGAGGGAGGGGAGGGAGGTGGTTGGAAACCGAGGAGAGAGGGAAGGTCGCCCACCTGACCAAAATAAACACCCGATTTTGATGAAAGCACGAGGGACGGCAAGTGAGGAAACAAGATCCGAGATCCGAGGAGAAGGGAGTAGGAGCCGAAGGAAGAGAGGAGGAGAGGGAGAGGAAGGGATCAAATCGAGGGAGGGTGAAGCTCACTTCTCTCCTTCCTTCCCTCCCTCCTCCTCCCTGGGCAACCTCTGTCAGCTCCCCCTCCTTCCTTTGCCCACTTTCGAGACACCTTGAGGCGATTCGAGGGATGATGAACTGCTCATACTTCATCGACTCCCATAGGCTTGCCCTCCTTCGGGACGTCCAGCCCAACCCTGCGTGCTGTAGCTCGAGTCCTCTCCTGGACCGTCATTCCGTGTGTAGGGTTGTAGCGTTCGAGGAGGTCCTGAGAGAAAGGAATGGAAACGGTCAGAGTCTATGAACAGCAGAGGACGGCAGATGAAGAAGAAGAGAAGGAGAAATCGAGCTCACCTTGTGAATCCTCTGAGCTCGCATGAACTTGCCCACCTCGAGAATCTCCAGAGACCGCACGGACCAAGCTTCCGAAGAGGGTGAGGGGAGAGTGGAAACGAGCGAGCGAAGGTGACCGAGAAGAGCTGGGGAGCGTTTGGGACGAGGGAGGATGGACTGGAGAGAAGAGAAGGGCGGAAGGGAAGGAGAAGAGCGAGGTCAGCTCAGCTCGAGGCGAGAGGGAGGGGAAAGAGAGGGAGCTGAGTACGACTCACCGAAAGCCTGAATTCTCGAAGCAGCGATCGGTAGACGTGGGAGTGGGTGAGAGGAGCGGACATGGTGGGAAAGCCGAGAGTGATGGGTAGAGGAAAGAGGCAGGGAAGGAAGGAAGAAAGGACGACAGAGCTCGAAATCTCAAAGTCCAGAAGATGGGATGACGAGCAGAGAGCCCTCCTGGTTTCCGCCAACACCCACCTCGACGACAGAGCAGAGGATACAGACAAAGTGAGCCTCTCTCCTCCGCGCATGTTTATATAGAAGGCGAAGAAGCGGAGCGAAAGCTGATCTTTTGCTCATCCATCAAGGTCACCTCCGACATCTCCGACCTCAGCCCTTCCTCCCTCCCCTCCCCTTCCTTCCTCCTTTCTCTCACAGGGATCGAACTCGACCACCTCTTCCGAACCATCTCATACGGACCCATATAAGAGGCATACATATACTCTCCACTCGCTTCGCTGAGTTCTCTCGCTCAAGATGCAGCTCTGTAAGTTGTCTCCTCCCTCCCTCTCACCGCCTCCAACCTGACCCCCTCCTCCCTCCTTCGTCTTCTCCATCTCCTCAGACATCAAGAGATCCTCCCCTCGTCACCTCATACTCGTCCCCTCCATCTCCGTCTCCTCCAAATCTCTCCTCTTCCGCCAAAAATCTCCCTCCAACCACTATCTCGTCTCGGTCGAATTCGTGCCCACCGATTCCCTCGAGCTCGACGAGTGCGTTCGCTGGCCAGCAGATATCGTAGGAGTTGTAGGGCTCGTAGGAGGAGGAGGATCGACCTTGTCTTCTGCTCCGGGTGTTTCGCCGGATAAGGAAGTTTTCTTGGTTTTGGCGGAGAGAGCGAGTCGGGTTGGGGAGGTCAGACCTGGGACGAGGTGAGCTCACTCTCTCAATCTCCTCTCTTTCGTCTTTGGTTCTCGAGCGCTTCTTTCAGATCTGACTCACCGACTTGTGTCGGTTTTGGTAGTCAATCCCCCCCCGAACCAATCTCCAAGCTCCTTTCCACCTCCATTCACTCCCTTACAACCTCAACCTGGGACTCCTCCTCCCTCGACTCCTCCCTCGACCCCTCCATCGACTCGTCTTCCTCTTACTACCCCACCTCCTCCTCCGGCTCTTCCACCCCGATCAACCTCTTCGAGCATCCGCTCTCAGGAATGAAGAAGATACTCGACACGGGAAGTTTCTACTTCGCTGACCCGGGAAGCGAGTGGGACGTGAGTTCGAGATTGGACGAACGCGTGAGGAGGGAGAGGGGAGAGTCGGCCAGTTTGGTCGAGACCATGGGAGCCGGTGCGGGCGGGAAGCAGGAGGATAGAGAGGGAATGCTGGGGAAGAACTGGAAGGAGGATAGGAGGTTTGTTTGGAATGAGTTTCTCCTTGGAGGGTTGAGGGAGTTTAGGGAGGGAATCGAGAGTGAGGAGGAGAGGGAGGAGTTTGACCGGTGTGGTTTTTTGGTGAGTGCCTTGGAGCTCTTAAATCTGGCTTCTAGTTGATACAAAGTGCTTGCTGGAAGAGAGAGGCGGAGCTGACATCCGTTTCGCGTCTGCAGATCCCCATGATCCAAGGCTTCGTCTCGTCCGTCGTTCTCAACGCGCCTGGAGGCCAAGCTATCAACCTTGCCGTTGTTTCGAGACTCAGTTGGAGGAGAGCTGGAACGAGGTTCAATACGAGAGGAGTGGATGATGAGGGGAACGCAGCTGCTTTCGTTGAGGTGAGTGTTCAAACGTCAGACGCGTCGATCTTAGGATCTCGAACTGAACTCTTCTTTTCCATCGCTCTCAACCAGACCGAGACCATCTTCTCAGTAGGAGATATCACCATGTCTTGGGTCCAGGTTCGAGGAAGTGTGCCTGGTAAGCGCAGTCTTAGCTCTCTTTGTGTCGTCGCGGAACGAACCGCTCGCTGATCTCCTCTCCCTTCGCTTTCGCGTTCGTTTCGTCTCAGTCTTCTGGGAGCAACAAGGACTCCAAGCCTTCGGCCAGAAGATCCAAATCACTCGTCCAGCTCAAGCTTCCCAACCAGCCTTTGACAAGCACTTCGACGAACTTCTCTCCATCTACGGTCCCGTTCACGCGGTCAAGTTCGTTCCCTCCAGCCCTCCTCCTTTTCTCTCGTCGCTAACCTTCCTCTTTCGTATCATCGCAGCCTCCTTGGGCAGAAAGACAACGAAGTCGTCCTAACTCAACAGTACTCGGACCACCTTCGACGATACACCTCCTCGAAACCGCCTCCTCCTCTCGTGGGGATGACCAGCTTCGATTTCCACGCCGCTGTGAAGGTGAACGGGGTGGAAAGTGTGAGGGAGGGAGTGAGAAGATTGGAGGGGGTGAGGAGAGGGTTGGAGGAGTTTGGGTGGACGAGCTTGAGTGGGGGAGAGGTGGTGGAGGAGCAGAGGGGAGTGTTTAGGACTAATTGGTGAGTTGGGTTGGGAAGAGGAGGGATGGAGAAATCGTGGCGGCGAGATGAGCTTGTGCTGACTTGGTTGTGTTTGGGGTTGGATGGTTGGTCTGGGAATCAGTTTGGATTGGTGAGTCGTCCATTGAAATTCGAGGGCTGGAGACGGACGCGTCTCTTTCGCTGATCAGCTTGCTTTCGTTTGTCCGACAGCCTGGACCGAACCAATGTAGGTCCTTCGTTTTCTTCTTGGGAGTTAATGTGCAATACATTGTTCTCCCTGATTCACTTCCATCGCGTCTTTGCTCCAACAGGTCATCTGCGAGATCCTCTCCGCAACCGTCCTAGAGAACTTCATCCGAACCATCAACCCTCAATGGATCAACCTTCCCAACCTCTGGAATGCTCATTCTCATATCTGGGCTGATACTGGAGATCAACTTTCGAGGTTCGTCGCGTCTCTAGTCTTTTTCTTCCGACTTCATGGCGCATCTCGAAGCTCGAAACTGACCGTTCTTTTCTTCTCGTTCGCACAGAGTCTACGCTGGGACCGGAGCTCTCAACACCAGCTTTATTAGATCAGGGAAGAGAACTCTCGGTGGAATGCTGAGTGATGCGAGCAAGAGTGTTGGAAGGTTCGTCATTTCCCTTTCTTAGACCTCATTCACTCCTTTCCTTCGGGCTCGAAGCTCAGATTTCCTCTTCGTCTCGGCTGATGGATGCAGAGCCTACATCAACACCTTCACCGACAAGTCGAAGCAGGTCGCCATCGATATGCTTCTCGGAATGCTGGCAGATCAACGGCAGATCGAGATCTTCGATCCCGTCAATCAGCAGCTCAAGAGGACGTTGTTCCAGCGGTGAGCTCGGTTTCCCTCTCCCTTTTTTCTTTCTGATCGAATTGAGAGCTGATTACAATTCTTCTTCTTTCGAAACAGAGCTGGAGAGTACTCGTCGACGAAGAACATCCGCGTCTTCTCTGGAACTTGGAATCTGAATGGGAAACCTCCTGGGGAATCGCTGCTTCCTTGGTTGTTCCCTTCGGTTCACGGTGAGCTCGACTCAACTCTTCGCTATCCACTATCATCGATCCAGCTAACTCTTAAAACTCGTTTCTTTCTCAGGCAACGAGGAGTGAGTCGTCCTTTGTCGTTCAATTCTCCGTCGATTTCTTTCGCTGATTTGTCCCCTTCTTTCTTCCAGACCCGACATCTTCTCCATCGCCTTCCAAGAGATCGTTCCTCTCACAGCTCAGCAGATCGTTCAGACGGATCCTCAGAAGCTTCGGACGTGGGAAAAGTTCATCCTCGGGACTTTCTCCGGTCGTCCCGACAAGAAGAGCGACTACATTTTGCTTCGAAGCGAGCAGGTGAGAGCTTTCTCCTCCTTCCCTTCGATCGACTTGAGACCAGATCTGACGTCTCTTTTCTCGCCACAGCTCGTGGGGACGGCTCTACTTATCCTCGTCAAGTCCTCCCTGGCTCAAGCCGTTCGAAATGTCGAGGGATCGTCGAAGAAGGTGAGCCCACGCGATTTAACTCTTCTTTCGGCTCTTGCTGATGCTCTACCCCTTTCTTCCCACAGACTGGTCTTCGAGGAATGTCCGGAAACAAGGGAGGAGTTGCCATCAGAATGGAGTTCTACGACACTTCGCTTTGTTTCGTTACCGCTGTGAGCTCGTCTCATCTCCCTCGCCGTCTCCCCTATGCTTCTCTGACTTCTTATTCGTCCTCTTCAGCACTTCGCCGCCGGCCACACCAACGTCTCCGAAAGGAACTCTGACTACTGGACCATCGCTTCAGGCCTGCGATTCCAGAAAGGAAAGACGATCGCGTCTCACGAGTTCGTCCTCCTTTCTTTCTCTTGTTCAACCTCTCGCGGCTCATGCCGACCTCCCTTCTCTTCGTCGATCCAGCGTCATCCTCTGGGCTGGAGACTTCAACTACCGGATAGATCTGTCGAACGAAGACGCGCGAGAGCTGGCGTTGAACGACAACCTCACCCATCTTATCGGAGCTGATCAGGTTCGTCCTCCCTTCTCCCTCTTCCGCATGAGCTCTCTCTCGCTGAAGAGCTCTCGCGACTTTCTTTTTGCAGCTTACGAGAGCCATGGATAAGAACGAAGTCTTTGGAGACTACGAGGAGGGAGAGATCAACTTCAGGTGAGCTTCGCTCGTTCTTCCTTTGGTCGTTTGCTCAGGGACTCAGTCTGAGCCTTCTTTCTTCTCCTTTCCCAGACCGACCTACAAATACGACAACGGAACCGATAGTGAGTATCTCTATCTCCCCATCTGTCTCCTCGAAGCGTCGCTGATGTGCTCTCCCTCTTCCTCCCTCAGACTACGACTCCAGCGAGAAGGCTCGAATCCCTGCCTACACCGATCGAGTTCTATGGAGAGGATCTTCCGTGAGCCCTTCTCCCTTTCCCTTCCTTCGTTCCCGATCGAGCCACTGATCGTATACTTTGCGCTTCGAAGGTCGAGCAACTCTCCTATGCCCGAGCTGGACTCCGAACGTCAGACCATCGTCCTGTCCTCGGTCTTTTCAAGGCCCTAGTGCAGATCATCGACAAGGAGAAGAAGGCTGCCATCTCAGCTGAGATCAAGCAGGGTTTGTTGAAGCAGATGGATGGGAGTGGGGATATCTCGGATGGGTTGAGGAGCTTGAGAGTCGATTCGTTCGAAGTAGATGGTCGTGAGCTCAACCTCTCCTTGTTCTTCTTCTTCTTCTCTCGCTCTTTTTGCCTCCGCTTCGGTTTTTCTCGAGAGACATCAAGCTGATTCTCCTTTTCGATGGTTCCCAGTTCCCCCTCCGAGCTCAGAGCAGAGCCAGTGGTGGGCTTCGAAGGACGGGGAGGAAGATTTCCCAGAAATCTCGAAGCTGCCATCAGCGGGAGGAGGAGGAGGCAGCTCAGCAGGAGGGAATCCTTGGTCGGAGGAGACGTCGGACTCTCTAGATCCTTTGGGAGTTTCGAGTAAACCTGTTGTAGCTTAGATGCAGTCATGAATGACTTTTCTTTTCTCTGTGGGAGTTTTTTTCCTCCGCTAAATGAGCTTCCAGCTTCAAAAGAGTTCAAGGTGGCGTAGCTTTCACTTTCGACCTCCCAACCTCTACCCCCCTTCCCTCCCTCCCACCGTCGTCGTCCCTTCGCTATGGACCCACCACCACCGGTGCCCCCTCCTCTCCCCTTCCCACCCTCTATGGCTGCGACTCCGAAGGGATCGAACCCTCCTTCGAAGAAGCGAGGACGTCCTGTTGGTTCGCGAAATCGAGTTCCTGACACGAACGAAGGAGGTCCAGCCGTCGAACCCAACCGACCCAACCTCGATACAGCCTCCACTGTCATCTCCGCTCTCAAGTTCCCTCTACCTGGTCCACCTCCTCGATCGACTCCTACTCCTACGGCCAAGAAGGCTGCTTCGACTTCTTCGTCGAGCTCAACGAGCGGCGCCGTCGCTCCTCCTCCCGTCGTCGCCCCTCCTCTGCCAACGAACGGTAGAGCACCTCGAGCGTCCAAAGTCAACGCCAACCTCCGAATGGTAGACGCAGCCCGACGAGATACCTCTCCTCCTCCTTCTCCACCTCCTCCCAAAGCAGCCAAGGTCGTTCCCGTCATCGAAGTCGTCCCTCCCCCTCCTCCAGCCAAACCCGTCGTCCTCGACCCTTCAGCTCCTTCCCTCCACAAGAACCCAGCCATCGCCTTCAGATCCCTGCCCAAAGCGACTCCTCTCGATTTCAAGACGGTCAAGACCAAAGGACCGAGGATTCCTCCTCCTCGAACGGAGCCCAGGGCGTTTGGGTTGACGGAAGCTCCGACGTTCTACCCTTCGAAGGAGGAGTTCCAGAACCCGATGGAGTACATCCGTTGGTGCGGCGAGGAAGGAGGAGCCAGCCAGTTTGGGATATGCAAGATTGTTCCACCAGAAGGATGGCAACCTCCTTTCGTCATGAACACAGAGGTACGCTTTTCTCCACTGGATCCCGAGGAGAGAAGAGCGCGAGAAGAAGGAAGGAACGAAGTGAAGCTGACCTTCTTTCCCCTCCTCCCCTTCACCAGACCTTCAGGTACGACTCCCTTTTCCACTCCCAGGGCTTCGAGAAAATTCTCAGACTGACATATGAATCGTATCTGGCAGATTCAAGACTCGACTCATGCGAATCAATTCCATGGAAGCCAAGTCTAGGGCCAAAATCAACTTCCTCGAACAGCTGTGAGTTTCGCTTCCCTCTCTCTCCCTTCATCCCTGACCTTAGCTGATTCTCTTTCCCTGGACTCTGCAGCTTCATCTACCATCAGCAGCAAGGGAACGCCGATATCTCGACTCCGGTCATTGATCACAACGAGGTGGATCTCTGGTGGTTGAGGAAGGAGGTCACCCAGGCTGGAGGGTTCAACGAGGTTCGTTTTCCTTTCTTCGCTCTTCTTCCATCTCAACCATCTCTATTTTGCTCCTCCTTTCTCCAGAGCTCATCAGACTTCTCACTCTTCGCTTGCGATTCCACCAGGTCACTCGACGAAAGATGTGGACCGAAATCGCCAAACGGATTGGATACGCTCAAGCCTTCGCTCAAAAGATCAAAGTCATCTACTCCTCCCTCATCCTTCCCTTCGACGAATTCGCCGTTCGAGCTCGCTCAGCCCTTACTGCCTCTCCTCTTGCGGCCATTAACTCTCCTTCCGGAGGAGGAATGCGACCCAACAACCCAGCAGCTCGTTCCTCAGCAGCTCTCGGAGCTTCCACTTCCACTTCCAACCTCTCCGCCTCCTCAACTTCCACTTCTTCCGAACCACCTTCAGGAAGTAATGCCGTCGCGTCGGGATCGGGAACCTCGAACTCAGCAGCTGGGAGCAAGTCGGCTCCTGGATCGCCTGGGCGAGGACCGATGGATTTGGATTCCAAGGATCCCAGCGGAATCAAGAGGTCGTTGAACTTCGAGGATATGGATAGTAGTTTGTCGGAGGCGGAGTCGGAGGGTGAAGAGAAGAAGAGGAAGGATAAGAGGGACAAGAAGGATAAGAAAGATAAGAGGAAGGATAAGAAGAGGATGATCCCGAGTAGGAGAGCGGCGATGAATCCTCTTAGTGCTCGTCAGCCCGCGACGAAGTTGAAGCCTTCCCTGCGTGAGTCCTCGCAAGGTCTCCTCTTCCTCATCTCCTCTTCCGCTCTCTGACCTTCGATTTCTCTGTCTTCCACAGCTGTAGCACCTCATAACGCTCCCAAGGGAGATGTGAGTCTTCGATCTTCTCATCTCCGCTCGTTCGAGACCCACTGACCCTCGGCCATCTTCTCTCTCGGTTTCCTTCTTCAGCTGTGCGAGGTCTGCTGGAAAGGAAATGCTGCTACGAAGATCCTTCTCTGTGATGCTTGCGACGCTGGTAAGCGGTTTTCCTCTGTCCTGCTCGCGATTCCTCGAGCTGATCGCTTTCCCTCTTTCCTTTGCGTCGTCAGGCTTCCACATCTACTGCCTCGATCCTCCTCTTCCCGCCGTCCCCAAGAATGAGTCCTGGTACTGCTCTGCCTGCCTCTTCGGAACTGGAAACGAGTATGGATTCGACGAGGTGCGTTTTTCTTCTCTCGCTCGAGCAAAGGAGAAAACGAGCAAGGGAAGCTGACAGTTCGCGTCGCGTTTCGCTCTTTCCAGGGAGAGGATCACAGCATCACCTCGTTCCAGAAACGAGATACCGCCTTCCGAGAGCACTGGTTCAACACTCATCCTGTCGAGAGCCAAGGGGACCCCGCTCTTCAGGACAACGGGATCTCGCAGAAGATTGGGAAGAAGATCGTCTCGGAACACGACATCGAGATGGAGTTTTGGAGGCTGGTCGAGAGTGAGGAGGAGACGGTCGAGGTTGAGTACGGGGCTGATGTACATGGGTCTCTTCATGGAAGGTGAGCAGCTCAAGCCTTCCAGTACAAAAGAAGGAATAGAGCTGATCTTCTTCGCTTCGAATCGCAGTGCCGCTCCGACGTTCGAAACTCATCCTCTCGACCCTTACTCGATCGATCAATGGAACCTCAACAACATGCCCATCCTTCCTGGATCGGTGCTACGATGTGAGTCATCATCTCCTCTTCTGTTAGGAGTACTCGGAGCTGACCTTGTCGTTTCTTGCAGACATCAAATCGAACATCTCCGGAATGTGAGAGCAGACGCGTCTTCCCTCTATTTTGCGACGCGTTGCTGACCACTTCTCATCTTCTCCTAGGACCATTCCTTGGATCTACATCGGCTTCATCTTCAGTTGCTTTGCCTGGCACAACGAGGATCACTACACTTCGAGCGTCAACTACAGTTCGTTGCCTTCTTTCCTTCTCTTCTCTCCCATCCCGTCTCTTCTCTTCTCTCCCGACCAACCTTTCTTCTCCCTTCCCTCAGTGCACTTCGGAGAGACCAAGACTTGGTATGGAATTCCCGGAGACGACGCTGGAAAGTTCGAGGCCGCCATCAAAGCAGAAGCTCCCGATCTCTTCGAGCAGCAGCCAGCGTTGCTGTTTCAACTCATCACGCTCATGAACCCTGGACGAGTCCAGAAGGCTGGAGTTCGAGTGTTCGCTTGCGATCAACGAGCCAACGAGTTTGTGATTACCTTCCCGAAGGCGTATCACTCTGGATTCAATCATGGAGTGAGTCCTTTCGCTTTCGTTGGTTCGTCTTCGAGTCGCTTCTGACGACGCGTTCATCTTCTTTCCTTTCTCGCAGCTGAACTACAACGAGGTGAGTTTCCTCCCTCCATCATCTAGCCTCGAGTATTTGATCTGTTCTTAAAATCTTCTCACCTTGATCATCGCAGGCTGTCAACTTCGCTCGATTCGACTGGCTCAAGTTCGGACGAGAGTGTGTTCAGAACTGTGAGCTCTCAAGATATCTCCGACTGCCCTTTCCAACTCAGCAGTCGCTTATCTCTACCCTTTTTCTTTCCTTTCAGACCGGTCCTACTCCAAGGCTCCCGTCTTCGACCACAACGAGCTCCTCATCTCCATCGCTGAGCACTCCCACACCATCGACACTTCTCTTTGGTGAGTCGCGTCGTCCTTCCTCAAGAGATCGTTTCTCCTCGACTGACCTCTTCTCGTACCTCTCACTTCCTCCAGGCTCCAAGAACCTCTCGGAGAGATGATCACCAACGAGATGGCCGCCAGGGATCGACTTCGAGCTCAACTTTCGACGGAGGACGTCCCCCTCCGCGAGATCGTCGACGAGGTCGACCGACCGGAAGAGGAGTACCAGTGCTCGGTCTGCAAAGCCTTCACCTACCTCTCCCAAGTCATCTGCTCGTGCACCAAGTCGGTCGCCTGCCTCGACCACGCCGCTGAGCTCTGCTCGTGTGCTTCGTCGTCTCGAACCCTTCGAAACCGATTCTCGAAGGAATCCCTCCTCGAGATTCAGGACACCATCATCAGTCGATCTTCCATCCCTACCCTCTGGACAGCTCGCTTCCATCGAATCCTTTCGGACCAACCAGGTCGACCCAGTCTCAAAGCCCTTCGAACCCTCGTCGCCGACGCCGAACGAATCAGCCATCCTCTTCCCGACCTGGTCTCGCTCAAGGAGTTCGTCAACCGATGCAACGAGCTCATGGCTCAGGCCGCGTCGTTCCTCACCAAGAAGACCAAGAGGAAGTACATCCCCAAGGCGATGCGCAAACGGGAGTCGGTCGACGTCGAGATGGCGGACGCGGAGGAAGAACGATCTTCGAACAGGACCGTCGAGGCCGTCCAGACTCTCCTCGCCGAGATCGAGAAGCTTGGATTCGACGCTCCGGAGATCTCCAGCCTCGAGGCTCTCGTCGTCTCCGCTCGCTCCTTCAAGGAGGAGGCGGCCAAGGTCCTTCCCATCGCCGACGCGGATCAGTCGCTCAAGGATCTCGAGGCACTTCTCGGAGTCGGACAAGCTCTCAACCTCGACCTCGCGGAACTCGAGCAGCTCGATAAGGTCGTCGGACGACTTCGATGGAACAAGGATCTTGGAACGGTCGACGAGTCGACCCTCGACGTCAAGCAGATCGACGACTACCTTCGAATGGCCAAGGAGAACGGAATCCCCGACACTCATCGCCTGGTCGTCGAACTCGAGAAGAAGCAGGTTCTCGGTCACGCCTGGAAGGAGGAAGCGAAGAAGGAGATGGGAGGAGATACGATCACCATCGCGACTCTCGACCGCCTTCTCGAACGAGCCGAAGAGTCTCCCATCGACATCGACATCCTCAGTCGGGTCAGGAGTCTTCGAAACAAGGCCGGCCAGTGGGAGAAGGAAGCCAAGGCGTTCCTCGATACCCTCAATCCAGGATACACTGGAAAGCCAGCAACCCTCGTCGACATTCGTCGACTCGTAAAGAGGGTCGGAGCCAAGGGAGGCTGCATCGCTACGTCTCCTGAGCTCGAGATCATCCAGAAGGAAGCCAAGCTGCACGACACCTGGAATGCTGGACTCTCCAAGATCCTCCCAGCCTCGAAGAATCGGTACAAGGACCTCGAGGCCATCCTCGACAACGTCCGAGAACGGACCTACCCTGAAGACGACGACATCGATCCCGTCATGAGGGCTCCCAGGAAGATGATGGGAGTGGACGACGACCAGTCGGAGGCGGGAGAGGGAGAGGAAGATCTGGAACCTCTCGGACCCATCCAGGAGTACTCGTGCGTCTGTCGACAACCCGAGCTAGATCCGATGCTCCTCTGCAAGTCTTGTGGAGCGACGTACCATGGGGATTGTGTGGAGGTTTCGGCGAGGAGTGTAAGGGCGTTCAAGGTGAGCTTTCGTTTCCGTCGCGTCGCGTCTCTCGCTTCCCTTCTTCTCTTCTCCTTCTTGCGAAGTCTCGTTACTGATGTCCTCTTTGCTCTTTCATCTTCTCGCAGAGATACCAATGCGTCGTCTGCGATCCCAAGAAGCTCGACGCCCCTCGGAACGTCGAACCCAAGCTCTCGGACTTCACGACTCTCATCCAAGCTCACGGCCTCACGTGGAAGTTCCCTCCTCCCGAACACGTCCTCGTCATCAAGATCGTCCACAAGTCGATTCGGTTCCTCGAGAAGGTCTCCCATCACCTCCAACCCCCCAGGAAGAAGGGTCCCATCAACGAGGCCGAGGTCGCGCTCCTTCGCCATTACCTTCGAAAGATCGACCAACTCGCCGTTGATCTGGAGGTCCTTTCAGCCGAAGGAGAGGTCCTCGACGTTCGAAACCAACTCCTCCAGGCTCTCCAGGTCGTCATAGGTCGCCCGGAGAAGAAGCGAACGAGGGACAAGAAACCTCGTTGGGAGATCGACAAGGAGAAGAACAAGTCGTCGAGCAAGAGAGACGACGTCGTTGACTGCGTTTGCGACAAGGATCCAGTCGACGCCGATATCATCGTCCAATGCGGCAACCCTAAATGTGGTCAACGGTTCCATGCTTCGTGCATCTACTGCCCGGCCGACGTCGTCAAGTCCGCCCAATCCATCAAATGCCCTCTGTGCTGTCTCAAGATGGGACTTCAATACAAGTGGGCCGATTGTCGTTTGCAGATGCGGGGTGAGCTTCATTCTCTATAGCGCTCCTCTCTTCGTCGTTTCGATCGAGCTGATCGTCTCGTCGTCCTCTTTCTCCGCCAGATCACGTCGGGACCTCAACCTTCGTCGACGTTCGTTCTTCGTTCCTTCGTTCTCCTCCGATCTTCGTCGTTCGTCTTTCACACAAAGAATTTCGCTGACATCGCTTTATTCTCCTTATCTTCGCCTTCCTCTAGATCAAAGCTACCCTTACCGCTCCCGAGCAACTCGCCACGTTCACCCTTCCTCCCTTCAACGGAGCTGGACTCATCTTCATCGCTTACAAGTTCGTTCCAGGAATCAAGGCGGATCTCCCGTTGGAAGCAGAGCAGCCGAAGAAGAAGAAGCAGAAGATGAACAAGGCTGGAGGGGACGGCGTGGCGAGCGGCTCTCGAGATCAAACGTCCCAACCGAATCCTCAACACTTCGACCAGGGCTACCCTCCTCCTCAGCAGCAGTCCCAAGCCTACTCTAACAACAACGGAAACGGAAACGCTCATGCTTCGACATCGGCCTCGGCTTCGGCTTCCTACCAGAACGGTCCTCAGGTCGAACGGACCGTGTTCGACATCAAGGCTAAGATTCGAGCGGAGGATTCCAGCCTTTCGGAGGCTCAGATCGATCAGATCGCGAGGGAATCAGCAGCTCCTACACTCGGCGGAAACGATCCATCCTCCTCCTTCCCGCCACCCATCGTCCCCTCCTCTTCGTCGTCCCACTTCGATCAATCTCTCCCTCCTCCTCAGGAAACCCTCCCCATTCCCAAACCTCTCACCTTCAGCCCACCTCCTCCTCCATCGAAGCTCTTGTCCTCGTCATCGGAGGATGTTACGGCTCCTTAACTTCGATACGAATCAAGTCGATTTTTCCCTAGTTTGCTTTCTTTCTTCACTCGTCGTTCTCGTCTTGCTCGCCCGGCTACCTCGTTTGCTTTCTTTCTCCTGCTTCTTTAGTTTGAACATCCCCTGCACCGCTTCTTTCCCTTCCTTGTTTTTCTCTTTCTTTTTGCTTCTCTCGTTTTGGTTCAGTCTCTTCGTTCCGACGCGTTTTCCATCGTCGTCTCCCTCTTTCTTTTGAAGCTTTGTTGTACCCTACGGCGCCACTTTCTATCCGTCTCTTGCTTTCTCTTACTCTTGTCTCTCACTCTGAATGGCTGTAGTCCGTCTTTCGAAGGAGTAGTACGTTGCGGCAGGTGGAAAGCTGGCTGAGATCGAGAAAACGAGCTCGGTGGAACAGATCGCGTGGAAAAACGAGCATCTAGGACCAAACCTTCTCCGTCCACCTTCGCTCTATCGCGGCATCTCAGTAACATATCTCTAGCGACTATCCACGATCTAATCATCCCCCAGCGGCCTGCTCACAACCCCACTCTCCTTCAACCGCTTCAACACTCCATCTCCCCTCTCCACCACTCCCCTGCTCAAGCTTTCCAGCGCGAGCTTCATGACAGGCCCAGCTTCCATTTCGATCTTCTCGAGTCCTTCGAGACCGTCGGCGCGTGAGGGACCGGTGGAGATGAGGAGGATGGGTTTCGGTGGGATGGAGGAAAGGGCCTGTTTGATCATGCTAGACGAAGAGAAGGATTTCAGCGAAGGTCTGAGCATCAGAAGATATAGCGTTAAGGACGGAAGAGAGAAGACGTGGTACGTACCGGAAAGCAGAGTAGGTCGCTAAGGAAGTCCCGAGGATGAGAAGTTGAGAGGACGCCTCGACAGCTTTGAACGCTCGGTTTTTTACTTCCTCGGATATCGACTCGCCGAAGAAGACGACGTTGGGTTTCATCTGAGAGATCAGAAAGAGATCGAACGGGATTTTTAGCTTCAGGTGCGGAACCAGAGAGGATAGAACAGAGAGGAAATGGGACGCGCCCTCGTCGAAAGAAGCTCGAACTCACAATCGCGTCGCACTCCTCACACGTTGGGACCTTGAACGAGTCGTACGAAACCCCTTGAAGATCAACATCTCCATCTGGGTTCGTCCGTGGTTGAGTTCCAGACGAGAAGGCTTCTTCGGCGAACTGTTTCCAGCTTGGGTTGAGCTGCGACGACGAGAGAGAGAAAGGGGACGCGTGAGCTCGTTTTCGCCTGGACAGAAGATCAAGGAAGGCTGTAGATGATGTACCTCTGATAAGACCTCCTGAAAGTCGTCTCTGGGAACGACGTGTCCGTTTTTGCAGTGAACGAGCTGGAGAAGAAAGAAAGAGATCGATCAGCGAACGAAGGGAGAGAGTGGCGAGGGAGATCGCAGGACGAACGTGAAGGGACCCGTGAAGATGTAGGATTCTCCTCTTTGTTTCCTCCAAGGAGTAAGGAGAGGCTTTGTCGTGCAAGCCATCGACCTGCGAAGAAGAGAGAGAAAGGGTGTTCTGGTGAGCTCGAGGAATGACAGTGAGGAAGATCACGAAAGAAGGAAAGGGGCAAACATTCTGAGTGATAATCTCCTTAGTCAGACCTGTGCGCGGAGAGCGAAAAAGAGGAACGACTTGAGCTTCTGAGAAGAGCTCTCGATCGGGTTGAGCACGGAGAGACGGAGGAGGAAGCAGCGAGAAGAAGGACGTACCGAGCCACATCGTTGCTGCTAGGGAGTAGTGTAGGGGGTTGGGCTGAGCGTCTCTTACTGGGGGCCATCCGAGGTATCCTTATAAATGTAAAAAAAAAAAAAAAAAAGCGGTTTGAAAAGGCGAGGGACGGGAGAGAGGAGTTCAGCCCAACGTCGAGCTCAACGTCACTGCATCTCCCGACTTCAAAGAAGACTGACCTCGACTCCAATACCGCTTCCTGAAATCCTCCCCCTTCTCAGTAGGATCCACGAGCTCGGAGTAGTATACTGGGCGATAGTTGGGGTTCGTGTAGCGTCTGAATGAAATGGAGGGGAAGAGGAAGAGGGAAGGTGAGCTTCGGCGAGCTCCTTCTCTCACACTCAAGCTATCGTCCCCCCCACCCTGCAGTCCCACATCGAAGCTTCGAAGAGGGAGAGGGAGATATACTGACCCATCGTCTCCTCTGTAAGCTCTGATCCCTGAATCTACCGATATCCCAGCTCCAGTGATGATAAGCGTCTTCCCCTTGCCCTTCTGAAGGAACGACGCGGTATGGGCGGCGGCTTCCTTGAGGGTGAGAGACGAGAGAGGGTTGATGAGAGGTATCAGAGGTGGGGGCGGAAGGGTGGATATCGATATTCGGACCATTCTGAGAGCTGTAGAGAGTAGCGGAGGTGGAAAGCGTTGGGGTCAAAGGAGGAAGGGGAGGGATCGAAAGTGAGCTTCACCATGACTTTGCTTAACGACCATTTTCCGAGTCGAGAAATTGGAAGGAAGTATCCGATGAATGCTGAGATGAAATGAAAATACCTCCGAAGTGCCTGGGCCAAAGAACTTCCTTCCCTGACGACAAAAATCATTGATGAGCTTTCGACGCGACCTCGAATCGAAGTTGACCTCAACCTCTTTGCCCTCCTCCTCCCTTCCTCCTTTCCCTTTGTTCTCACCCCCTCCACCACTCCAAATGGACGAGCTCAAGAGCAAGAAGCTGCTGGAAGAGTACTTTGGAGATGTCCTCAAAGACGCGCCTGAGCTCATGTCAGAGTGTGAGCTCCTCCTCCTTCTCGTTTCCCTCCTTCCCTTCCCCCTCCTCCTCCCTTCCTTCTTCGGTCCGAGCTCACTTGCCGTCCCCCTCGTCTCTCTCCTAGGTCTCGGTATGATGCGAATGTACAACCTCCCCGCCGATGATCTCTACTTCAAGTGGGAATCGTTCGTTCTCAACCAGCTCAAGACAACCACTAAAGCGGTCTTCAATCTCGAGAACGCGAGGGAGCTCAAGCAGCACATCCAGAGGGAGATCACATCGGCCAAGGGCACTGCAGCCTCAACAGCAGCTTCCTCAAGCACACCTTCCTTCAAGATGTCAGCAGGTGGATCCAAGAGGAACTCTGGCATGGATTTGTGAGTCCCAAGGGCCTTCTCCTTCGTTCTCGACCTTTGACCTCTCCTCCCTTCCGCCTTGGGTCTCTCGTCGCGTTCGAGCTTGCAACAGCCCGAGAAGCTCACACATCTTCCGCTTCTTATCTTCTTGTAGCCTCGACTCCCTCAGTGGCTCCCCATCGTCCAGCAAGAAACCTCGACCTTCCATCCCTTCCTCTTCAACACCAACGCTCTCTAGACTCTCCTCGTCCTCGAACGCGACTCCTCGCCCGGTACCCATCCCTGGGAGACTCAACTTCAACTCTTCCTCTGCTTCCAACAACCAATCTCCCTCCTCCTCTCGGCAGCAAGGATCCTCCTTCGATGGAATGATGGGATCTAGTCCGAACGGCTACGGAAACGGGTCTCCTATCGCTGGGTGAGCTTGAGCTTCCCTTCCTTCCTCCTCCCCTTTTGCCCTTCCCGACCGTCTTCTGCCTTAGGATCCAAAGCGAAGCTGAATTCAACGCATCATTCTACAGTACTCCCTCCGCATCCTCTAAACAGTTTTCGACTCGTACAGACGCTCTCACCATCATCGAGACCCTCAACATTCATCTTCCTCCCTCAAACGTCCCAGCGATCCCTTACGAACCCTCGACGGCGAAACCCAGGATTGCGCTGACCACGGCAGCTGACCCCAAAAGCTACGAGTGTGAGTTCTGGATATATATGAAGGCTACGAAGAGAATAGATCGGGTAGCGTCGAGCTAGAAGAGGAAAAGGGACGAAAGCTCGAGCTGACCTTTGAAACTTCCGCTCTCGTTTGATGCAGACCGCTACATGTTCGAGAAGATCTCGGAACGAAGTGATGGTGCGTTCAGAAGCTTCACCTTCCTATCGCTCAGTTTCCAGGTCCGAAATGGGAGATCGAGCTTCGGGACACATCTCGAGCTCGACCAGACGCGTCGTCTGACCCTCTCGCTTTCCCACTCCTCTTTCAGTGCTCGATACGCGGATCGACGACTTTGGAGAACTCCTGAAACGAACGTTCAACATCTCTGACGACTTCTCGGACCCTTCGGAAACCAGCGACGTGAGTTTGCTCGCCTTTCTTTCTCCTCGTCTCTCCTCCGCTCGCCGAAACTCACACCTTTCCGTTTGCCATCTAGGAACCCTCCTACGTCGTCGGCCAGATACATACCGACTCCACAAGCAAACTCAATGACTCTTCCCTCCTCCTTCAAGCCTCTCGTTCGACCGGTTCAGGATCTCGGACGCCTCTTCGCTTCACGTCCAACGTCGTGGTTCGAGGAGGAGCTCCCGGAGTTGGAGGTGCTGGAATCTTCAGAGGTGCTGTAATGGGTTTCAAGGGAAGGAACGGTGGTGGAGGGTGGTTCTTGGTGGAGGAGATCCTGGTGGTGAGTCCCAGTCTATCTTCGTCCTTCTTTCTCTCCCATCACGAACGCGTTGCAGCGAAGGAAAGCTCGAGCTGATCCTTCGATTCATCTTCTTCTATGGCTTGGAACCATCAGCCCCCTTCAGCAGGTCCCTCAGCAACGGAAGCTTCAGAACTCATCGAGAATCAGTGGGGACGAAAGCTCAACGGAGAACCCATCTCGGTCTTCACTGCTTGCGGACCTTACACTCTCGACGGAGATCTGGAGTACACTCCTTTCGAGGCTCTCGCTGAGGAGATCAGGAATGCTCGTCCAGATGTGGTGATCCTGGTACGTCGACGCGTCCCCTTTTCCCTCCTTCGACCCTCTCTCGTCTCCTTCTGCTCTCCCACGATCCTGAACGAACCGCGCTGACTCTTCTTTCTTCTGTCGCTTCTCTTCGCCCCCCAACTTTCTCTCTCCCAGCTCGGTCCCTTCGTCGACTCCTCCCACCCACTCATCAAACTCGGCAAAACCGACCTCCTCCCCGTCGACATCTTCCGATCCAAGATCACTTCCCGTCTGCTTGACATCAACGAGTCCACTCCCGCGACCAACATCATCCTCATCCCGAGTGTGAGAGACATGATCTCAACTCAGATGTCGTTCCCTCAGGGCATGTTCAAGAGGGATACTTCGATGTTCCCGAACCCGAAGGTGAGCTCGTCTTCCCCTCCCCTCCTTCTCTCCTCCTCGAACGCGTCTCGTTCAGTTCGCTCTCGTCGGGATCGCTTCTTCTCAATCGCCGATTCTGACTATTTCCCTTCCTCTCTCGCTTTCTTTCTCTTCCCTCTCCCCTTCCCCTTCCCCCCTGCCTCTCTTCACTCGTTCGCCTCCTCTCCTCACAGAAACTTCGTCTCCTCCCCAACCCCTGCGTCCTCAACATCAACGAAGTCGTCATCGCCGTCTCCTCCGTCGACACCCTCTTCCACCTCCGAAAGGAAACCTTCTTCAAGAAAGCTGCTGAAGCTGAACCGGAGCCTGGGACGCCAACGGGGAACGGAGACGCGATGGGGAATCTGTGCAGGAGTGTTTTGAGTCAGAGGACGTGAGTTTTCGCCTGGCCTTCCTTTTCTTCCCTTTGTTCTTTACCACGATGCGCGAGACTGGAGAGACGATGAGAGAGGGAATTGATGAAGATCATCAAACGAGAAACTGACTCGAGCTCGACGCGTTTTTCGTTTTCCTTCAAACTCGACAGGTTCTACCCGATCTACCCCGTCCCCGACGACTTCGTTCAAGACGTCAACCTCGACCTTACCCACCTCGACCTCCTCAACCTCGAAACCTCTCCAGACATCCTCGTCATGCCTTCCAACCTCGCAAAGTTCGCAAAAGTGCGTGTCTTCAACTCTCCCCTCTTCCCTCCCTCCCTTTTTTTTCTTTTTTCTTTCTTTCTTCCTTTCCTCAGACCCCAACTGACCATCTTCGTTCTCCCCGCTCTTCTCTCTCGTACAGATCGTCGACTCTGTCGTCGTCGTCAACCCCGCTCGGCTGACTCAACATCACTCTGGAGGAACGTTTGCTCGAATGGTGATTCATCCTTCTCCTCGGGAGGCGTTGGAAGGAGGGGTTCGAGCTGGTCCGGGAGGGGAGGATGAGAATTTGGAGCATTTCGTTCATCAGAGGGTTAGGGTGGATATTGTGAAGATCTAGTAGTGTTTGTCTAAGGGGTTTCGATATTGGGATGGTCGTGACTGTGGTTGCTTTTGAGGGAGGAGAGAGAGAGGGAGAAGATGGAGAGCTCGTGCTTGGAGTTTCGAGAGAGGATTTTTTGGGAAAGCTATGTGCGGTAAAAGAGGAGTATCGTGCTGAAGTAGACTGTAGATATACTGGAATTGACTTTGTGGAATGAGTTTTTTTTTTTCTTTGCCGACGCGAGGGTGATTTCCTCGATCAACAACCCTCGAATCTCGTTCGTTCACCTTTCCTTCCCTCCTTCCTTCCTTTTCTTTCAACCCCAACCGCCTCTCTCCCTCGACCTCTTCCTTTTCTTTTCCCCTCCCGCCTCTTCCCTCTCCGAGGATGTACACTCGGAAACCTGCCCCTCCGTTCATCCCTACTCCTTCAGGTTCTCCAGGTCCACCTCGACCTCTTTCCTCCCTCTCCTCCTCCCCTTCCCCTTCTCCCGTAGATCCTTACTACCACCAGCAACAGCAGCCGATGTACGGAGGTCATCCTCCTATGAGCATGAGCGAAGAGGAAGCTTTTGAGCTTGGGTATCCTGATCGGGAAGGAGGGAGCCAGGTGTTGCATCACGCTCAAGGTTATGGAGGAGGAGGAGGAGGGATCGAGTCGTCGACGGGTTACGGAGTTCTCCCTCAAGGGTCCTACGACGAGCAGGAGACTAGGGTGAACCCTTTCGGAGATCAAGCAGCAGCAGCAGCTTCTACCAACGGCCACCAGCAGCAGCAGCAGCATACTTACGGGGATGGGATCTATCGACAACCTTCGCTCGTCCAACAACAACACCTCGCTCCTCCGACTTCAACCTTCAGCCCTCCTCCTCCTCCTCCTCCCTCTTCAACTCCTTACTACAACCAACAACAACAACAACAACAACAACAACACCATCAACAACTCCCCACGAACCCTTACACCCTTCGCTCCACCTCCCCCGCAGGTCCTCTTTCAGCCTTCGAAGCCACCCTCGCTTCCTTCCGAAACCCTTCCCCTCAACCTCCTCCTCCTCCTCCTCAACAAATCCTCTCGCCACCACCCTTCTACCACCCCTCCCAACCGTACGATCCCGAAAACTACGCAGGCTACAACACCTACACCTCCAACAACCGTTACGGTGAAAACAACCCTTCAGGAATCAGATCCAGATCTCCGACTCCCCCCCTCGAGGAAGACGACGTCTCAAACGTAGACGATTACCTCTTCTCCTCCTCCTCCTCCGGTGGAAGGAGGAATCCTTCAACACCAGATTTAGATTCTTTTCCTCCCCCTCAGGATCGCACACCAAGCTTGCTGCCTTACTCTAGTAGCTCCGAGGAGAAGGACTCATGGAAGGGAGAGGAGAAGGGGGGTTACTACGCTTCTCCTGTGATTGGGAATGGGGAAGAAACGACGGAGGAGGAGACTCAGCATTTTGGACCTGCTCCGGAGGGGAGGTTGTTGAGGAGACACAAGACCAAGAGTAAGAGGAGGGTCAAGTTGATGAATGGGAATTTGGTGGTCGAGGCGCCTGTGCCGACGAGGTTGGCGGCGTTGTTGCCTTCGAGGGGGGAGAGGGAGAGGATGTCGACTACGTGAGTTTGCTTTGTTTGTGCGAGTGAGAGAGTGGGAGAGGAGGGGAGGGGAGGGCAGAGGAGAGAGGGAGGGAGCGGGGGGGAGGGAAGGGTTCAAGAGCTGATTTGAAGTTCTTCTGCTTTGCTTTTGGACGTACGGACGTAGGTACACCGCTGTGACGTGCGATCCGGATGAGTTTGCTGCGAATGGGTTTTCGTTGAGGCAGAATTTGTACGAGAGGAAGACCGAGATTTGTGAGTTCCTTCGCACGCACGCACACGCAAGCGTTTCTCTCTTTCTCTTTCTCTTCTCTTCTCTTTTCTCTCTCCTGAAACAAACCCAAGCTCACCCCCTAATTCCTCTTCTCTTCTCTTCTCGTTCGGCGTGGCCAGTCATCGTCATCACCATGTACTCTGTTCGTTCCCCACATCTCTCTCTCTCTCTCTCTCTCTCTCTTTCTTTCCCCTCCTGCGTTCTTCGTCGTCGGCGTTCGCGTTCGTTTTTTTTCTGACTTTCATTTTCGGATTCCTGTGTTTTGTTTCGCTTTCGCTGCAGGAGAACGAAGTCCTGTTCCTTCGAACCCTTTACGGAGTGATGAAGAACATCTCTCATCTCTGCAAACGAACCAACTCCAACTTCTGGGGGAAGGACGGTTGGAAGAAGGTGAGTATCCGTCTGAGACGCTCGCTCGCTCTCGAGTCCAGTCCTTCTTCGAGCAACACCCGCCCGCTGACCTTTCTTTCTTTCTTTCTTTCCTCCTCCCCTCGCCTTGTCGCCGTGTAGGTCGTGGTCGCCATCATCGCCGACGGAAGAGATCACATCCATCCCAAGGTTCTCGACGTCCTCACAGCTCTTGGAGTCTATCGAGAAGGACTCATGAAAAACACTCTCAACGGAGTGCCTGTTCAGGCGCATTTGTTCGAGTATACTACTAGTTTCGCGTTGGATCCGGAGTGTGAGTTCGGATCAGCTACCTTACTCTTCCCTTCCCTTCCCTTCTCCCCTCCCTCCATCTCCTTAGCGCATCCTCTCTAGAGAGAGAGAGAGCCGAAGAAAAAGAACTGACGCGTTTTGGGAGGTGTCGTTTCGTTTTGGTGCTCGAAACAGACAATTACGACTTTGGGAAAGGGAAAGGGAAGGAGGTGATGCCTTGTCAGATCATCTTCTGTTTGAAGGAGAACAACGCGAAGAAAATCAATAGTCATCGATGTGAGTTCTACTTCCCTCTCCAACACTTCTTCGTTTTCGAAACTCGAGCTGAACTCGTCGCGCTTCGAATCCTCTGCTTGCTCAGGGTTCTTCAACGCGTTCGCTCCTCTTCTCGAGCCGAACGTTTGCATGCTTCTTGATGTGAGTCCTCCACCCACCTCATATCTTCTCCTTCTCCTTCTCTCCTCACTTCTTGCTGATTCATCATTCCTTCCCTCTTCGCAGGTCGGAACTCGTCCTGGTCCAAGGAGTTCGTTCCCCGCTCGACGCGTCTCTTTCCTTTCTCTCCCCAACGAAACCTGCCGCTGAACTGCTTCGTTTGGTCGTTCGTTCAGGTATCTACAAACTCTGGAAAGTCTTCGACAACTCCTCGAACGTCGGTGGAGCCTGTGGAGAGATCGCCGCCTACAAGGATAAAGGATGGAGGAAGCTTCTCAACCCTCTCGGTTCGTTCCCGCTCTCTGCCGCCTTTCTCGCCTTGCTTTTCCGAGATCTCGTTCTCTCTCGACCATGCCTCTGCCATGCTGATAATTCCTCTCTTTTTCACTCTTCGTGTACAGTGGCCAGTCAGAACTTCGAGTACAAGGTCAGCTCGTTCTCGCTTCTTTCCTCTACCCTCCTTTCTTTTCTCCCTTCGCTGACTTCTCGCTTTGCTTTCGTTCTGCGCAGATGTCCAACATCCTCGATAAGCCCACCGAGTCTTCCTTCGGATACATCTCCGTCTTGCCTGGTGCTTTCTCGGCTTACCGGTAAGCAGTCTACCAACCCTCCCTCCCACTCGACTTCTCCTCTTTCGACCTTCGAGGCTCGATGCTGACTCTCGGTCGTCTACAGGTACATTGCTCTCACCAATGGATCCGACGGGATGGGACCTTTGCAGAAGTACTTTTTGGGAGAGACGCTTCATGGGGGGGATGCTGGGGTGTTTACGAAGAATATGTGTGAGTCGTCGCGTTACGTTTCCTTTCCTTTCCTTTCCTTTCCTCTTTCCTTTTGAGCTTTGAGCCTCACTGACGTCGGTCTTGTGCTTTCTTCTTCGAAAACAGATCTTGCTGAGGATGTGAGTTCCTTCACTCTCTTTCTCTTTGAGAGGCTTCGCTCGTCACAGGGAAAATGAAAGAACGAAAAGCTGACTGAGACCACTTTCGTTTCCTTTCCTTTCCGTGCACCAGCGAATCCTCTGCTTCGAACTCATCTGCGCTCGAGAGCCCTGGGTTCTCCGATACGTTCAAGGAGCTGTGGGAGAGACGGATGTTCCTGAGGATTTCACCGAGTGAGTCCCATCCATCAATCAATCAAACCTTTCCTTCTCCTCTCGAAGCTCGTGCTGACAACCTTTCCTCGTTCGAAGGTTCATCCTCCAACGACGTCGATGGCTCAATGGATCCCTGTTCGCTACGTTCTACGCTCTCTGGAACACCGGAAGGATCTGGAGGAGTAGACATAGCGTACCTAGGAAACTCGTCTTCATGGTCGAGGCTGTTTACAACACCGTCAACCTCATTTTCGCCTGGTTCGCTATCGTGAGTTTTTCTCCCTCTCCGTTCTCTTGTCTCGTTGTTTTTTCTTCCCGAAAACTGACTTCCATGCTCCTCGATTTTGAAAGGCCAACTTTTACATCTTCTTCGTGATCCTTACTACGAGCTTGGAGGATACGAGCTTCAACATCAAGGGGATCAACGTTTTGAACGTGATTTGCCAGGTGAGTTTAATTTCTCTCTCTGCTTCTGCTCTTCACGACTCCACGCTGACTTACTTTCCTCGCTTTCCTCATTTCTCCTGCAGTACCTCTACGTCGGTCTTCTCGTCGCATGCTTCTTATTCTCGATGGGGAACAGGCCGAAAGGGTGAAGCTTGAATCGATTTCCGGGCTCCAGTTCGCAAGGCTGACTCCTCTCTCGCTCGTCTCCAGATCGAAATGGAAGTACATGATCGCTATCTTCGGATTCTCCACTCTCACCATGTACATGATCGTCGGTGAGTAGTCGAACCTTTCCCTCTCTCTCCTTCAAAGAAGCCAACTCGCGTCTCCTTCCCCGAACTGACGCGTTTCTCTCTTTTACCTCTCCCTTCCGTGCAGCCGCCATCCTCTGCGCCGTCAAAGCAGCCACCCACTACGGAGAACCCATCTATACGAAGATGATCATTTCTATCCTCTCAACCTACGGAGTCTACTTCATCTCCTCGGTCCTCGCTCTCGACCCATGGCATCTCGTCACGTCGTTCTTACCGTACACGATCCTGTCGTCGACTTATGTCAACATCCTGTCCATGTAAGTCTACCTCCTTCTCCCCCTTTTCTCCATTCCCGGGCGCTGATCGAGTTTTTCTCCTCGGTTCCTCTCAGCTACGCTTTCTCGAACTTGCACGACTTCACGTTCGTCTTCCTCTCTCCTCTCCTCTCCTTTCCTCTTCCCCCTGCTCTCCTCTCCGCTTCTGACTTATCTACTCTCTACTACTTCGCTTACGCCCACAGCTGGGGAACCAAAGGCTCCGACACGACCGTCACTCGAGACGATCTCGGATCCGTTTCAGGTCAAGGAGGAGAGGTCGAGATCGATCTTCCAGCTGGTCAAGCCGACGTCGACGCGTCTTACGAGGAGGCTCTCCTTAGCATCAAGGAGTGCAAGTATCCTGTTGCAGTCAAGGTGGAGAAGGATTTGGTGAAGAAGAGAAGGACTGGGCAGGAGGAACAGGATTATTGTGAGTGTTGTTGTGTTTTGTCGTCGACGCGTTTTTGTTTTCGTCGTCCCTTCCTTCCTTCCTTCCTTCCTTCCTTCCTTCTTCTCAAGCCCAAGCTGACTTTTTCTCCTTCTCGACCGATGTAGACGCCAACTTCCGAACCAACGTTCTTCTCCTCTGGGTCCTCACCAACGCCGTCCTCGCAGCTTCGATCCTCTCCGGTGGAACCTCCGCTTCCTTCTCCAACCCCGATAGCAAGCAAGCCAACTACATGCTTTGCGTGCTCATCTTCGTTGCTGCTACGAGTGTGGTGGTGAGTCGAAAAACCCTATCTTTCCCTTCTCGCGTCCTCTTTCGAGCTCCGAAAGCTGACCTCGACTCGACTCTCCCCTTCCGTTTCCTCTTCCTCAAAGCGATTCCTCGGATCCACCATGTTCCTCCTCGTCGGAGCTTTCACTGGGAACACTCGGTGGTAGTTCATCAAACTCCCTCTCTCTCTCTCTCTCTCTTCTTTTGCATCCTTCTCTTCTCTCCTCCTCTCTGCGTTATATCTCGCTCTTCATCGTATCGATCGCGTCGTGTTTCTCCGTCTCGTTTCTCTCGCTCGTGTTTTTTTGTGCTTTCCTTTCCCTTCCCGGACTCTCTTTATTTTCTTTTTTTGGTTACCCCCTCTTAACAAAGTTACCATCGACACCTTGACACCTTGCTTCGCTCGGGTAGTTTCTAGGATTCGTTTTCGGTCCGCGTTTTTCTCGTTCATCATTTCGATACTCGGTTTGTGCCCAGGCTTGCGCTCGTTCTCGTGTTCTCTCTTTTCTCTGCATGCAACTGATCTTTCTCAATTTTGCGCGGAGAGAGTTGGAATTCCTTGGAAGGGGAAACAAGCGAGCCGAAACGGAAAGTCAGAGGGAAGGAGGGAAAATGAAGCGACGCGACGGAGGGACTGGTGAAGAAGCTCGAAACTCACAAAGATCTGACTCAACATCCTGTCATCTCCTCCTACATATTCCCCCTTACCCTTCACGATCCGGAGGACGGAGGTAGGGAGGAAGTGTGAGCTTGGAAGAAAAGAGAAAAGAGGAGACGCGTCGCGATCTCTCGACCCTCCTTCCAAGAGACTGTACTGAAACCGGGGCTCTGAAAAGAGGACAGAGTTGTTTACACTATCTGTGAATACTGCCAAGACAGTTTAACCCTCAAAAGGAGCATTGAAAGTCCACGTCGGTCCTGACAGAGGAACGCGTCGCACTGTGAGAAAGTGACCGATAATTCTGAAGCCCTCGGGATACTACTAGATGTCTCAGATGTGAATAGCTTGATTCTTAGTAGAGGAAGTTACTCTCTGGTCCCTCTGTGCCTAGCTCGTCTGCAAAGCTCAATGCATTCGAAAGAGAGAGAGGGAGCATCGTCGCCAAGATCCAAGCCCTCCAGTGCTGCTATCGAACCGATTCGAAGAGGATCCTTCTCAGAGATGCATGCCCTAAATCATAGAGAACTTCCCTCGCCTCAAGGATGATTTTCTTCCCTATCCAGAAATCTTGGGGGATCTAAATGCGCGAGGGTGATCGAATATCGAGGGTCCGTTGTGCCTCTCTTCCCTCCTCCCTTCTCTTCAACCATCAAGACCTCCCTCCCCTGGATCAGCAACTTTTCTCTTCTTCTTCTTACCACCTCAAGGCCTGCCTTTCCTCATACCCTCTCCAGGTTATATCTCTTTCGAAAAGTCGCTGGACGGCTTAAAGGCCCTCCCAAGGAAAGGAAGGAGGTGCGTGCCAGCTCTCTCCTCCCTTCGACTCCTCCTTCGCTGGCTTTCCATCGTCCTGAGTTTTGACGCTGGGCTCTGCTTCTCTTTTCTACAAGCCATCTCAATCTTCCCCCTCTACCACCTTCGTTCCTCGACCCGGCCTTCCAGCTCTCGTCGAACTCGCCTCGCCAGGTCCCCAGACTCCCTCCTTCAGCTCCCTCTCTTCCTCCTTCCCTCAATCGCTTTCCTTCGCCCTCCAAAGCAACCCGTAGGAGCTCTTCGAACAGAGGCTTCTTTCTCTCCACTCTCGAACCATGTCACGTCCAGCATACCTCCAAGCCAACTCGTCCTCGTCCATCATCCCCACCTCGCACCCTCCTCCTCCCCCTCCCCCTCAGCAACGAGCAGCAACCCTCCGTCGAGGTAAAACTCTCACTCGCCCAGAGAGATCCGTAGCTCAACCTCCCCTCATCACTCCTCCAGCACCCATCTTTCCAGGAGCCAAACCCTCTTTTCCAGCAGCTCCAACAGCATCACCGTCGGGCGAGCGAGGTTGGGACTGGTGGGTCACTCTCTCCCTCATCGTTACGTTCTGGGCTCCTCCAGCAGTTCTCCAGGCTTGCGGATTCAAGGACTCCCCGACGAGACAGGCTTGGAGGGAGAAGATCACCCTCTGCTTCATCTGCATCGTCATGGGAGGAGTCGTAGCGTTCTTGACCATGGCTCTCGACAAGGTCCTCTGTCCGAGCAAGGCGAGTGGGTTTTCCAGCAGCTTGAGGCCGTTAGGAGCATCACCAGGTGAGTCTATATCCTCTTTGTTTCTCCAGGAAGGTAGCAGACCATGCAGATCCACGAGGAAATTGGGTTCGAGGGCGAGAGGCAGCTGCTCTCGAAGGGAGGAAACGACAAAGAAGGGAGGGAGGGAGATCGGCGAGCTCGAGCTCGTTCCCTTCTCTCCCTCCTCCCTTCTCTCCCCATGGAACTTCCTTCTTCTTACTCCTACTCATGCTCTCCCTCCTTCCTCGTAATCAGGAACCGTCGGAGTCGGAGGATGGCTCTTCAACATCACCAACTCGGTCACAACCTCCGTCAACTTCTACGACGTCTCGACAGGCCTCTCCGCTCAGGACACCACCAACCTCTTCACTCGTCACAGCTCCGACTACCCATCCTGCACCTCCCACACCGCTCGATTCGCCACCTACCCTCTCTGCGCCTCCCAGAAGGTCGCCGGAACCACCGAGACCGGAACCCTCCAGCCGTGTCCTCTCGGAGAGCTCAACTCGACGACCTTCGACGCCGTCAAGATCACCAACTCGAGTCTCATGGTCGGCTACTCGTGGGAGGACGTCTCGAGCCTCAAGAACTTTCTCGTCGTCGATGGGATCGTCCTCAACTTCTTCGGATACCTCCAGGCCAACCCAAATCCTATCGCGAACGACTCCGTCGACGCGGTGATTCGAACGATGATCGCGTCGCCAGCAGGAGGAAAGGACGCTACCAAGCTCCTCTACAATAGGGAAACGACTCGAGATGCCATCCCTTGCCTCATGGAACGATACTACGCCGGACGGATCGACAAGATCACTCCAGGATGCTTCATCTCGTCGCTCTTCCTCTACTTCGCTCTCGGAATCATCCTCGGAGTCATCCTCATTCGCTTCGTCATGGCCTGCATCTTCAACTGGTTCATCTCCGCTCGGATGATCCTACCTCCCAAGGGTCTCAGCAGCAATGCCGTCTCGCCAATGATCATGCCCAACGGAGCCAACGTCTCGGTCGACAACCCCTCCGGAACCGCTCCTTGGAGAGGAGGAACCATCAAGCGACCCGTCCGAGGACCCAACGGAAAGTCGACGATCGAACCAGCTCAGCCCACTCCCCTCGTTACCCAAAGCCAAATCGGTTCGGAACTCTTCACCGTCTGCCTCATCACTTGCTACTCGGAGTCGAGAGAATCGATCAAGGGGACCTGCGATTCCATCGCCCTCACCAACTACTCAGACAGCAGGAAGCTCCTCTTCATCGTCGCCGACGGAATGGTTACTGGAGACGGAGAGACGGCGTCGACGCCAGATCATTGCGTCGGACTCCTCGACGCCGACGAGAGATTTGGAAACCCGATGCCGATGGGATACGTCGCTGTTGGGAGTGGGAGGAAGAGGGAGAATCGAGCGATGGTCTATGCTGGTCACTACGGTGAGTTTTGGCTTCGTCTTTCTCGTCTGAAACTAATGAAGGGACGAGAAAGAAAGGAAACGCTCGCTGACTCGTTTCGTTTCGTCGCGTTCTCCTCTGCTTTCTTTCTTTCTTTCTCCTTTCTTCCTGTCGCTGCAGTCGTCGGATCCGGTCGAGATGTTCGTCGAGTCCCAACAGTCGTCGTCGTCAAGTGTGGAATGCCTGCCGAGGCGTCGGAGAAGAAGCCTGGAAACCGAGGAAAGCGAGACTCCCAGCTCATCCTCATGAACTTCTTCTCGCGGGTCACCTACAACGATCGGATGTCGCCGCTGGACTTCGACCTCTTCAGGAAGATCCAGGTCTTGATGGGAGTGACGCCTGATTTCTTCGAAGTCTGCTTGATGGTGAGTTTAAAGTCTCAGCGTTGTCGAGCAAATCGAGACGCGTCTTTCTCGAATCGAAGCTGATCTCGACACGTTTCTTTCTCTCTTCTTCCCTCGCAGGTCGACGCAGACACGGTCGTCTATCGAGAGTCGATGAAGCATCTCGTCAACTGCATGCAGCACGATCGACTCGTCATGGGAGTCTGCGGAGAGACGCGAGTCGCGAACAAAAGGCAGTCGTGGGTCACCGCTATCCAGGTCTACGAATACTTCATCTCCCACCATCAGTCGAAGGCCTTTGAATCCGTTTTTGGAGGAGTCACCTGCCTACCCGGATGCTTTTCGATGTACCGGCTCAAGTCGAGGAAGACGGACGACGAGAACTGGATCCCCATCATCACCCTCCCCGACATCGTTCGCGAGTACTCGCAAAGCGAAGTTTCCACCCTCCATCAAAAGAACCTCCTCCTCCTCGGAGAAGATCGATTCCTCTCGACGCTCATGCTACGGACGTTCCCGAATCGGAAGATGATGTTCTGCCCTCAAGCTCGATGTCGAACGGTCGCTCCGGATACTTTCTCGGTCCTCCTCTCTCAACGTCGTCGATGGATCAACTCAACCATCCACAACCTCATGGAGCTCGTCCGAGTACGGAACCTTTGCGGAACCTTCTGCTTCTCGATGCAGTTCGTCGTTTTCATGGATCTCGTCGGAACGGTCACCCTCCCCATCGCAATCTGCCTCACGATCGCTCTCATCGTCAACTCCATCATCACCCCTCCAACCGACTTCGAGAGCGCAATCCCTCTCATCCTCCTCGCCGCCGTCCTCGGTCTCCCAGCAGTCCTCATCCTCATCACCACCGGAAAGTTCATCTACGTCTGCTGGATGTTCGTCTACCTCCTCGCCCTCCCGATTTGGAACTTCGTCCTTCCCGTCTACTCGTTCTGGCATTTCGACGACTTCTCCTGGGGAGAGACTAGGTGCGTCCTCTGTTTCTCTACCTCCTCGTTGTCGACGTCTGGTTACCTCCTCCTCTAATCTTTTACTGACCTTCTCCTCTTCTCCTTCCCATCTTCTCCCCTCTCAGGAAAGTCGCTGGAGACCTCAAGGGAGCCGCTCACGAGGACGACAAGAGTGAACTCGTCACTACAGTCCCGTTACGACGATGGGAGGATTGGGAACGGTCTCGCCTTCGTCGGATCAAGCGAGAGGAACGTCGTCGTCGAGATCTCGAACGGATGGAGCGAGCGTTCCAGCCCGGAGGACCCGAGCTCGTTCCCAGCTTCCAACGAGGAGATGGAGTCACCTTCGCTCCCGGTCAACGCTACTACTCGGAATACGACGGATCGGACTCGGGATCGATGTTCTCCTCGAACGAAGAGGATCAGTGGGGAGGCCAGATCGGAGCCTACAACGAGAACAGCTCCCAGTTCCCTCCACCTCCCCTCGCCTTCGATCCAACGGCCGCAGGAGCAGATGCCGATGGAGACGTCGTCGACTCGACGGATATGGACGCGATGCTCGATCAAGGATTCGACGACGGACCTCCAACTCCCATCAACAATCCGTTCACCAACAACTACAACGCCCTCTCCACCCAATCCCAAACCAACATCCCTGGAGCTCCTCCCCTCATGTCTTCCTCTCGCTCCCTCGCAGGTCCTCACATGCCTCGCTTCGAACTCAACGACAACGGCCCTCCTCCTCCTCCTCGATCTGGCTACTCGACGCCGAACGCGTACATGCCGATTTCGCCTTCGACACCGAACTCAACCCACTCTGGCGAGAGCAGTCACTCAACAGCAGTCGAGGGTCGGGCAGGGAACGGACACGCGAAGCAGAGGAGTGGCGGAGGAAAGAATTGGGGTCCTGGAGGACCGCTGATGGATCCGCCGGCTCGTTTCTAGACTTCGTCGATTCACTTCTCTCTCTTTCTCTTCGCTTCGCTTCACGTATCTTTTCCCATCTCGCGCCTTTCGTCTTTTAGCATCTTTCCCTCTCTCTCTCTCTCCCTCTCCTCGTCGCTTGCTTCCCTCCCATACTTGTAACGCCCGCATTCGCTCTCTCTCTCTTTCTCATCGTCCTCTTCCTCCTTTTGGGATTCGCTCTTCTTCGTTTATTGGCCTCTCCTGCACCTACAAACAAACACATCCCCCAGCTCTCGTTCGATACCCTATTTTTCTACCTATCTCGTTCTTGGAGATCTCTTTTCTCTCACTCACTTCGTTTTCTTATACGACCTTCTCTCGCTCTTTCACGCGTCGACTTTCGTTTGCTTTCCGACCGTCTCCCTCTCTCTTTGCTCACTTCCCTCGTTCTTACTTGCTTTTCCCTTCCTACTTTTTCTACCTCTCACCCCGCTCTTTTGCTTTCGTTCCTCGTTATTCTAGTATCATGAATTAGACAGCAACGCGACCCAACGAAGAAAGATCCCCTCAGGAGTCAGAATCCCTCCCTTCCTCCAACGACACGCGTCTGGAGCAGCTTCGGGGCGCTAAAGACACGGTTGCTTGGAGGTACGCGAGGCATCCGGGATTCACGACTAGGAAGAAGGGGACGAAGAAGAGAACAAAGCCGAAGGTCATCTTTCTTGAGACGCGTCGCGATCTTTCGTCTTTCGAAGGAGAAAAGTCTAACAATGCAAGATCGAGCGCATGTTCTCTAGGAGGATCTTTCACCTTCTCTCCTATCAGCAGAGTCGTTTTTCCTGGCAATCCTTGAGCTCAGAAAGTACTGATCGACTCGGATCCCCTCCGGCAGGCAAGTTGGAACCGATTTATTCTGTGCGAGCAGATTTTCATTCTTCTTTTCGGTCTCTTGAGCTCCTTTGATATCTCTCAATCTCTGGTGGCTCCCTCCTCTCGAAAGGGAGATCAGAGCGAGTCCTGGAGTAGGTTTTCAGCATCACGAGGAGCTCGCCCGGGAACGCTCGCCGTTCTGCTCTTCTCGTTCTCCTCCTTTCGTTCTCCTCCCAACAACTCTCTCTCTCTCTCGGCCTTGCCCTTACTCACTCAGGATGTCGCACTCCCCGACCTCCTCTTCGTACTCGGATCGGTACGCTCAGTCGGATCCCAATCAGACCAACAACAATCAAAGGCCAAATGGAAGCTCGTTCACCCAGCCCAGCAGCGGTCCGTCGGATGCCGTGCTGCCTCCCAGTGCGTCCTGCCGCATCTTTCCACGTTTTCGTCTTCCTCCTTCTTTTGCTTCCCTCCTTTACACCGTCTTTGATCTCATCTCGACTTGATTAAAACGAGTGAGGTCGGAAGGAACGCTCGCTGACTACTGGATGCCTCCTACTGTCTCCTTCGCCCTCCCTGATTCCACAGAAAGGTGAGCTTCTCTCATCGTCTCCCCCTCCTTTTCCTCTTTCCCTTCATCTCCAGTTTGGTCTGGGGAACCCTCACTCACGCCTTGATCTCCATCTTATCTCTCTTTTTCTCCACGGCAGACGAGGAGCTCGAGCTTGTGTAGCCTGTCGACGAGTGAGCTCAGCTCCATCTTTCCCTTCCTTCTCCCTCGTTCTCGTTCTCGCCTTCGCTGCGTTGCTAGACCGAGTTACTCACCGAGCCTTGCCTCCTTCTCTCTTCCTTCCTCTAGGGAAAGAACCGTTGCGAAGGAGATGTACGTCTCAAGCTTTCTTCCCTTCTCTCAGCAAAGATCTGAGCTCGCATGCCGTCTCCTCCGACCATTCTCCGACCTCGGTTCTTTCTTTCCTTCTCTCAGAACCCTTGTCGTCGGTGCGCGAACGCTGGTATCGAGTGTGTGTTCGAGAAGCCGAAACCGAAGGAGAAGAAGCCACCAGAGAACAGCAACGGGAACTATGGGGATGGTGCAGAGTGAGTTATCTCGATGAGGGATGAAGAGGGTCGCGAACGAGCTCGCATCGCTGAAGTCTCTCCCTCCTTCTTCTTCGTTTCCTCTGCCCCTGACAGACGAGTGAATCAACTCGAGAACGAGGTTAAACAGCTCAACGCTACTCAGTGAGTTCTCGTTCTCGGGCTCGATCTTTTGTTCGTCGAAATTGACCTTCGTTCGCCTCGTCGCGCAGAGGAAACATGCAAAACACCCTCTCCCAGATCCTCGCTGCTCTCACGCCTCAACAACCACAACTTCAGCAGTCCTCCAACTACCAACAGCATCAACTCCCTCCCATCTCAGATTCCTACTCCCAGTCCTCCATCGGCCAACCTTCTTTCTCTCTCCCAACGACCCTCAATCAACACCAGTACCCTCTCCCTTCCCTCGGTCTTCCAGCCATGCAGCAATCCCAGGAAGCTCCCTCTCCCAATACCCAAGCCTGGATGGCAATGAGCATCCCAGCCCTCACCACCTCTCCCAACCCTTCAACCACGTCGCCTTCCTCAGCAGCCTTCGAGAGAGGTCTTCGCGGAACGACCTCTTCCTCGCGTACCGATTGGCCAGCAGGACGAACGGATCTCTCTTCCACGAGCGCAGATACTCCTTCGACGATGTTCTCGCACTGGACTTCGTCGAGGGACGGGTCCAACCCAGGAGGAGGAGGGCAGCAAGACGATCGAGGGGTCGTCGTCGCGAGTGGCAGCAACGGGAGTACGGGGATTAGGTTTCAGGCGGGGGGAGGAGGTGATGCAGGGGTCGTTCAAGGATCTCCGGAGAGGGAGAGGCAGTCGAAAAGGAGCTGGGAGAGGAGTGGTCGGGAGGGGAGGGAGGGTGGTGGGAGAGGAGAGAAGAGCTTTCCTCCTTTACCTGGATTCGCTCCCCCGCCGACTCACAAGTGAGTTCCTCTTTCGTCTCACCTTTTTCAAAATATCTTACTGTACCTGACGCGTCTTTTTGGATGTCTTGTAGGTTCGCAGCCTACGGAATCATCCCGTCAACAGCCGTTTCGTCGGAAGGTACGCGTCTCCTCCTCTCGTTTCTCTCGAGCTTCAGCTGATCCTCGACCTCGTTTCCATCTCTCAGATGAATCGGAGGACACCCTCCCGCGTGCGTCTCTCATGGCTCCCTCCCTCGCGCTGGAAGGCTTGGCCAACGCCGCGGCCGAAGCTGCTTCAGGAGCTCTCAGTCCACCGAGGTTCGTCCTTCTCCTTCATCCTCACCTTCTGCTCACTGAGGTTTCGCTGACCCTTCTCGCCTCCTTGAATCCTGCTCAGAGTCATGCGGATGAAGAAACGGAAACGAGCTGAACCCCCACCACTCAATGCCTTCCCGGACGTCGTTACGAAAGGACTGGTGACGGAGGATGAAGCTCGCGAACTTTACAACACGTCCGCTCTCTTCTCTTCTCTTCCTTCTTCCCTTCTCAGACCTGACAACCTTTTTTTCTCTCAGCTTCTTCTCGGGCTCCCATCTCTTCGTTCCACTTTTCGATCCCTCCTATGACACTTTCGAATCCCTTCGAGAACGAACTCCCTTCAGTTCGTCCTCCCGCCCTCCTCCTTCTCTCTCGTCTTTCCCTCCTTCCTTCGACCTCAATTGATCCTCTTCCGCGTTTCTTTCACTTCCAGCCTTCGACGGGATGCTCGCCATCGCCGCCAAAGTTCGAGCAGGATCCGGTCCTCCAGGTCCAACCTTCCAGAAATGTTTCGAGGAAGCTCAAGGAATCGCGAGATCCACTCTCTTCGGGCCTGTCGTGCGGAAGGAAGCTGTCCAGGCGACGCTGCTGCTTGCGACACATTCTCAGAACGGGTGGTTGCCTTCGGGACATGCTTTGAGGATGGGGTTGGATATCGGGCTGCATCGAGCTGTGAGTATCTCTTCCAAGCTCGTTTTGCGATTGGAGGTTGGTCGCGTCGCGTTCTCGAAAAGTTGATTCCTTGCTTTGTGGGAACCAGCTCGAGAAACTTCACAGTGGACCTGCCGATGGAGAAGTACCGAGATCGGAAGAGGACGAACGTGATTTGGGTGAGCTGTTCTCTCTTTCTCCTTCTCCGCGTCTTGATTCTTCGCGAGCAGAGTTGACCGTTCCTTCCTCCCTCTTCTCGACAGTGGTCTCCTCTCGGATCTGGCTCTGCCTCTTCTGGTTCGATCGACTCATGTCTCTCGGAACTGGTCGACCGATCCTACTTCGAGACGACGAGAGTGTTGCTCATGCTCGATTCCTCCTGTTCGTCAGATCCCTTCTCGTGTTCTTCTCCTTCTCCTTCTTGCACTAGCTGACTTCCATTCCTTCCTTTTCACTTCTAGTACGCATCGAATGAGCTCGAGCACCGACGTGCGTCTCGTATCTCAGCTCGAACTGGTGATCTTGAAAAGTGAGCTTGTTCGCTTCCCTTTCCTTCCTTCGCTCTCTTCAGCTGACTGAACCATCCCACCTACGCATCAACCAGCTCGAGTCTACGATCATCTCCAGCCTCTTAAAGGGAAGGTCGATCATCACACTCTCGCCTACATTCGACGGGTATACGCCGACCTCGACGCCTGGTTCAGGTTCGTTTCTTCTCTCTCTTAGGTAGCCCCTATCGACTCCTCCGACAAGCTAAGCAAGTCTCCTTTGTTCTTAGCGAATGGGACCTTATCAAATCCAAGACCTACGCCGAGGATTCGGTCCTTCGACTCATGCTGGTCGTCGAGCTGGAATACGCGAAGCTTTGGGTCGTGTGTGTGGCCTTGAGAGGAGTGAGCTGGGACCGAATGCCCTACGAGCAGAGGGAGATTGCTTTCGAGGCGAAGGAAGCGGCGATGAGGTGTCTCGACGTCTATCTTTGTGCTCAGCAGTTCAGGTTCGTTTCCTCCTCCTTCCTTCTCTACCGACTCCTTCTCGAAGCTGATACTCTCTCTCTCTCTCTCTCTCTCTCTCTCTCTCTCTCTCTACCGTTCTTTCAGGTCTGCTCTGAAGTTTGCTGTTCACGAATCCATGGTCATGGTACGCCTCTGTAGTCGAACTGGTATGCCGAAGCGAGCGACGATTGCGAACTGATCGCCTCCTCTCTTTCGCGACGCGTCCCTTCTCCTTCACAGGGCACCTTCGCCGCCTGCTACCTTCTCAAAGTCGCCATCCTCTTCCCATCGGAGATCGACACCCGTCAGGTTCTCACTCAGGTCGAGGAACTCGCAGGTCTTCTCTCCGAGATCTCAGCCGAGAGGTCCGTACTTCCTTCTTCGTCTTTCTCCACCTCTTACTGACTTCTCTTCCCATTTTTACAGATATGCTGTTACTCTTCGACTCATGATCACCTCCTTCAAACGACGATTTGCCATGACCGTTCCCTCGACACCAAGAATGGACGCGTCCACCGCCGACCACTCGCTTTCGCATCTCCTTCTACCTGGGAATGCAACGCCCAGCAACGGAGTCGATCCTTTCGGATGGGGAGCTCAAGATCTACCCGAGTTCGAGTTCCCCGAAGGGATGGAGGCGTTCTCGCCCACGGATCTGCCGCTTTGGCTGCAGGTGAGTTTCAGCTCGTCTTCCGTTCGCCTTCGTCGAGCCCGACTCGTGTCGCTGACCCTTCCTTCCCGCTCCTCCTCCATTTTTTAATTTACCTTTCTAGGACTCGAGCTTGACGGATCTCGGTCTCCCAGCCGCTGGATCTGATTCGATCTTCTTGCCTCACGAGTGAGTCTTTCTCTCCCTCCCTGCATTCCCCTCTCTCCACTCCCTCTAGCTGACTCCCATCCGTCTTCCTCTCCGTTTTCTTTCAGACTCGGGCCCATGGTCGGTGGCGAAAACGCTTGGAACTTCCTCCTCGATCCTTCTCAGCTCAACTCGGCAGCTTGGTAGATCAGACTTTCCCTCCCACCTCGTCTCTCTCATGATCTCATCTCTCCCATCTCTCCCCTCGATATCTCTCGTCTACGTTGTACCACTGTTTTCAAAAATAGCTCGCCCCGTGCGCTCAATTCCCTTTTGTGTCCTCCTTTACTACTCTACTTCATTCCGATTCGTTATGTCTTGCCTTTGGGTTTGCTTTTGGTTTCACGCACTCACTCGAGGCTCCTTTCTCGTCCCTCTACTTCTCTCGGAACGTCACAAAGCTCACTGGAAGAATCATAAGCCCAACTTCTGAGCTCCCATCTGGCGGAGGGATAGGATTGATGACGGGCCTAGCGACTGAGACGGAGGGAGGGAGAGGAGGTCGTCGAGTCGAGTTCTTCGACGCGTTCTGGAGCAAGCTGTTTCGTTCGTTGCTGACTCGTCGAGAAAAATGAACGTGCACTAGAGAGTCCTCTCTACTTCGAGCGAGGACAATCAACCCGCGGAAGGAAAAGGGTTCGAAGGAACCCAGATAGAAAGGAAAGACGCTGAGTCGACAGAGCTCGCCTCGATTTTCTTCTCTTCATTCGTCGGTGTTTTCGCTTCTAATAATCGACCGGATGGCGGCAACCTTCGCTGACTCTCTATCGAGAGGATGAGCGAAATGGTCGACGGGAGACATTGTCCCTCCCTCTTCCCTTCCTCGACACGGACTTTCCACCCTCCTTGCTCGCCGAAACCGCAAAATCTGAGAAAGATGCATGAAAGAGACGTCGTACAAGAGAAATCCGCTTAAGCCTGAGCAGCGTGCTTGGCCTTTCCGGAAAGACTGGAAAATGGGGGCAGAAGCACGCAAAACAAGGTCAGCAAACGAAGGAAGCTCGAAGGAAGGAGAAGGCGGGAGGTGAACGTACATCTTTCGTCGGTAGAACTCGTACTCGGCTCCCTCCAAAAGGTATCCGTCACATCGGCCAGACTGTCCAGGTCGCGAAGAGATCATGGCGAGGACCTTTCCGGTGGTGAACTGCTTAGCGAACTGTGAGAGGAGGAAGCAAGGGAAGGAGGGGAAATCAGCTTCGACGTTTCATTCGCGCGAGCTTTCCTCCAAGGAAGGAGATGAAAGGTGAACGAACCTCAGGGTCGAGCTTGGCGTCGACCTTTCGCTCAGTAAGAACTCGGGTAGCGTGGTTGGAGAGCTTCTTCTCCTCGACGGGGGCGGAGAGTTTAGCGGTTTTGGCGGAGAGGGGCTGGGCGTACTGTTGGAGATAGAAACGAGCAGGGAGGGAAGCGAGGGAGGTCAGCTTTCGCAACTCTCAATGACTTCGGATAGTGAGAATGAGTAGGCAACGTACGTGGGTCTCGTACCACTGCCTGAAAGGAGTGGCATCGATCTGGACGACGGAAGACTTGACGAGGGTGTTGGTTCGGACAAGCTCGTTGTTGGAAGCGTTGTAAGACTGGAGGATGGGAGGAACGAAGGAAAGGAGCGACAAAGGTCAGCGCTGGAGCTCGACGCAGCTAGCGCATGCTAGTAGGGGGAGTAAGAGAGGCGGAAGGAGGAAGGGAGGGAGGAAACGAATACTCACAACTCCCACGATTCGGGTCTTCTTGGTGCAGTGCTCGGAAGCCCAAGCGAAGTTTCCAGACTCCAACCTCAAAGCTCGGTGCTTGACTGTTCCATCGTAAGGCAAGAGAGAAGAGGAGGTGAGACTCCGAGGTCCAAAGAAGGCGAGAGCTCGGCGAGGGAGGGAAAGGAAGGAGGGAAGCTGAACGAACGGTTTCCACCTCGAACTCGAACGGTGTGGATTCGCTTAGCGCCAATCTTGGTAGAGGCAGCTGTAGGGAGAAGAGGAAAGAAGGATGAGCTTTTGTTTCCCTACCCTGGGAGGGACGATAGGACGATTGACGAATGTCGAAGGGGAATGGAAACGCACCCTGTCGTCCCAACTCGAACTTTCTCTTCTTCCTGTAGAATGCACGCTTCGCTCCGGTGGCGGCCCTCTTGTGGCGTGAGTCTCTTGAAATACCCATCTGAGGTGTGTTCCAAGAGGTGGTTGAGGAGCAAGAAGGGAGGTGCGGAGTTGGTGGAAGGAGGGAGGAAAGGGAGAGGTCGCGCGAGGTCCAAGGTGATTTGGGATGGAGATTTGAGGAGGGTGTAGGGCAGCCAGAGAGAAAGGAGTTGGACGAGTATGGAGAGGGGACCGAGGAGAACGAGTGAGTGTATAATTTGAGGGGGGTCGCGAGAGGAGGAGAGGCGAGGAGGGAGGTCGAAAGGACGGGGAGGAGGGTGGTGAAGAGGACAAATTTGAGGTGATGAGGAGGGAAGAAAAGAAGAAAGAGGGTTCGTCAGTACGCTGCTTCCCTCCTGTATCGCACACACCAGCATGTAGTAGCAGGCATGAAGCTCGAACCCATGCTCGACTTCATCCACCCCAGGAAAAAGCATCTCTTCGGGAGGAAAGCACCACTCCTTCCTTCAGCTTCTCTCCCTCCCTCCCTTCCCTTCTTCCTCCAGCTCTCCCTTCTCTCCTCTGCATCCCTTCGTCTCCGTTCTTCTTCGATGTGGTAGAGGGGAGGTGGGTGGATGTGATGGTGGGTGGATGGGTGGATTTCAGGTAGGAAAAGTTATCGAACCTTGAAGTTGCAGGAGAGGAAAGGAGAGAGGCCAGAGCTTCGATTTCATCCTCCTCGATTTTCACAGCAGCAGAGCAAAACCTCAAGCGCTTGCCCCAACCGGTCCCATTTTTAAAAGACCCTCCTTCTTTCTCCCACTTCTTCTACCCGAGAAGGTTTTCGGTACTCTGATTCGATTAAAGATAAGGGCCTCGATGAAAAAATGCTGCTATTATGAAACAGCTCGGAACGCAGATCGAAGTCGCCTGCGAAGTTGGCGCTTCGAGCATTGACTTTTCCCCTCTCTTCGCTCCTTCCGATTCTGTGTCTTCAGCTTTCCATCTCCGAGAAAATATGTTAGTAGCCTTCCAGATTTTCGACGCTCTCTGGAAGCTCAGGTCTCGATGGAAAAGCCAGCAAGGACGTTCGCGGTCGCAAGAGCGACGCCGTCCTTTTCCTTCGACGTCCTTCTCATCAGCAGTCTCAGACTGGGTCTCGATGTAGTATAGAAAAATACAAGAACTGATATCGAGCAAGGAGAGGATTCCGTGCGGGAAAGGACCTAATGATGGGAAAGGGCGACGAGGCAGCTCCGTTGCGCGACATCGTCTACACTTCCCGTTCTTCGCCTCTCTCGGATGCGTAGGACTTCGAATCCTGGACGATGAGTGTCTAAGGCTATATAAACTTCTAGACTCACCAACTCAAGCCCATCAGCTGATCATTACACACGACCTACTGTAGCTCTTCTTCTCTCTCTCTCGCTCGCTCTCTTCTCTTGCTTTTCGTGCGATCTTTTCTGATCATCCTCGTCGGGTCGTCGCATCCACGCGCTCCCCCTCCCACGCCTTGCACTTCGAAGAGGACGTCGAGATGGTACATAGAGAGTCGTCAAAGTCGTAAAGATCAGCAGAAAAACGATGCAAAGCAAACCGACGAAACCTAAACACGACTGATGTTCTCTGTCAAATCAACGGTTTCCCACCACCATCCCCCCATGCTCAATCCTCACCGACATCCTCCTCTTTGCTATCCCATTCACCTTCAACGCGCCCACCACCCACTCCAGCTTCTGCGACGCTCCCATCCTTCCCAACTCCTCTCCCTGATAAATCCGATCGTTCAGCGACGAAAGACAGATGTCGCAGACCAGACGACTTGGTTCGGCGAGTTCGATCTTCCTGATGAACTGAGTGGATGCATCTCCGACCCCGCAAAAGTAGCAGTAGGTGGTCGAGGGGAGAGAGGGGCCGACGCCGAGTTCAAAGAAGGACGGAGGTTCGAGGTTGCGAGTGAAGGAGGGAGCGGTTTTCCGATGGACTGTTGAGAGAGGTGGAGGTTGGGAAGGCTGATGATTTCGGGAAAGAACGGGTGCGGAAGAAGGGTAGGCTGGGAGCGTGGTTGGGGAACAGTTGGCGGAGAAAGGAGGAGGAGGGGGAGGGTAGGATCCAGACGCGAGCGATTGGTCCTCGTACCTTGATCGCTTCAACGACGAGATTCTCGAGAGCAGTGATTGGTTTGGGTTGATTCGATGGGGTGTCGAAGCCTGCTCCCAGGAGAACGACGAGAGCGAAGGGTCCTCCTTCAAGGCTTCGACCATCGCTTGGAATCGGCCTTGGTTCGAGTAGTACTGCCAGCGAATAAATCCTATAGTCTTGTCGGGATGCTGAAGAGGAAGAAGGAGATAGGGGAAAGAGACGTTAGAAAGATAGGAAGACGAAGAGTCGACTTCGCGTCGCATGTCCGACCTGACTTTTGTGAAAAGACGGAAGACTCACCACTTGGTTGAACGTTCGAAAAGCAGGCTCGGGATTATCACCAAGAACAGAAAGATGGAATCCAAGCTCCTTCAGAAGCGAATCCGTCCAAAGCGGGGGATTCGACGGCGGCGCGTCCAAAGTCTTCTGCGCCTGAGCAACGAGCCAGTGGACGTCCGATGCCGGAGCCGTAGATGTGATACTGAAAGACGCCGCGACGACGCGTCAGTTTGAGGGGTCCGCGAGAGAAAGAGGAGAGAAAGTGAGCTCACGGCGTCGAATTCACGGCTGGAGGGAGAGCCATCGTCTGGCTTTTGTACATCGAGAGCACTAAGTCGTCGAAGTAAACCCTATGATGATAGTACCACCGGCATAGAGATGATTCTGACCGAATCGGGTACTGAGAGATAACAAAGTGAGGTCAGCAACAGCGACGCGAAAGGTATCCGTCTTGTCGAGGGAACGTACCTTCGCAGAATAAGCTTGAGCCATCCGAGCGAAGGAACTGAACGTCTCAGATAACATGAATCGAGAGAGGTGCTCGGCTTCGTTCTGATCCATCGGCGGCATTCCTGGTCTCCTGCCGACAGGGGCGTCGGGGAATCGATCTCTGTGGAAGGTGTGGTACGACCTCGCGGCTGAAGCGGATCGGCGTGGGTTCTGTATTAGTCAAAAGGAGAGGTCGGGTCAGCGGCGGACTTCGATCAGACCGAAGAGGAGCGTAGAGGAGAAGAGGGGTAACCCACGAGCTCGTTGAACTTGTCGAAACCGTCGCGAAGCAAGGTATTCGTGCGAAGGCACTGAGCCAAGAGCTTCTCGAGGGTGTTCCCAGGAGCATCCCTGTAGGCATGAGCGCAAGATGAAAGAGAGCGGTCAGCTTGGAGATACAACCCGAACTGGTTGAAACGCGTCGTCGAACTCACCATACGGGCTTCACGGGCTTGATACTCCCCATCTTCTTTTCTCTCTCCTCATGATAGCCACCATAGGAACGAAGTAGTAATCTCTCCGACGGTATTCCCTCCTCCATTCCTCGGCTGTTCGTTTGCTCGACTGGGGAGTTTGGAAGGGGAGAAAGGACCATGAGCGTCTCGTCCATTTTCTGAAGCACGAAGGAGACGAACTCACAGCTGCATAGATATACCGATCGAAGCGATCCAACCCATCTGATCCTCGGGTGAACGGCTCGACGTGTGGGTCGAGAGGTTCAACAAGAGAGTTTGACAAGTGAGGGAGGAAAGAACGAACGAGGAGTTCTCCAGAGAGTTTTGTCGCTCGAGCTGAAGTGGGATCGAAGAGAGGTTTGGAAAGGTGGAGGAAGCGGAGGTGCAGCGAGGAGGGCCGACTTCCATGGATGAGTGGGTGAGAGAAGGAGGGGAAGGAGGGGGAGGAGGAAGGGGATGACCTCGAGGTTGTTTGTGGTCGTGCGAGGAGGCCTTTGGAGCGACGAAGGACCTCTGCATAGGTATAGCAGGGTCCGGAGGGGGCTGTAGAGACTGAAGATGGGCTACGAGATGGCCCACCGAAAGGGAGGGCTGGAAGGGAGGATGGAGGTGAGAGGCGAGCTTCGAGCTGTCTTTGAAGCAACAACTTGAAAGGAAGTTTGGCATAGCAACCGGTGCTCAGCTCTGGGAACCTGTTCAGATAACTTTTTCGACGCCTGTTGATCTCATTCCACTCGGATCCGACTTCAAGAATCGAAAACATATCATCGTCCTCCGAAAACGCGTCGCGTCGCGTCCTCCCTCCTCGATCGAGCTCGATGATGCTCTCCTTCTGCAGCTTCGCCGTCGTCTTCTCTAGCCGGCATCCCCAGCCCTCCCTAACGGACCTCCTAGGCTGCTCTCTGATCCTGTCCAGATCCACCGAGATGTCCCAGCTCTTAGACTCAGCCGCCACTCTGAGCTGATCCACGTGAGGTTGTAGATTGTGAGGATTGGGTTTGAGTCTGAAAAAGACGAAGAAGCGGGAGGTCGACATCAGTTAGTTGGTTCTTTGGACGCCTTCGTTTCTTCCACCCTGTCGCTACGACTTACTTCTGTGGGTACTTGGTCACCTTGTCCCAAGCTACTCGTATGAGCCTCGCCGTCTTGGGGTCTCGGTATAGCTCCTCGAGCAGGAGTCCGATGAGGCTGTCGATCTTTGGAGGCTGAAGGAACGCGAAGTCGAGGGTTCCTTCCACAGGGACTGCTAGGAAGAAAAGTTAGTTCAGGCGTCGTTAGAGAGCATAGCAGAGTGATAGCTTACCGTCGTCGGAAGCCTTCTGCTTCTTGAAGGACTTGGGAGCCATAGGGAGAGGGCGAGGTGAGTGTTGGAGGGAAAAGAAAGGCGAAGTTGAGCTCGACCGTTTCTCTCCTCCGTTTTGGAGAGCTCATAGACGAGACTCGAGAAAGTTTTCGATCTCAATTTTTTGCCTCGGCCTCTATCTCTGTCTCTTGTCCCTCATCTGCTTTGGTCCCAAACATTTTTTTTTATCTAAATATGCTGCTCGATCCATCTCCCCAAACTCGCTGACCTCGCCTCTCCTTTTTCTCCCGAACGTCCACCATCTCTTCCTCCCCCTTCCCTCTTATGTCCCTCTTCCGTCGCTCGTTCTCTACTTCCACGCCCAGCATGACCTCCCTTGTCCTCTCGACCCGATCCGAGTCCGGCAAGGTGGCCCTGTTGACTCTGAATCGACCCAAAGCGCTCAACGCTCTCAACTCCGAGCTCATGAACGAGCTCAACGAACAACTCGCCCTTCTCGCAAAGGAGGACAAGGTCGGATGTGTCGTTATCACGGGTGGAGGAGGAAGGGCTTTTGCTGGTGAGTAGAGGTAGTAGGGACATAACGAGAATTTATAGGAACTGAAGCTGATTCCCTCCTTGGCTCGGGTCGTCTACAGCCGGAGCTGATATCAAGGAGATGCAGTCCAAGACTTGTCCGTTCCTCTTCGACTTTCTACTCCCGCTTCTGCTGAGTTCAGAAGCTCATCTTCTCCTCTACAGTCTCAGAAAACTACGGATCCGATTTCCTCGCCAGCTGGAGTCAAATCTCAACCTTCCGAAAGCCCATCATCGGTGCCGTCCACGGATTCGCTGTGAGCTCGCTCTCCTTCTCCCTCCTGGTTCCTTTCCTTTCTGAAGCTAATCTGCTTTTCTTTAAACTCTTCGCTTCGTAGCTTGGAGGTGGATGTGAGCTCGCCATGATGACCGATTTCATCCTCGCTTCTCCAGCAGCTGTCGTGAGTCCATCTCTTTCCGACCTCGGTCTTCCAGGGTCTTCACTTCTCTCCCTCTTTGTTTTTTTCCACATCGATCACCGAGCTGAGCTTGGCTCTCTTGATTCGATTCGTATAGTTTGGCCAGCCCGAAATCAACCTCGGAATCATCCCTGGAGCTGGAGGAACTCAGCGGTTCGTCCCAGATACACTCCTTCTTTGCGTCCATCGCCTGCTCTCTCCCTCGCTCACTTCACTCCATCTCCCCTTTTTTTTCTTCGTCTTCTGCGCTATCTTATCGTTCCTCCAGACTCACCCGAGCCATCGGCCATTCCCGAGCGATGGAACTCCTCCTCACAGGAACCAACCTCCCCGCGCAAGAAGCAGCCTCGCTCGGACTCGTCTCGCGAGTCGTCCCCGACGCGGAAGGGCAGAAACCTGGAGAGGGAGTTGTTGCTGAGGCGATGAAGGTTGCCGAGGTGATTGCTGGGAAAGGGAGACTGAGTGTGTTTGCTGCGAAGGAGGCGGTGAAGATGTGTGAGTACTGAGGAAAAGGAAGGGAGGAAGAAGAGGAGGTTGAGCTCGAACTAACCCGCGTTTGGGGCTTGTTGTCTTCTTTCTTCATGTGTATAGCTCAAGAGGTCGGACTTACAGCAGGATTGGCTCTGGAGAGAAGGCTGTTCCAGTCCTTGTTCTCCACGGAGGATCAGAAGGAGGGTGAGTCGCGTCTCGTTTCTCTTTTCTATCCATCCTCCTCGCTTGAATCCCTCGTCCCCTCTCTTGTTGCTGACCTTTCATCTGCTCTCTTCCCTCTTCCTTTTACCTTTGACGCGTATATCAGGAATGACCGCCTTCGTCGAGAAGAGGAAGCCCGACTTCAAGAACTGTTAACAAGGCCGAGCAGAGACGCGTCGACTTTATTTCATGAGTTTCTCGATCTTGCTCTTTCTTTCCAACACTTCCTTTCAGACCGACCTCAGGACAAGGCATTAGAGATCGTAACATCGGGCATCTTCGTCTTCCCTCCTCACTTGAACTGATCGAGTTGAAGGACGAAGGAGAAAAACAAAAAGTCAGCTTTCAGAAAAGGACGAGACGAGAGGAGAAACTACTCACCACCTTTCCATCCACCCACTCCTTATCCCCAACCTTCAAATCCCAAGCCAACGCTCCTTCAAAGAAGTCTCGGTCCTCCTTCTTCTCGAGATCGAGCTCCTTGACGTCGTAGCTGTCGAAGTCGGGAGCGACATCGAGGACGAGTTTCGCGTCCTTCCCTCGGAGGATTGCGACTCCTGTGATGATGCTGGGGAGAGAAAAAGGAGGGGTAAGATGAGATTGGAGAGGCGTGAAGAACAGAGAGAGAGACGGAGGGAGGAAGATGAGAGACGAACGACTCGTTGGCTTTTCCGAGGACTCCGAGGGAGGCGAAAAGGAACCTGAGATTCGAAAGTGGGAAAGGTCAGCTCGACGAGCTCGGAAGCGGGTGAGGAGTATAAGGGCTCTCACTTTCGAGACGCCTCCAATCGAGTGAAGAACCCAGTTATTTGGTTCGAGGACTTGAAGGTGAGAGTGAGCTCTTCGTTGAACTGCGAATGAAGAACGGCGAAAATCCAAGTCAGCTCGGACGACGCGTCGAAACGAGGAAGAGAGAGAAACGAGGATCGCACCTTGAAATCGACTCTCCAGATCGAGAAACCCTCCTTATCGAAGTGCTCGTAGAACCAAGTAATAGCTGCCGTTCTCGTCTCCGTGTTGGAGTAGATTCTCTTCCATTCGTCGAGGCTGAAAGTCGATTTGGGAAGAAGGTCGAGAGGACTCTTTTGTCGAGGACGGTCCTCGATCGTTTCCGACTCCGACTGCGATTGCTCTTCTTCTTCCTTCTTGAGAGCTGGTTTGGGCTTAGAAGAAGCAGCAGCAGCTTTGGAATTTTTGGTCGGCTTGGCAGCCTAGGAGAAAAAGACGACTCAGCCGGAGTAAGCAGAAGCGACGGACGCAGGAAGGCTTGAAAACGAACCTTTGATGCGTCTTTCTTGGGAGGAGTGTACACAGGAGTCGTTGCCGCGAGTGCAATATCCTTATAGATGTGAGAGATCTTGGGGTTGTTGAGGATGCTGGGGTAGTCGAGAGAAGTCGGTGAATATTTTTCTTCAAGCGTCGCGACTGATCGATCAACCAACCGGCAAACTCACGTCTGTTCGAATCTGAGCGTGTTTGAGAACTTCTTCTGCTCCTCAGGTCCAAAGACAAGGCTGAATCCATCGGCGAGAGCGACGGCGACCGTGAGATCTGCGAGGGTGATTCGTTCTCCGACGAGGAAAGTGTGCGAAGTCAGGTAAGACTCGAGGATCGAGAGAGCCGCGAGAGTCCTGTCGAGGTTGTACTGGTAGATCCCTTTCGCGTAGGGAAGCTCGTGATTCAAAAGGCTTCTCAAGAGGAGAAGTGGAGAGATGAGCTGCAGAAGAGGTCGTTAGCTTCAGCCGTGAAGAAAGAAGGCGACGAGAAGCAAAGCGCACCTCGGACTCAGCGAAAGAGATGTAATCGAGGATCTTGGCTCTGTTCTCGATGTCAGGCAGGAGCAGGCCAGCGTTGGATGAGATCTCAGCGACTGAAGGAGATGAAAGGGAAGCGAGTCAGCTCGTGAGGGGGAGACGAGGAACGAGAGGGAGGAGAGGAAGAGAGCGAGAAGAAAGGCAAGCTCACGGTAGAAGACGATAGCAGCGGTTTCCGTCAAGTAGAACTTCTGCGACGTAGATTCGAGCGCAGGAGCTTTCCCTGCGGGGAACTAGAGTGAGAGACCAGAAGAAAAATGGGTCAACGTGAGAAGAAGAAGGAAGGGAGAAAGGGAGAGAGAGGAGATGGCCGAAAGTCACCTTCTTCAAGTACTCCTTTGTCTTCCCGTCCGTGAGCGGATCGAACGTGGGAATGTTGAGCTCGATACCAGCGTAGGCAGCTACCGAGAGGATTCGGTGATTTTTGAACGAGGAAGGGGCGGGTGTGTAGAGAGTGAGGTCGGAAGGCATCGTGGGTGGTGGAGGAGAGAGGGGGGGTGAGTCAGATGGCGACGTTTCGTCCGCTGCGAGCATTCTGGAGGAAGGAAGAAAGAAAAACTGGAGAAAATACCTTCAGCCGAGAAAACCATCCCTTCTAGATGCAAGGTCTGAGAATTTCTTAAGACGTCATGATCCTACCTAAAACCCAAAAGCTTCGTCGCGTTTCTCCCCTCGCATCACCAGAACCCAACTCCTCGCTTCCCTCCGTCCATCTCCCTCCACCCGACCACAGCTCCGCTCAGCGAACTCCACCCGTTGGCTATGAAAACTTCTCCTGCTCTTCTAGCGATCTCCATATCGACGGCGACCATGAGATCTCGATCTTGCCAGGGAAGGCCAAGGTTCGCCGACGAACGGACGCGTTTGATCGTTGAGCGAGACGAGGCGACGAGTTCGAGTTCGAGGAGACGGAGGTGAGGGATGAGCCAGGGTTTGTGCGTGACTTTGAAGGATATAAAAGGTTTGTCAGCGAGAGCAGAAAGTGGGTGATCCAGAGAATGAAGGTGCACGAACAGTCGTGAAGTACATAAAGAGTGCGAACTGGTTTGGCGTTCGACGGCCTCGCAGAAATATGATTCTCGATAGAAGAAACCATCTGAGCGACCGTAGGATAGCAGTGCTCAGCGAAGGAAGACTCGGACGTCATGTTGAGACCAGAAGGAGGAGGGATGAGTCGGTTCCAGCCGGTGAACGAGGATTGAGACGCGAAGAGGAAAGGGCAGTGCGACTTGAAGTCTGTGTGAGGAAAGAATGTAGCAATGTCAGTTTGAACCTGAGAAAGACATACTGAAAGTATGAACGTACCTCCTCGTCGTAGATGGACCGCTAGAACGTCCTCTAGATCTCCCAACGAGAGATCTCGTACGGAACGACTCGTCGCGTCCAACACCTTGTCGCTGAACCTGACTTTCGGCAGGAAGTCCTTCGAGTACTTCGGATAGAGCGATAGGAACTCATCGCTTTCCAACCAGCTATCGAATGAAAGGACTCCGGATCAGCTCTTCCTTCTCTATCGAATGTCAAGAGATTGAAACTCACCTCCATTGAACAACTCGATCTCCCTCAACGATCAAGCACCTTTCTCCCTCCTCCTCCTTCAAGACAGCGGAAAACTGATCCATCACCATTCCATTCTCAGAAGATGTCCAGGTCACTCTCTTTGGATGAGGACAGACGCGATCGAAGTACGCTTCGGACGGGTGAAGAGGGAGGTCGAGGAAAGCGGAGAGAGGGATGGCTTGAAGTCCCCTGGGTTGCCAGTGTATTGGAGGAGGAACGTAGGTGTGTTTGGGAGAGAGAAGGGCGATGAGGTAGGAGAGGATGAGAGTCTCTGAAGAGGAAGGACAGAAGAGCAAGAGGGTCGGATGCGAGAGACGGAGGGAGGGCAGAGAGGTGGACTTGAGTCGCCGACTGACCTTGGATCTGTTCGACGAGGGAAGAAGCGAAGGAGGGCGTCAGTTCTCCACCAGTAAGTAGTCAGAGAGACACCCGAAGTGCAGTATTACCTGGTTGTTAAATCCTGTTCCGTAAGGAAGCGTTAAGCAAGTCAGCTTCGTTCAGCCCTCAGCCCAGAGGGATCGAGCTCACTGACCTGCTCCTCTCAGCGGCCTGAATGCAACGAGGTTCCCCATATGGCCACTCTGCTCCAGCACTTCTAAATCATGCTCCTCTTAAAGCCAGTAGGCCGAGTAGTCTGGCGAGAGTCGAAAGAGACGCCAGACGAGAGTGGTGAAGAAGAAAAGGAAGAAGATGAAGCCCAGCGGTTTCCTCTGTTTGAGGAGCTGCCGTAGGATGGGAGGTCGAGCCACAGGCATTCAACCTGGGGGAGCGTGAGAATGCAAGAGGGAAGAGCTGAAGATTGGCGAGGGATGGTAGACTGGGTTGTGTTATATGATGGGTGTTGAACGTTGAAGAGAAGGAGGAGAACAGAGGGAAGCTAGCGAAGGCTCGACAGCTTGTTCCCGGCGCTTCTTTCCCTTTGCCTTGTTTTGAGTTCATTATAGTGCGAGTCCGCGGAGAAGGGTAAACAGTTAGAGCTGCAAGGCAGAGGGGTATGTAAAGAGAGGAAAGACAGAGTGCGTAAATCGAAGAGAAAAGAGAAAACAAAGCGAACGAAACACGACCAAGCAAAAAACAACCCTCCTCCTCCCTCACGCCCCGTTTCTCTTCGAGTCCTTCCTCCTCATCAAGCTAGAGAACCTTCCGAGCGAGGATCCCTCCTTCTTCAACGTCGACGACCGGCTGAGCATTCCCGAGTCTGACAGATCTCCCTCCGACCGAGTGGGAGGTCGAGAATTCGACGTTGGACTCAGGAAACCGCCGTTCGTCTCTGGTCGCTCTCCTCCTCCGCTTCCGTTCGAAGCTCTCGGCGGCTGCCCGGTTCCAACAACGAGAGATCCTATTGACGAGAGTCGCCGACCTGAATTGGTGCTGGCGAAAGAGTGGGCATCTGCTGAGACTTGCGACTGAACGGTCGAGCGTTCTCCTCCGTTGGTGTGCTTCGGGGAGGAGAGGAGGTCTTGCACTCGAGCCGGTGGTGGCTGGACGGATTTGGCTGATACTGAGCGGGCTCGTTGTTCTCGATGGCGTTGAGCAGCGACTCCAAGAGCTGAAGGAGTTTCGCCTCCAAGTCCGACGGGAAGAGCGATTCCGATCCTCGAAATCTCCTCTGCGAAGGTCTGGCGAAGGATGAAGAACGAAGATAGTCAGAGCGATGAGATCGCAAATGAAGGTGGAACAAAGATGAAAGCTGACCTTGTGGAAGAATTGTTCAATGGTGAGGTGGAAAGGAGTCATCGCGTCGGGGACGATGAGCCCATGAAGGTCGAGACATCGAGCGAGGACGCGAGTCTGCGAGAAGCAGAAGCATGGAAGTCAGTAAGCTAGTCGAGAGAGGCTGAGACGAATGCGAAATTTCACCTGATCTTCTATCGCAGCTCTCAGCAAATCGATCTCCTGAGCCTTGTCGGGGTTTTGAGCAACGAACTGAGGCGAAAAGAAGGCCTTTCGATAGGCGGGCACTGTTCAACGAAGAGAGAAAAAACCGTCAGAGAGAGTAACAGATGTTCAGAGATTTCTGTGGACGTACCACCACCGTTCACTGTAGAAGAGGAGAAAAGGAGCGGAGGAAGAGTTCAGCTCAGGTAAGGTCGAGAGGCGTCGAAGAAGAAGCTCAACTCACTCGGGGCATCTACAGCACCATTGAGAGCCATCGAGAGAGGGTTGGTATTGAGTTCTTCTCCAGTCTCGGAAAGGATGGTGTACGACTCTTCCAGGGCCTGATAAAATAACGAGAGGGACGTGATCAGTCAGCGACGCGAAGGAAGGGAAGCAAGGAAGATCGAACGAAAGGTTCCAACTTACCTCGAGCTCAGCAGTCTTGCTCTTAACGTCCGAAATGGCACTCGTGATCGAGCTGATCTCCACAGCCCAGGTCTTCCTGATCTCTGACCTCCGAAGAACCGTCGGGAAGCTCTCCTGACACGTGAAGAAAGTCTTCTCGATGTAAACGTCGGCAATGTCTCGCTCGCCTCCGACTCGACCACTCTTGTCGAAAGGACGAGAGTGGGAGAAGATGTTGACGTTGCTGGAATTGGATAGATCAAAGAGGGACGGTCAGTTCTGAGCAAGGAGGAGGGGCGGAGAGAAGGTCAGCTCACGAAGTCTCGTAGTACGTCCGGATTTCCTTCGCGACTGTTGGGTTGAAAACTGGGAGCGACTTGTCGGGTTCTGGTTGAACAGCGAGAACCTGGATGTAGAGATCGTCTCCGTTCTCGACGTGATCCGGGAGGATGATGGACTTGATCAGCTTCGCCTGCGAAACGAGAGGAGAAGGAGAGGACTGATTGTTAGCTTCAGCTTTCGTCGGCCTCGAGATCGAGCGAAACATACCTGAGGATGCTTGTTTTGGATCTGATCGCAGAATCCACCTGAGGGGAAGAGACGAAGATTAGATTGATAGCTTCCAGAAGAAGAAGAAGAAGAGGAAGGAAGGGTATGGAAAGAGACGAACCGAACTTCTGCCATTCTGAGCCTCTGTAGACGAAACGCTGACCTCGAACAGCGAGAGGGAAAGGTCCGAAGTAGTTGACCATGAAGTAATGAGGGTAGGGCCGAGGTTCAGCGACGATGGACTCGAGGAGACGAGAGTGGTGGGAGAGGAGTTCGGCGAGACGAGAGCTGAGAAGGAAAGAGAGACGCGTGAGAAGAGCTCGAGAAACCTGCGTGATCCGAAAGGTTGCTCACTAGTCGAAAGTCGTGTTCTGATGTTGGAACTCCAGTTCCCTGCAGACCTCGATAGCGAGCTCGAAGGCTTTCCCTCGACCTGTTCGACGAGACCGAAGAGTCAGCTCGCTTCCCCATCGAGAGAGAGGGCTCGAGATGAAACAAAACACTCACCGAGATAATCCAAGGTCTGGAGATAAAGTGACTCCTTCCTTCCGAACTGAGACTGCCGAGGCAACTCGAGCTCTCCGTAGACGAAAGGTTCGACGAACGAGTTGCGATTCCATTCGTAGAGAGACGCGTGAAGTTTGAGGGTAAGACCTGCCTCGGTGAAGTCTCCACTCCGAAGATGAGCAGCGACGAGTTGGTGGACGTAGTTGATATCTGAGGAAAAGGGGAGGAGAGGAAAGGAGTGCAAAGAAGCAAAGAAGTCGCGTCGCGTCAGTTTTCTCGCCCTTTGAACACGAGAAAGAGGGAGATATTCCACTCACACATCGTATCCCTCCCACCCACACTCCTCAAAAAGTTCAACAGCCTCAGCGTCGAAACAACTCGATCGTCCTGGTACTCCTCGCCGTCGGGAAGGTCTCGAAGGGAGATCAAGAGTTGAAGGAACTGCTCCACGGAGTCTAGCCACGTCGTGACGGATTCTTGGAGTTGAAGATCGACCTTCGGTCCAGAGAAGAGGAGCCGAAGAGCTGAGACGAAGTAGTCTCGAGTGTGGTTGTCTCCGTCGTTGTCCTTCTCCATGAGTTCGTCGAGCTTGTCGATGACTTCCGATTCGACCTGAAGGAGCGAAGAGGAAGGTCAGGTCGAGAGGGGGGCTGAGGAGACGATGCGACGTACCTCGCGGAAGTTCCCTTGGAGAGACCACTCGGAGAGGATCATGGTCTGTTTGGAAGAGAGAAAAAAGAACAGATCAGCTCCAGCAACGTCGATAGCTAAAGAGCGAGAGAGGAAAGGAGGAAAGACGAACGTAAAGGATCTGAACAGCTCTCGTCCTGAGCATATCGTGTTGACTCAAGCACAACGTAAGAGTCGGCTGAACGAGCGAGATGAACTGGACTTGATAGCGACCGAAGCTGACGGTCCCTTCTTCGAGGGATGGCCAACCGATTGAGTCCCAGAGTCGGTGAAGGACGAGGATCCCGTCTCCTCGAATGTCGCCTGCGAGTTTCCAGACAGCTCTCCGTTTCTAGAGGCGTGAAAAGTCAGTTCAGGCTCTCGCTGGGGTGGTGAAGTAGAAGTAGAAAAGGGAGACGAACCTGAGGCCCGAAAGCTTCAATCACAACCTCGTCCGACGAGAGAAGACCGAACATCATGTCGAAGCAGGATCTCCAAAGAACCGAGTCGAACGACGACGCGTCTGAGTCTTCGGGGATGTTGTACCTCTGCATCACTTTTCCAGCTTCCTCGGCGAGCTTGAGGATCGAGTTGTGAGCTGTTCGTTGCGAAAGATATGAAAACGTGTCCGTCAGATTCGCGTTCTCTCTCTGCTCGAAGACCGAGTTTGGATCGACTCACCCATCATCGAGCAATTGATCCAATTGCTAGGGAACGCATCGAACGCCAGTATTGAACTCGAAGCCCTGAAGAACGAGAAAAGCATCCTGTTCACGTTCTCTACTCCCTCGACCTCGATGAACTCCTCGAGATACAGCTGAAGCGCTCGATGAGGTTGAATGTTGATGAGCACGCAGATGACGACGGCGATCTCTCCGAGGGCGATGTTGAGACCTGTTGGAGCGACCGACGGAGTGGATCCTTCGGCGGTGGCGGTGGAATGTTGTTCGGGGCGATGAGCGACGAGAGCGAAAGGATAGGTGGAAGGGAAGACGACTGGGACTGGGACGGCGACGGTTGCGACTGAGCGATGTCGATCGATGACTTCGAGGGTTTCGGGGTTACGGAGTTCGTGGTAGGATTCGAGAAGCCTGGGAGAGGAAGAGGAAAGGAGTCAGGGAGGAAAGGAGAAGACCCGTCGAGGGGAAGGAATAGAAACCCACATCGGGAAGCACGAGAAAACGAGATCGATGTTGTCCCTCTCGGCGTTAAGAGCGTTCCGATTATTGCTGATCTCCGGCGAGATGATGGCTTCCGAGAGCTTGTCCAGCATGACAGCGATGACGGTAACGGCGAGTCGAAGAGCCTCGACCCACGCGATCCTGGCGTTGTCTCTCGAAGGACCGACCTCGGGTTGGGAGACGAGAGCGCTCTCCTGGTAGCGACCGAGATGAGGCTTGATCCAACGAACGAGAGCTGGAACAAGGGATGCTCGAGCCTCGGCGTTATCGAAGACGACGCTTCGAGCGGACTGAAGGTGGAGGAGGAGCTTCCAGATCACGGCCTTCCCTGTTGTTCGAGGGACGGCGTCGGAGAAGGAGATGACGATCTCGGCGAGTTCCTGAGCGTCGAAGGTTCGTGCGAGATCGGGGAGGATATCGGAGAAGTGTTGGACTGAGAAGGAGATGAACGAAAAGCGTCAGACGGAGGGAAAGGGAAACGACGCGTCGAGAGTTGAACTCACGAGCAATCGTCTGAGTTCCGATGATCGAGCTTGGTTCCGTCATCTTCATGAGGTCGTTGAAGTCTCGAAGGAGAACTGAGGAAGAAGGCAGAGGGTTGATCAGCTTCGTCGAGTCGAGTCGAACCAAACTCAAGCTATTTTTCTCCCTCACTTTGCTAAAATCCAAAGTTTACGCTCCCACAGAGCGAAGAAGGAAACTCACGAGCTAGTCCACTCTTGAACGACGAATCGAGATGCTCCTTCAACCTCTCCGACGTTCCTCCCATCCCGGCGTCCTTATCCTTCTGAAGATCCCGAGACCGAGAGATGAAACGAAAGATGTAGTGCCTGATAACGCAGCAACGTCGAAAGAAAGCGCGAAGGAGGAGAACCTTGAATCAGTTCGAGAGAGAGGGAGAAGAACGCGCCGAAAGAAGAGAAGATTGAGCTGGAGGAGGGAAAAGCACTCACCAGACTTTGATCGCCGTCCTCAACTGCTTACTACTCTTATCCGCCAACAACCCACTCATCGACCTAATCAACTGATTCCACACTGAAGCGCTCGAAAAGTGCTTGTCGATGTAAACGTCGACCCCGGGCTTGAAGTTCATGAACCTTCGATCCCCTACGATCCTCAACACCGTCACCAACGCCTCAAACACCAGCCCTTCCACTGCTACTCGTTCCGACGGGTTGGCGACCATGATCGCGAACAACGAATCGAAGATGGGACCCAGGACCTTGACGACTTCGACCTCGGAGACGAAGCGGAATTGAGAGAGGACGGCTGTGAGTTCCGTGGTGTTTTCGAGGAGGGATAATTTTTCCCAGTTGAGGAGACGTAGGAGGACTTCGGATTGAGTGAAGGTCGTGGAGCAGAGGAAGGAGCGGATGATCAAGGAGTCGCGGAGGGGGACGAGGACGCGTGCGAGGTGGGAGGGGACTCGAATGGTTTCGATGCTGGATCCGTAGGTAAGGGAGGCAGGAGCTTCGAGGTACTGAAGGGGGAGTTGACTGGGCTTGTCCATTCGGTAGAGAATGAGGGTATGATCTCCATCGGGGACGAAGGAGGCTCCTTCCTCGGGGATGAGAGGGAGGAAGGCGAAAGCGAATGGATGCTCGAGTCCTGCTGAGTCGGAAGGGGTGGATTTGTCTCGGATGGGAGCTCGTTGGCGGAAGGTGAAGTAGAGATGACATCCTGCCATGATTTCGACGGGGATGTTGGAGATTTTGATGAGTTCGCCGAAGGTTGGGGTGACGTTCTTTCCAAAGACGAGGGAGGAGAAGGTCCGGACGGGAGGTTCGCCTGCTCCTCGAGAGATGGAGCGATCGAGGATGATACCTTCTCGAGTTCGAACTTCGACGTTGACTTGGTAGGACTGGGAGGTGGTCGAGGCTGCTCCGACTCCGAAGGAGCTCATTCCTTTCCGCATCCGAATGCTTCCTCCTCCCGATCCGTTGAAGTCCGCCGACCAGAGCTGAGAACGCGAAGGAGGGAGAATCGATCAGCCTCGAACAGCGAGGAGGAAGTAGGAGAAAGGGAAGTGAAGGATGGACCTTGACGTAGAGATCGTTCCTCGTACTTCCAGGGAAAACGACGTCGGGGAATCCCAAACGTTGAGTCTGAGGGCATCCCTGAACGAGCGAAGGGTTCTCCTTGACGATAGCTGCAGTCTGCCCGAAGAAGAACTTGAGATCGATGGCGATCATGTCGGCTCTGAAAAAAAAGAGGATGGAGAGGGAAGGATGCATCAGTTTCAAGTCGCGTCGGGAAGCAGGGACGCGAAGAGGAAGGGAAACTCACCTCGGCGACCTCTCGAACTGATTCGTCCGACTCTGAATGATATCCTCGTGAAGCGTAGCAAAATCGGCCTCGTCGACTGGAACGAAGATCTGCGTCGCGACCTCCCTAGGCTTGGTCGTCGCGTCCTCGGCTCCCTTGACGAACTGGCTCACATCGACGACGGCACATCCGAACGGTCTCCTGAAGGGAGCTGTCGAAGTCTTCCCGGACCTCGAAGACAACGACGACGTATGCTGATACTGCTGAGCTGATGTCGAAGAAGGAGGTTGGAGAAACTGCCCGCCTCCTGTCGCTGACGCTCGTCCGTTCCCGTTCGTGGGGCTCGACGTCTCCGACTCCTTGTTGTTGATCGACGACGCCGACGAGCTCCTGATGCTGGATCCAGACGAAGGGAGACTCTCCACAGCCGACATCTTCATGGCTCCAACTCTCACGATTCTGCACACTAACACCACCTCCCCGACATCCTGAGGTCCCAAATCGCGGAACAGCGTCCTCACTCTCTTCCCCAACCCTTCTGCCTCCGAGTTCGCGACCGGAATCCCATGTGAGTTCATCACGACCAAGAACTCCTCCGAGATGTACTGGTTGATCGATCTCGAGTAGAGCGCGAAGTAGAGCTCCGAAGTCTCGCTGGGCATGCAAGGGTTGGCGACGAACGCTCGGAGTTCGATGAAGAGATGGAAGAAGTCTCCTCCTGGAGTGGGTTGCTCGTCGGAAGAAGAGGGTTGATGGGCATGTTTCTTGAGGAGGGAGGAGGAAGAGGCTACGTTGATGGAGGAGTGGGAGAGGGAGACGGAGTGGCGAGAGGGAAGGGTGGTGGAAGAGAAGTCGGTGGGTTGAGGGAGGATGGAGGATTTGGAGGTTGAAGAGGGGATACCGAGTGCGTTTTTGCCGGAGAGGTCGAGACCGTTTCCGAGGGGTTGGGAAGTGGAGGAGGCATCGATGTAGGCCGAGGCCTGAGGCGGTGCGATCAGAAGGAGAGAAGTCAGCGAGAAGTTCGACGCGTCGGGTCGAAAAAAAAAGAAACGGAATAGACTCACAACTTGCATCGAGTACATCCTGATCCCACTGACCCAGCTCCTCCTATCCACCTCTCCAACCCCGTCCGTCCCACTGACCGTCACCAATCCTCCCGAAACAGGATGTCGAACGATCACGTCCAACCCTTGCGCGACGTTCGCTTTCACGAGTCTCGCGACGCAATCCCGTCTCAGGATCGCTAGTTCCTCCGTTCCGAGATTCTGGTCGAGTAGATGCCGACGGCCGACATGGAGGGAGGTGATGTGTTGACGAACGATGTGGAAGAGACGGTAATTTCGAGCGAGCAGGTAGGTGAACATTCGCTGCAGACGCGAGGAAGGGAGTTTGCTTTAGGACGCGTCGACTGGAACGAAGGGATCGAAAAGAAGGGAGAAGAAAGTATACTCACAGAGTACCACTCTCTCAACGCGGTAGCAATCTCATCCACCAGAGCCTCCGTCGCTCCACTGACGGTCTCGTCTCCAGCCTTCAGACTCGGTATCGGAGGAGGCACCTTCTCTCTCGGTCTCTTCCTCTCCTCGTCCTCCGTAGTCCAACTGGGCCTCCTACTCCCGTCCCCGCCATCCGTCTCCTCCTCTCCTCTCCTCCTTCTTCTCGTCGAACCCTCTTCATCCTGCTCGTCTTCCTCCTCCTCCGCCAAAGCCTCCATCTGCTTCGTCTTTCTCGCCTTCCCCTTCCCCTTCGCGGCTGCACTGCCCGGCTCACTCGACACAGGCTTGGGGTCCTGAAGCTCTTCCCAAACCATCGAGAGTCGTCCTTCGGCGTCGTTGAGCTCCTCTCGAACGTGAATGAAGTTGGCGGGGAAGATTCCTAGGTAGACGGAGGGTTCTGCTGTTGAGGCTGGGTTGTTGAGGGGTTGTCTGCGAGAGGAGGATGGGTCGGAGGAAGAGGAGAGAAGAGATGATGCTGAGGGTGTTTTGGTTGAGGCAACGACGTATCTGCGTCCAGGAGGGGAAGGGAGGAAGGAAAGAAAGGAAAGAGGTGAGCTCTTCGCGCGCGGGGTTCGTAGGTGATGAGTTAAACGTTCAACTACTCACCCTCTGTACCACATATTCCTCTCTCCACCATGCCGAGGGACGTATTTCTCGAACGCGTAGACCTCATCCCCGACTTCGAGGTCGGCCTGAGGAAAAAGAAGAGAGTGAGGGAGTGAAGGGTCAGTACTCCTCGAAAGCACGTCTCGAGTCTCCCTCTGAACCCCTGGAACGAAGCAGATCTCAAGCGCACCATTAAAGCAATCGAGTCTGATGCTCCTGTCGTGTCGACTGAGGATCCATTGGAGTGAGTGGAAGTCCTGGAAGAGGAGAAAGGAAGGGACGAGGCAGGTGCAAAGGGGTACTGGAGGAGAGAGAGAGGAGAAGATGAGCTTCTGGAGAACAGAAGAAGAGCTGGGAGGTAGAAAAGCTCACGACGGCGAATCCATAAGCGATCTGTTGGTGACATAAGAGTAAAGCTCAGTATATGTCGAAGAGGAGGAAGCTGGAAGGAAAGACGGAAGAAGCAGACCTCGAGCTCACCTTTGGAAGAGGTTCCCATCGATCTTCGCCTCGTATTCTGGGAGAAAAAACAGAGAAAGGATAGCCAGTCAGCAGGATATATACGTCTCCAGAGTATGATACTCGTAAAAAGTCTATATCGAGAAGGAAGCGAAGAGAAGGAGCTCTCAACAAAGAAGGTGATGAGCTCGTCCTTCGTCGCCTTCTTGTGATGAGCTCTCTCTCCCAGCTCCTCAGCCGCACCCATGCTGTCCTCTCGAGCGAATCCTTCCTACCAGTCCAATCGTATAAATCTCCGGTACGCGATGCTCAAAGAGGGAAGACTCGAAGCTCACCTTGTTGAAGCTGAAGCCATCTTTGTTCAAGAGAAGAAGGAGGGACGAGCTCAACAACTGAGGTGTGCTCTTCTGAGTCGTCTCGCTGGATCCAAGGAAGATCCGAGGTTGTAGGTTTCAAGCTAAGGTGGGTGAAGGGGATGGAAGGAGGGCTGTGTGGTCGCCTAGGACAGTGCAGAAGTCGATGGGGGTGCTGAGCGTTGGCAGAAAGAAGACGAGCGAGGACGAGAAGCAGGCCTAAGGGGCTCGAGTCGGTCTCAACCAGGTTTATTCGCTTTAATCCCTTCACACGAAAAATGTCACTTCTCTCTGTGAAGCATCATCTCTCTCCACACTCGTTTTCACTTCCTTCCAAAATTCTGTCTCAAGACGGTCCCTCCCTTAGCGACCGCGGACCCGCTCCTGAGCAGATTTCGACGCAACCTTGAGCTCGCCAAAACCACCACTCTCTCTCTCCTCCCTCCCTTCTCTTGCCATGGCTTCCCTCCACAAATCTGCGTCCAAGCTGAATGCTACCAAGAAGAGGAAATCTGGAGACGACCTCGAGGAGGTGGAGGACAACGAGCTGCCGGTGATCTCTGTCAAGGGAACTGTCAAGAGGAGGAAAGACAAGGTCAGTTCAGCTTTCACCCTCTTTCGACTTCCTTGGGAGCTCTCCTCGCCTCCACTTTGCAAGCTTCCACTATACAGAGTAAGAAATGACGAGCTGACTCTCCTCTGTATTCTGCTCCAGGTCCTCCTTCTGAGTTCGCGAGGAGTTACGATGCGAATGAGGCACTTGATGGCCGACCTCGAAGCTCTCCTTCCTCACGTCAAGAAGGGTGAGTTCCCTTCGTCGCCCTTTCTGGTCTCTCTTCTTATCTCATCTCAACGTCTACCTAACCGTTCAACCTAATCTCCATACCCTTGTCGTATTTCCTAGACGCCAAACTTGACTCCAAACACTCTCTTCACCTCCTCAACGAACTCGCCGACCTTCACTCCTGCAACAACACCCTCTACTTCGAAGCCCGTCGTCACGAAGATCTCTACCTCTGGGCATCCAAATCCCCCAACGGTCCTTCCGTCAAGATGCACGTTCAGAACGTCCACACCATGGACGAGCTCAAGATGACCGGGAACTGTTTGAAGGGGAGCAGAGGAATCGTTAGCTTCGACGGAGGATGGGATCAGAAACCCGAGTGGGCGCTGTTGAAGGAGCTGTTGACTCATGTGCGTATAACGAACGTAGCCGAAGAAGGTCGAGCGAGGGTGGAAGGCGGGGGGGAGGAGAAGAGAAAGGAGGGAGTGGAGGAGCGCGAGCTCGAACGTCGAAGCTGACCTTTTCTTCGCCTTCCTTTCGCCTCGTTTAGATGTTCTCTGTCCCAAAAACTTCCCGACGCACAAAACCCTTCATCGACCACATCCTCACTTTCTCTATCCTCGACAACAAAGTCTGGTTCCGAAACTACCAGGTTCGTTTCGCGTCTCCTCCTTTTTCCTCCCTTTCCTCCTCTCCCTCGTTTTCCCAACGAGCTCAGAACACCCATCTACAGCACCCACTCACTCGGGAGTCTCTCTCAACATCGAACTGACCTCGTTCCTTTGTTCTGCTTTCGTTTCACTTCGCTCTCAGATCATCGAGAAGGACCCTCTCGTCCCCGCCGGTCCTCCTCAAACCTCCCTCGTCGAGATCGGTCCCAGATTCGTCATGACTCCCATCAGGATCTTCGAGGGTTCCTTCTCGGGTGCTACTGTGTTTGAGAATGCTGGTGCGTCCGATTCGCCTCCTTCCTTGCCCTCCAGCACTCCGTTCCTCGACGCGTCTCCTCCCTCCAGACCGTTCACTTCTCCCTCGCTGACTCTCTCTCTCCCTCGCTTTCCCTCCTCGCTCGGCCGTTGCTCTCGCCTCTGCAGAATTCGTCACCCCCGCTGCCCTTCGAGCTACCACCAAGCGAGAGGCTGGAGCCAAGTACCGAGACAGGAAGTTGGCCGAGAAGAGTCAGGATTCGAGGAGGGAGGAGAGGAGGTTGGACGAGCCCGAGTTGGCTGTCGGAAAGGTCTTCGCTTAATCGAGCTTCTATTTGGATCTCGATGGGCTGTTCTTTTAGTCGGTCGATTTTTTTCGAACGCGTTGATGTCGAGGAGAGAGCAGGAGAACGCGAGTTTCGGGAGGGGCCGACTTCCAGCTTTCGTTGACCTTCCTCTTCCTTCCCTTTCTCGATCCCCCCCAACCATCACATCCGTTCGATTTCCATATCTCACTCGCACCCCAAGACACTCACCCTCCTCCTTCTAGAAGCAACAACCACAAAAAGATGCAGAACAACGAAGAAGAAGAACCTCCCCTTCACATCGAGGAGATTCCTGGTACGTCCTCCTGCCCTCTTCCGTCCAAGCCCTCCGTCTTTCTCTCTCCACTGCCTCACGCTCCTCAGTTATCTTCCGTAACCCAAGCGAAAATCTGATCCCTCGTCCTTTCATCGTACAGCTCCCAACCATCCCTCCCCATCTCCTCCCCTCGATCTCGACCTCCTCTCCTTCGACCAACGAGGAGCCGTGATCCAGCAGCTTTGGCTCAACTGCAGTACAATGCAACAGACGATTACGTTGTGTAAGAGGGTTGTGGAGGACCCCGAGCAGTGAGTCCTGAGCCTCAACGAAGGGAAAAAGGAGGGAGGGAGGACGACGCTCGTTGCCGGGTTGGAAGGTCAAGGAATCAAGTCGCGAGGATCGACTTTGTTCCTCTGGAGCTCGTTCCTTCCTCCTTCCCGATCTCTCACTCTTCTCTGAAGGACTGGGACGGCTTCGGTGTCGTAGATGTATAGAAGAGAGCTCAACGCTGACCCCCCGTTTCCTTCTCTGCATTAGCGTCGCGATTCTTGGACTTGCTGATTCCATCCAATCGATTCGCGACTTGATCAATGCCTCCGTCTCCACCGCTACGAAGAACTGGATCCACTCTCGTAATTCCCACTTGGATAAACTTGTCGGGACGGACTCATACGAGCGAGACAGATACGAGAAGGAGTACGCGTCTGAGGAGGGAGGTGAGTACTTCGACGCGTTTTGTTCCCCTCCATTCTCTCACTCGCTTCTCTCCTTTTCTACCTCGCTGAGTTTTTCTTTCTTCTTTTTTTTCAGGACCCGACCTCTCCCCCTCTCTCCTCCCCCTCATCCCCCTCATCCTCTTCCTCTCCACCTCCCACCCGCTCCTCGTCTCTCTCCCAGCCTCTAAAGCAGCCTTCGACCTCCTCCTCGAACTAGTCGAACAAGCCTTCTCCTCCGAAAACTCCCTCCGAGCAGAGGAACTCTCCTCCAGACTCGACGAAGCTCTCATGAAGGTCGTCCGAACAAGATGGAGACTGTTGAAGGCGGAGGGGATCGCTCCTGCGTCGAAAAACTGGAGTTGGGACGTGGAGGGGGATTTGAGGAGGGTTACGGGGCCAGAGTTTGAGAGGGCGAGGAGGAAAGGGTGCAAGTTGGAGCTGGTTAGTGGGTTCCTGGACGATTTGGTAGAGGAGGGTCGAGGAGGGGGAGGGGAGAGGGAGAGGGAGAGGGTGTTGGGAGAGAGGGTCAGAGAGGGGGCTAGATGAAGAGAGGGGGGATGATATCTCTCAAATTAGCATACCAGATCACGATGATCACCCGTTACGAGTTCTACAGCCACCAGAGGCGAAGAAGGGCGAGGCTCGATGCGACGCGTCTGAATCTGAACGTTCTCTGATCGCGTCCGATCCTGATCTATCAGCTCGCCTCCAACCCACCAGCGTCCCTCTTTCCCACAGTGTCTACTCGGTTTCCCGCATCCCCATAGCTCTCATCTATGCTCCTTCGTCAGATCGATAGCCCCAAAACCGTACCGTTTCAGCACGCCTTTCCTCCACCTTCGCACACGTCCGTCCGTCTCTTTCTGCACGAATTTCGAGAGCTCAAGCTGAGAGCTCACCTCAACCCATCACCACCATCTCTTGCTCTTCAAGATGTCCTCTCCTCGACCTCTTTTGACTGCCGTACAAGGGACCGAAGAAGGAGCTGTGAACTACAAGGCGAATGGGATGAAGTTTCGTCGACTGGGGAGGAGTGGGCTGAAGGTTCCTGTTTTTGGTTTGGGAGGTGAGCTGGCTTTCTCTTTCTTTCATCTCTCGCTTTATCTTGAGCTCCAATCTTACCTCCACATACTCTTCACAAACAGGATGGTTGACCTGTACGTCCAACTTCGAAGGACGAAAAGTAAAAGGGGAATGAGGAGGCTCTCGTTTTCCGAGCTCGAGCTCACCTCCATCTCCTCCCTCCCTCCTTTTTCTTCCTCGTCGTTTGTTCGCAGACGGAGGCTCGGTCTCAGGCGATCCTGTCAAAGAGATCCTAAAAACAGCCTTTGCTGGAGGGATCAACTTCTTGGATCAGGCTGAAAGTGTGTGTTTTTTTCCTCCTCCCTCTCTCTTCCTCTTCCTCTCGCAAAAGGAGGATCTCGAAGGGGCGTGCGCTGAATGAACTGATTTTGGTTGCGGTTGCTTTCCTCCCTCAGACTACTCGAATGGTCAGAGTGAGCTGGAGATGGGGAGGGTGCTCAGGGAGCTTAACTACAAGAGAGTGAGTGGTTTGCCGAGAGGGAAGAGGGGAGGGGAGGGGGAGGGGGAGGAGGAAAGAGAGCTGATCCGCGTCGCCTTTTGAACGAATAGTCCGACTGGATCATCTCTACGAAGTTGTACAACGGATACGGACGAGAGGAGCCTAACAGGTACATATCATTGTTACTTTTCGTCTTTACTGCGGAACGAAGAGCTCACAATCTGGCGTTCCTCCCGTTCGCTGCAGTCGAGGTCTGTCTCGCAAACACATTCTGGAAGGAGCCGAGGATTCTCTCGCCAGACTTGGACTCGACTACGTGGATATCATCTTCTGCCATTGCTTTGATCCTGAGGTTGAGATGGTGAGTTTTTCTTCTTCTCTCGAGCGACAGAGATCTCGAAACTGACGTGTCGCGTTTGCTTTGCTTTTGCAGGAGGAGATCGTCCGAGGATTCAGTGAGTCGATTTCAAAGCTTTTCAGACTCCATCTCATCTAACTCAACCTTGTTTGACCACTCAAAGACCATCTCATCAATCAGGGAAAGATCGTGAGCTCGATCCCACTTCCTGAAGCGCGCTCTCGTTTGCTCATCGTTCGCTGTCCTTTTTCGATCAGCTTTACTGGGGAACCTCGACTTGGAACGCTGCTCAGATTGAGTCTGCTATCAGTGAGCTCGTCGTCAACGTCACGTCTCTGAGAGCCATCTTTGACCTTCCCCTCTTCCATTTGCACAGCCGTCGCTAAAGACCTTGGACTCGTTGGACCTGTCGCCGAGCAGCCTTGCTGTGAGTCCTTGAGGCTTCTTCCTCTCTCACAGACGGATGAGCTGAGTCTTTTCTTTCCTTTCTCTCCAGACAACCTGATCGACTCTCGATCCAGCTTCGAAGGAGACCTTCTCCCCATTTTCGAAAAGGTGAGCGACGCGACGTCTTCCCTCTTCTCCTCTTTCATTTCGCCCATACCCCACTGACTGAACGTTTGGTCTTTTAGTACGGCTACGGATCTACCATCTTCTCCCCCCTCGCTCGAGGTCTCCTCACCGGAAAGTACAGCAAAGGGATTCCCTCGGACGCCCGACTTTCCACATCGTCCTCCGATCCTTACATCAAGCATCTCGCTGAAAGGATGAGCACTCCTGAAGGGAAGAGGGAGATTGAGGTCAGTACACAGTGGCTTTCGGGTTGGACGTCTTGAATTCGTTCTCAACTCCTCTTCCAGAACAGGGCTATCTATCGCCATCTTGCGCGAACCTCAGACTGATCCCATCCTCTCCTCCCTTTTTTTTTTTTTTCTCTCTTCCTCTTGCGCTCTTGCAGACCGTCGATCGCCTGACAAAGTATGCTACCGAGAAACTCAACTGCTCGGTCTCCCATCTCGCTCTCGCTTGATGTTTGTCCAATCCAAACGTTTCAGTGAGTCGCGACGCGTTTTTTTCTTCCTCTTCCGTTTTGAAGAAGCTCGCTCCTGCCAGACTTCTCTCTCTCTCTCTCTCTCTCTCTCTCCACCCGGCACTGATTGATTTGTCTCTTTTCCTTTCTCAGAGCGTCATTCTTGGAGCTTCGAAGCCAGAGCAGATCACCGATAATCTGAAAGCGTTGGATGTCGTTGACAAGTTGACGGATGAGGTGAAGGCTGGGCTGGAGGTCATTCTTAGAGGTTGATAGGTCGAAGCTCTGTTTTTAATTCAGCCTTATCTCTCTTTAGCTGCTCTATGTTTGCGAAAGAACAGTCCTGATCTCAGGCTTTCGAGCTCGCGCTTGGAGCTTCCTTCTCCCTTCGAAAAAGAGCCAGAACTAGCCAGAGCTACGGCAGCAAATTTCTCTTCTTTTGAGCGTAGAATCGATCTCTTTCTTCGAATGAATACTCTTCAAAACGATCTGACGACGGTCGAACGAAACACGCGTGCGACGGGAGCTAGTTCGTCTCGTCTCGGCTGAACTCCTGCTCCTCTCCTCTCCTCAACCCTCGCCTTCCTTTCGGCCGAAGAATCCTCCCCGAAACAACTGAACATCCCAGGAACAAGAGAAGGAGAGTAGGACACGGACGCGTTTACTCGAGAGAGAAAGGAAACAAGGTTCGCCTTCGGACCGTCGAATCGAAGTTGTTTGCCTGCTTTCCTGAGATGATCCGAGAAGATCTGCCTCTTGGATCCGATTCCGATTATCTCCTCCCCAACCTTCATTCCATTCCATTCCTTGCATACCAAAAGCAAACAAGTACTGTACAAGAAAGGAAAGACAACAAACACGCCTCGTCGTTTCGTTCAGCCCATCTCCGACCGGACTCCCTTCGCGTCGTCTTTGATCTACAGTGAGATGCTACCACAACCACCCCTTCTTCCCCTCCCCCCCACCAACACCACCACCATCAACCTCCTTCTTCCCTTCCCCTTGAACCTCAGCCTCCCTCCCCTTCTCACCCGTCATCCACCCAAACCACTCCCTCCCTTTCCCATAAACACCCTTCGCACTCCCATACACTCCCACAGCATACGTCAACCCGTCCCTTCCTCTGCGGTAGACGACTTTGGCTGGGGCGATGTAGGAGTAGTAGATGTAGAGGGAGCCGCCGACGAGGAGGGAGAGGAGGAAGAGGGAGAGGTTGAAGAGGAAGGTGAGGCGGAGGAGTTTGGTGAGGAGGGAGCGCGGTTTGGTGGGTTGGTGGGAGGGTGGAGGGAGGGAGGAGGTGAGAGAGGGAGAGATGGGAGGAGGAGGAGGCGGTGGGGGTAAGAGGGAGGGAGGTTGAGAGGGGAGGTTGAGGAGGAGGAGGGGAGAGAGTCGAGTAGGAACGACAGGATGAAAGGGGAGGAGTGTCGAAGAGTGATCGCTGGAATCGTTGATGAAGGTTTGTTGATGCTAAAGTCGTTGAGCGGCAGCCGATGGGGGGAAAGAAGGTGTTCGGAAGAACCAGGGAAGGGGTTCTAGAAGAGGAAGGAGAAGAAGAAGAGAGTATGAAAGAAGCTGGCAGCGGTGACGCGTTTGGAGGAGAAGAGCTCATCAAAACTCTCTTAAAGGTTTGAGCCACGCGGCTCTGGATGCATAAGCAGAGAGAGAGAGGAGTCAGTGTTCTGTAAAGGGGAGAGAGGGGAGAGGAGAGCTGTAGAGCTGCCTGCTCACTTTGAAGATGGAGCCGGAGGACATGATGGTTGAGGGAGACATGGATCGGGTGTTTTTCGCCTTCTTCTCTTTGTCGCTGGGTGTTTGACCAAGCTGCTTTTTCGGCGTCGATCTTACGTTCAAACATGATTGGTCTCCACTGCCTCTCTTCTCCTCCTCGCTCGTTGTCTCTCTCCCTTTCTCCTCCTCTCCCTCACCCTCCCCTCTCCTCTCTTCTCCTTTTCTTTCACGAGAGAGAGCGTGATTCTTCCCCTCTTCCCCTTCCCTTCAACATTGTACTCTCTCTCTCGAAGACAGGATAAACCCGTAGACTCTAGAGTGTGCTTTGCAGATCGACTCTCGCTCTCACTCCTCCTCCTCCTCCTCCTCTTCGCTTCCCAACATCTTTCCTTCCTTCCTCTCGGTCCTCCTCCTATCTCCCTCTTCCTCCCCTCCCTCCCTCACCTCCTTCACCTCACTCGGCCAGGCGCTCCGTCTTCTCCCACCCTTGAATGGCCGCTACGGTCCTTCCTGCAATGGCCTCGAAAGCGTCGCCTTACTCCTCCTCCTCCCAACCTCATCCCAACCTCCTCCAACCCCCCTATCCTCCCTCCTCCCTCCCGAACCCAGAGTTTAGAAGGCACTCCTCCTCCGAATCCTACCACTCTCCACCTTCGCTTATACGAGACTACGCGGACGGAGATACGGCGGGAGGAAGAGGGACGGAAGGAGGAGGGTTGTACGGTCCTCCAGGGTTGCGAGGTCGACTGCCTTCCTCCTCCTCCTCTTCCTCCCATCAACTGCCTCTGTCAAGATCGCCCTCCCCTTCAGCCCTGTCGCCTCAGTTAACGTTCGAACCGCACGAACCTCAGCATTACCACGGTCAAACCTCGTTCGGATACGACTTCCTCCCAGCAGTTCAACCTCAGATATTCTCTGCCACTTCAGCCCACCCGTTCACTTTCGCTTCCTCCTCCTCCTCAGCACCAACCTCCTCCTCAGATATACTACAGCCATCCCACTCCCCTCAGCAACATCCTTATCTACCAACAACTTCCTCCTCTTCAGTCCAGCAGTACACGCTCGCCCACTCTTCAAACAACCAGCTCGGAAGCAGCTCGCGGAGGAGTGCAGAAGAGAGCGACGAACGCAGACGGCGTGGGAGGATGAGTGCTCAGCAGGAAGAGGACGGCTTCAGGAGAGGAGAGATGCTGGCGGAGAGGAGAAACGTGATGGAGCAGGAGAGAGGGCTCACGAGGAATGACGGCTGGGAAGGCAGGAAGGAGGATCGAAGAGGAGGGATGGACGAGGTCGACTGGAACGGATCCTCAGCGGAGGATGAGGACGACGACGAGGAGAGGGATGGGAGTGGGTTGGGGAGAAGGGATAGTGGCACTGGGTCTAGAGGAGAGGTGAGTTTTTTTTCTTGCTTTCTTTCTTCTCCAGCTTTTCCCTTTTGTTCGATCGGAAAGGAGGACAAGAGGAAGCGACCGAAGTTGACCTCGGCGACCCTCTCTTATCGCGTCTCCCTTCTTTCGTTTCTTCACGTTTTTCCCAAACAGATCAAAACTCGTCGGCGAACCTCGCGAGCTCAGTTCCAAGCTCTCGAAACCATGTTCCAAAAGACGTCGAAGCCGACTCAGACGGATCGGAAGAATCTAGGGGAACAACTCGATATGTCTCCGCGAGCGGTTCAAGTTTGGTTGTTCGTCCCTCTTCCTTCTTCCTCCTCTCGTTCGGCCCTTCTGCACCTTTTTGGGAGTTATAGTTAAGCTGATCTTTCTATCCTCTCTATCTGTTGTTCGTGAATATAGCCAGAATCGGTTCGTCCTCTCTCTCTATCTAATATCTACCCTCCATCGTGGCAACTCGTTCCGCCGGCTGGCCTTTCCCTTCGACCCTTTCGTTTCAAAAACCTAGACTCATCCTCTGAGACCTGTTTAGACTGACACGCCCTTTCCTTTCCTTTCTTTTTTCTCCCTTTGATGGATTACAGTCGAGCGAAAGCCAAGAAGCAACGTCAAAAAGCAGCGTTCGACGGAGCCGATCCTCTTCCTCCTCCCCCTCCTCCTCAACCTCCTCAAGCCTTCTCCGAAAACCCCTACCCAGGAGCACCTCCCAATTCTCGAATCCATCACTCCGTCACCTACGATTCCGTTCCTCCGACGCGTCGAGCTTCGGCTTCAGCTGGACCGTCGAGGAGATCTCACTCGGACGACGACCGAATGGGCTCTTCGTCGTCTCATTCGTTCTCACCGGAAGCTATCTCCCCATCGATCCCTCCTCAGAACAACGGTGCTCTCATGGGAGGTTGGGAAACCGTACCTTCCATACACCGAAGTGGAAGCGCGAATGTGAACGGACCGATGCCTCCTCCTTCCTTCCCTCCTCCGCCTCAGAACGGCCAGCAGCATCCTAGCTCGAACGGAAACGGAAGCTCTCAACATCTTGGTCGTCCGAGCGATAGGAGGAACAGTACTTCACCAGTCTACGACGATCGATCTCCTCAACCGAACTGGAATCCTGGAGGAGGTCAGTTTGGAGGAGGAGGAGGAGGAGGTCCAGGACCAGGCTTCCTTCAGTCGTCGCCGAAGAGAGGATCGGGTATCCCTGGAGCTGGAGAATCTAGGATGGGAAGAAGATCGAGTACGACGCCCGCAGACGGAGGAGGAGGAGTCGGACCAGATCGAACGGTCAAACGAAGGGATTCAAATGGAGCGCTCGTTTCGGATCCTCTCTCGTTCGGAGGTCGTCGAGGAAGCATCCCTCAGAACATTCATCCTCATCAGCAACATCACTCCTCCTCTCCCTCACGCCAACCTGCCCGAACAATGGTCCCTTCGAACGGATCCTCGATGGAGGTATCGATCTCGCATTCGTTCAGAGGAGGAGGAGGTCAAGGAGGAAACCGACATCCAGGCTCGACCGTCGCTCAGTACCTTGCCTCGTCCTCAGCTTCGAGGAGGTCTTCCTTACCTTCGCCGATGAGTCCCAACCCTCAGGGAGGTCAGACGAGGTCGCCTGGAGGAATGTACGCTCCTCCGGTCGGTCATGCAGGAGCTGGAGGGTCGAGGAGGGAGCTCAGCCCGATTCAGGACGATGGAGCGTACGCGTCGCAGAACTTCGGTTTGATGGGACCTGGCGGAATCGGAGGTGGAGGAGTCGAGCAAGGAATGTTTGATCCTGTGTATGGGAACTCTAGCCCTTACAGTGCACCTCTCGGAGGAGGAGGAATCGATCAAAATCTCCCGCGTCGCCAACCTCATCCCTTCTACGGCAACGGTCCCATCCCAGACCCTTCCTTCGAACCTCAACAACCTCCCGCTCAACCTCAAAGCCGAAACAACACCTACCATCACCTCCACCAGCAGCATCAACCCTACGACGAGATCGATCCTCTCACCATCCATCCTCCCGCTCCTCCCCTTCCTCAACTCTCCCAGTACGCCTTCCCTGGGCCGCCCAACCCAAACTCAGGTCTCTCCTCCGCACCACCTCAATCCACTCTTCTCTCGCGTCGAAACTCAGGTCAAACCCAACCTCAACAACCTCTCTTCACTTCTTCTCCTCACGAATCCTGCGCTTTTCCTCCCGCGCCGATTGGAACGCTGCCCGACTCAGCGTTCTCGTTCGGGACGTATCAGCAAGGGGAGGGTGGTGGGGAGTATGGAGAGAGTGATCCTGAGGGGACTACGAACGGGAGGGATGGAGGGATGGGGATGGGAATGGGGATGGGGATGCCGAGGAACGGGAGTACGGGAGGGGATAGCGATGGAAGTTGGGCGAGTGGGTTTGGTGGAGGTGGAGGTGGAGGAGGGTTTGGAGCTGGTCAGGATGGGACGGGACATTATCCTTCGGGAGGAGGAGGAGGAGGGGAGAACGGTGGGTTCATGCCGCATGGATTCCATCCGGATGTGAGGAGATCGTCAGCGTGAGTCTTTTCTTTCCTTTCCTCGTTTCGACGCGTCGAACTTCTCGTCCTCTCCTTTCGCTGACCTTCTCCCCTTTCCACGATTCCTTTTCCCTCTTCCCCTCTTTCGCCTCAACAGTCCCGCCGACCTCCTCCAAAACTTCTCCTCCCTCCAAGTTCTCGGAGTCGCCAACGGTCTCCCTCCCTCCGCCTTCTCTCGGCCGTCTCCTCTCAACCCAGCCTTCGTCGGTCTTCCAAACAACGGAGCTGGAGGAGGAGGAGGAACTTCACCTTCTCGTAACCCTGTGCAGCCTCTCTACGCTATCCACGAGTCGAGCCATTCGGGTTCTGGATCGGGTCAGGGAGGAGGAGGGAGGAGAGGAAGCGGACAAGGTGCTCAGATGCCGGAGGGGTTTGTTCAGCAGCCGCAGCAGCAGCAGGTAGACTGGACTACGAATCAGTCGTTGCAGGGGATGGATCCTGTGAGTCTCTCTTCTCCTTTTCCTAACTCGTCGTCGCGTGTCGTTCTCTTCCTCTTTCCCTTTCGTTCGTCGCTGACTTCTCGTTTTTCTCCTCTCTCGCGCTCGCAGAACTACCCCTACCCAAACTCCTCCTACCATCAATCCTACTCCTCCTCCTCAGGAGGAACCAACACCACAGCCTCCCAATCCCGTCCCTCAACAGGCAACAACAACAACCAACCTCAATCCCAATCCCAATCCCAATCCCAATCTCAACCCCTTCAGCATCTTCCCAACGACAACCTCTCAGGCTTCAACGTCAACATCAACGTCTTCGATCCTTCCAACTCTTCCCAACGCCATCTGAACAACCCGAATTTGGTTTTCGAACTGGAAGGACCGGGTGGGTATGGGGAGGAGGAGGGAACGAAGAACGGAGGTGGGTTTGGGTTCGCTTATCGTTGAGGGACTTCTCCCGCTCTCTCTCTCTCTGTTTTCTTCGTTTTTCTTAAACACTCTATCTCACGACACGTAAAATCACTCTCTCTCTACTTCAAACTTCTCTACTCTAGCCTTCGTTCCTCTCTTCTCCCTCCCTCTCATTTCCCTTCCTCTGACTCTACTCTATCTGCTGCTCTATTCACCTCCCCCACCTTTACCTTACCTTATCTTTCTCTCCCTCTCTCACGGCTCTCACGCTTTCCCAATCCATCAGGACCTTTTTTTCCCACCTCCTCTCTACTACTAGCTACTTTGTTGATATCCCTCTCTCTCGCGATCGCTTCGTTTAACTTCGTAAGCTTGTGTTTCGTATTGGAAAGTTTTTTGTTGCGTTCGCGGTTTCGTTTTTTCTCATTCTTCTTCTTTAGCATGATTTGAAGTTTTTCTGATACGAGAGAAGGAAGGCTTAAGGGGGAGGAAGGCGGGAGGAGCGGGAAGGTCGTTAGGCGTGTATGATATCGCGAAAAAGAAATGAGTCGAGAAGAGAGGAAACAATCTAGTAGATGATGGTGAAGCGAGAGAAGTTGTAGTAGAGAAAGAAGGAGTCTGGAAGAAAATGAAGCCTGACGCGTCGTTTCTTTGGAAAGCTACACATCACTCGTCTCCTCCTCCGTCGTCCTGACCATCTTCGTATCCCTCTTGGTAAGATTCTTGGTTGTCGTTGTCATCTAGATGATAGTCGAGAGAGATTGGGAAAGGATGTCAGCTTCGTTCGAATCGAGCGTCGTCTTCGTTTCAACGCGAAGGTCCTCGACACCTTGCTCGACGACCGTCGAGGCCGGAGGTATACGTATCTCAGATGACACTGTGAGCTTCACGAGAGAGAGAGAAAATACATACCAAGAGCTGATGGAATGGAAGCGGAGGCGAATCGAAAGATGGGAATCAGCACGACGCGTCGTCTCACTTCCGACCTCGTCGAGAACGGAGAGATGACGATCCTAGCACTCACCATTCATGAGCAACGCTCCTCCCACAAGTCGTCCAACTCCCGCTAGTGCGATTCCTCCCATCCCCATTCCACCTCCGCCGGATCGTCCTTGGTTTTGATTCTGTTGGGAGCCGCCGTATCCTTGGTTGTATCCGCCCTGCTGTTGATAGCCACCGTACTTCAGAATCGCCATAGAGGAAAATCCTGCATTAGTCTTGCTCGACGCGACGCATGAGCTCGAGAAAAAAAAAGCAGCG